>CM020516.1:4965000-5402500 GCA_009823395.1 Thamnaconus septentrionalis
CAAAAAGGGGACAAGGGATTGTGAAAGAACATCTTTTTTAGTATGGATCAATTGTGTGTTGTATTTCGTTCATCTTATAAGTCATTATCGTCTACAACCAGCAGTCTCACGCCTGTGCCTCCAGACCTTTCTCCGCCCTTTTCAACGTCGCAATTGTCCATAGAAAAATAAACAAAGGAATACATGTTTGAGTGTATTAGAACCTGGGGGGGGGGGTGAAAACTAACAAACACTTTCCAGGAGCTACAAGAGTGATGGTCGGCCGAGCACAGAGCCCTGCATCACGTCCGTGATCGACCCTCCCTCGCCAAGGAAGAGGAGACAAGTTAATTGCGAGGGTGCACCTTCGTGTGGGAGCAGGTGTATATAAACCGAGACACCGCAACGTCTGGGCAGAGTGCTCGGGGAAACAAATATTAAAGTAGAGAGGAGACGGAGCATCCGCGAGTCCCAGCGCACAGAAGGAAATCATTAAACCTAATGCTTCGCATTTTTTTCAACCTGTCTCTCTGAAACGACCTGCGCAGCTCTGCACCAACCCCAAATCAGCCCGCCCTGTGGTTAATGAGCCATTGGCTTAATTTGTGTCCACACTAATGGATACACTAGAAAACAGAATTTTCTATTTCATCATGGAACAGAACCCCCAGCATGCAAAGTGACTGCTGCTAGATTTATCACTGCAGAGGCTGAAATGAGCCCTGAGCTCAGGTGGAAAGCATTATTTCGTCCTGGCCAGCTCCCAGATGTGATTTAAAAACAAAAAAAAAAACAACAACAAAAAAAACCCAAGTCTAACACTTCCTTTAAATGGCGGTTTGGACGCATTTGTAATAAAACAGTGTGGCCTCAGAGCCGCAGCTCCACAGCAGCACTTAGAGGAATAGTTTGTCATTAATTATTGAAGTCTTTGCGATTAGAGCTCCAGAGGAACCAGGAGCTAATGCCACAACTGGGAGGACAGATTCCAGCCAAATAAATGGCTCTGCAGATTCAACAGGACCAGAGCTGGCAGTGGAAAAGAGACACACACGGCTGCCTGCTTCCTTAAAGAGACCCAACAGTTTGCAAAGAGGAAACAAAGACTCCGTATCTCTCTTGCAGAGAGCAACCTTGTGAGTCTGCATGCCGTATGACGATAACGCGGTGATGAATCTCTCCAAAGCAGTCAGGGTACAAAGCCGGCTGGCGGTAGAGAAAAAAGCCTCCGGTGCCTTGTGCTCTTTGCTCTGCAGTTAATGAGGAAATCTCCTCCAGTTCTGATCAAACTGACCGTACTGCGGCATCCACTTTGCCACTCAGCGCCAGCTTCCTGTTCCGGTCACGGCTGAGTTGGAAAAAAAATTGGTATCCGTGATTTTTCAGCCTTTTTCTGACTTTTCAAGACGAATCTGAGAGAATTCAGACTTGAAATAGGGGCAAACAAGAGTAGTTGTGGAACATTCGGCATCAGTGTTTTTTCATTCATCTTTGTGTTTGTTCATCCATATTTAATCAAAACAATACTTACAATATTTTTTTTCTCTTTTTGCATTCTTTGTTTCTTTGTTTTGTTTTGTTTCACTGCTCCACAGATCAAAATCGACTCCTTCCTTCTTCTCCAGGGTCTGCAGAGCCAGTGTCCGATCCTTCTCATCTGGAAGAGAGAAAATACAAAATATATATATATATAAATATACCCATGCAGCCTCAGGAAGCAGAGCATCAGAAGTGAAGTGTCCCCTAGCCTCAGTCTATTTCTAGCACTGGCTTGGCCTGAGCCTCCCAGGAACCATAAGAGCTAATATCAAATTGAATAAGGGCGAGGAGAGACGACATTCTCCATCACCTTGCCGCTGCGATGTCCGGAGCCTCGGACCGAAGGGGGCCGAGGGGGAGTCAGAGGCGGGGCCAGACACAGGGGTCAGCCTTTCATTAGGAGGCTAATGGCAGCGAGTGAGGGAGCAGATAGTAGCCATGGGGAAACCTATTAAGAGCCAGCCGCAGAAGTCATGACGAGGAGCTGATTACGAAATCAGCCAAAGTGAAACGACTCGGCAGATCAGCAGCGCAACAATGGCGGCTCGAAGAGAGACCAGAGCTGGGTGTGCGCAGGTCAAGCAACAGAGAGGGAGAGAGGGAGAGAGAGAGATAGTAGAGGGCCGGCCGGACTTGAGAAGAACTAATATACACGTTATATAAAAGTCCTGCGTCTCTGGTCCACTTTATGTATTCTGTCTCATATTCCAGGGTTAGTCTGAGGGTCAGTCTTCTCTCTCCAGGCTTTATCCACATCATCTTACAGGGACCCTGATCTTCGCAATTCTAACATCTCTGCCGTTGCAGCAGCGTTTTTTTTATTTATAGCAAAGTCCTGAATACACATCAAGACGCCCAGAACTGTGCTACGATTTTTTTTTCATGTTCAGCTGTTGGATTTTGCAGGCTTGTGATGTGAAATTGACTTTTGCTTGTTTTATTTGTATGTTTGCAGACACTTAGAAACCGACAGTCATGTAAATGTATTTTACCTATCAGTTTATCTCAGTATTTCCTCCAACAACAAAACTACCAAAGAGGTTTTAGCTGCTGCTCTTTTGCTTTAACATGGATCAACATCTGTTTCATCCAGGAACCACAGTCCAAGTGTGTGTGTGTTTGTGTGTGCGCGCACACGTGCATGCATGTCACACAGACTCTTTGTGTGTATTTATTTTCGGGAGACTGATGTGGAAATCCTCCAGTTTCCCTCTTCCAGTCATCCAGTGTGTGAAAGGGGCCGCAGGAGCAGTAAATATGTGGCGCCATCTGCCTGCCTGTCTGCCTGTCTGGACAGATGGTTCCACCTGAGGGCCAATCGCACAAGAACCGCTGGATCGGCTCCGCTTTTCACTGGTGGCACTCAATTCAATTCATGTCCCGCTGAGCAGAAATTCCTCCGTCCTGTTTTCAGCGCGAGGTAAAGGTGATTAAAAGCCAGAAGACAGAATTTAAAGTGGATTTCGTTTTTTATGTTTAGAGATTGTGCAGCAGTGACAGAAAGTTAGAAAAAAACAAAATATAGATGTGTTTTTTTTCAAGTTTTGACTTATTTTTCAAAGGCTTAAAAATGCCCGGTGACCATAAATCCTAGAGAAAAATACTTGTTTGATTATTTACTGTCACCTTACATCTTCCTTCCCTGTACCAATAAGATTTCTGACTTCAAACTTATCTTCAGCTCACCAGCTTGCTTGTCATGCCGTGCCTTCTATGATATAATAATGTTTGATCCAAAGGGAGTAGGAAAATCTTTCAGACATTGTCACGTTGAAGTATGAGACGCGTCTCTTCAATTTATATTCATATTATTTTATTCTGTCTCTTAAGTCTTTGTGGCTTGCACGTGTGTGTGTGTGTGTGTGTGTGTGTGTGTGAGAGAGAGAGAGAGAGAGAGACAGCGAGAGTGTCAGTAGTGCAGGGGCGTGGCAGATAAACGCACTCCTCCCACTTGTCCTCTCCTGGACCAGCTGACACTGATCTGCTGCTTGGCTCCACCTGCAGCTGCCCTGGATTAACCCTGTTTCTCCACCTGACAGATCGTCAATGGAGTCTTCAGAGATCCTTGTGGCACCGCGTGGGTTTTCCTCGACTTCTTTACTTTCCTTTTATCTTTTTTTATCATAATTTCTTTGCCCTGCTAGTGCTGTGCCTCAAAGTCTTTCCCTATATTGGATATGCAGTCTTTTTTTATTCATTCAGTCTTTTCATTGCAGTTGTTTTTGTCTGTCGACAGGTATTAAAGGAAAACCTGCTTGAGGGGGACCGTGTCTGCACTTCATCTGACTGCATCAACACGTGACTGGCGGGTTCCTGTAGCTCTCCTGCAACAGAGGGAGCAATCAGGTTCGAAGTGCTCTGTAAAAAAACGAGCAAATGGAGCAAAAAACAAGGCGCTCTGAAGCGAAGTGCACCTTTAATAACAAAGGAGCAGCCGTTTGCCGGTGCCCATCACGACGCGCTGCATCATTTAACAGCAATAACCTTCGAGCTGTTAACAGCTCGCGCTTAATTGGGGAAAAATTCTCAGTGATTTTATTTATGTCACGCCACAGTCGGAGTTGCAGAGGTTCTGGAGGATTTCCAGCACGTCCAGGTTGGCCGTTGTCCAGCTACTAAATACTTGATCACACTGTGTACTGATGTCTTTGGCTTTAGTGTTATTTATTATTATTTTAGAGCAGCAGACTGACTCGCACTTCCTAAATCCTGTGAGATGATGTAATGTGTCCGTCAGGAATCACTCGGTGATTCATGAAATAGCTACACTGAAAAATCAAAAAAAATAATAAAAATTTAAAAAAAACAAACTGTCTGTTGGCAGTTGGCAAGATGGATGCGGAAGCTTTAACAGTTAAAATCTTGGTGGTGCGGCTGCCGTGTATTTTATCTAATGACATCAACACAGCAGGAAAGCTGCTGGAAAAGATATTTTAAGAAAATTTCCATGAAAATATTTCTACAGAAACAGGGTTAAAACGTTGGAATTTCTCTCATTAATGGGAGGAGATGCACCAAAACCTCCCTTTTCATAAACAATCATTTGAAAATTAGGAAATTGACTGAAAAGCACCCAATCAAAGTTCAAAGCGATAAAAAAGCCAAGACACTTGACCTGCTGTCGGTGCTTTGCGGCCGTCGGGTCACATGACCTGACCTCTGGGCTCGGTGTAGCTGCTCCAGTCGGCTCATCGCGAGGCTTCAAGTGGTGCAAATCAAGTCGGCACGCAACTCGTCTAATTAACTCATTTGGCACATTTAGCCCGCGGAGGTTATAATTAGCGCCACGCAACACACTCTCGCTCTCTCCCTTGGAACCTGACAGCCGTGTGAAGAGCAGACAGACCATGTGACTGATGGGAGGCTTGTTAGCAGCCTCATGACGGGACGTTGTCTCCAATGTTATCAGCAGCAGCGCTGCAGCGAAGCAGCTTCACGTTGGGCGACGCTTGGATCTCAAAAAAAAAACATTGTTCTTAGCCCTCTGTTTACAGCCTCCTACACAAAACTGATGCTTTGATGAGCCGTCTACGTCTTCCTAGGAGACAGAAAACAGGGCGGATCCTGGCGGAAGGCTGATCAGATTAGAGGGCCGCTGTGTTGTGGCACGAACTGTCTCCAAAAGTGGGGCAAACAGAAGAAGAAGAGGATGTTGACTGACAGACTAGAGGCACTAGCTGGCCAAATTTGGTGTAATTTTAGAGCACAAACCTCAACAAGGAGGCGTCTGGCCTGACAGAACTGATGACTAATGTGCAAAAGTGCCAAAGAAAAAAAACCTGAAGTTAAAGAGAAGTAGATGCTGTTAATTTTTCACCACTTCTGATTTATTCATGGCTTTTATTTTTTTCTCTTTTTTTTAAACAGAGAGTGGATTAAATGAGGACGAGTGCGCACGTCACTGTGAACTGCACCTCACTTCTCAGCTAGTTTTCCTCCTGCTGGCAGCTCGAAAAAGTCCCAGACTGAGCGTCAGAATTTTTGCACCCTCGCACACACAAAAATGAAAACCCTCCTCGGGTTGCCAGATTCTCCTGTTGACTCTACCCTTTTTCTGAATTCTCAGAGTACGAGTTTTGAGTGCAAACGGCAGGATAATGAGGGATAACAGTAAAACAAGCTTGGGGGTGCAGGTGAGGCTGTGGCATTTTCAGTGGATGTTGTCTGATAGGAACAAACACAATAGCAATGGTGACATTTAACAAATAATAATAATAATAATAATGGATGGAGGTGCAGCTCGCTCTGATGTGTGTAATGAAGCATCTGCTCAGCAGTAAACACACACACACACACACATGCATCAGCCAGCGCAGCACCAGACCTCCACCTGCACAGCTGCACTCACACGCCGCCTCTGAGGTAAACAACACCTGACGTGCACGTCAGCCGCCCTTCGCTGTTGTGAACATTTTGCACGGAGACTAAATGTTGGATCATAAGCCGCCCTGTGATGCTCTGACTCATATGCTAATGCTGACACACTGTTACAGGAGTTTCAGAGGAGAGGGGGGATATACCCAGTGAGAGACACAACATGGAGTCAACAAGGGCACCGTGTCTCTCTTTGTGAGTGCAAAGTGTTGAGCTTTATAGTGTGAAGACATATTGAAGAACTTTCACAGGATGGCGGGAGGTTTTTCATTTGATAACTTTCTAAATGTTTTCCTTGTCATCCATCATTGGCCCTCTAATAAAAGTGGCGGCGTTTACAATCTGCCGCACAGCACTTCATTTTACTGTTGATTTTTCTTTATTTCCTGCACCTGAGCTCTGGAAATGGTGCTGTTTTTCTACATTTTGGCCTCTGCGGCTCTTCGGACTGTGCATGTTTGTTTGGTGTGTTTTCTGATTTTGACCCCCACCAGTTTTTTTTATAAATTTAAACATTTGCTGGACTGAAACCTCTTTCTCTCTCCCTTTCTGCTGCTACTACTACTGCTGCTGTGTTTGCACATGGGTCCCAAATCCTCTGTGACGCCGAGAGAATTTCCCGGCGCAGCTGTCACAGTTTTAAAGGTTATCGCTGCTCCGAGCGTGTTACGTGCGGCGGATCCCTGCAGACTGCACTCACATCTGATGGAAACAAGTTCAGTGCGACTGGCGGTGCTGAGCCATGTGCCTGTCTGTTGTTGTTGACCATGAAAATTTTAAACCAAATTGGGGCCATATGATTAAATCAGGCCTAAATTCTTATGTGCTAAAGCTTTTTACTTGCGTCATAATATTAGATTTCTAAAAAAAAAAAAAAAAAAGGTTCACTCTCTGCTTTTATAATCTTTTTTCTTTTTTTCAATTTAAGGAGAAATTGGGTTATGAGTGTCAGCTGGCAAAACTCTTTCTGAAATGAGAAAAAAAGAGAGAGAATGAGCCCCCCGTGTATTTTTTTGGGTCTATAATATCAAAAAATGGAATCAAAGGAGCATTAAAAATAAATTTGTGCTGCAGCAGAGACGAGGGTGAGAATTTTACCTTAGATAGCTCCTCGTTCTCCTCTGAGATTTCACATCATGAATAGACATGAAAACCTGGAAGTGTGGAAAGCAGACTTAAGATTATCACAGGAGAAAATGTATTTCTGTTCTCTGCCCATCACCTCGTTTCCCGTTTGATGGTGGCGAGGAGCAGGGCTGGACTCTCCCCCTCAAAACCCTCATCGCTTCGCCAGTCACTGGAGTTTTATTCAAATAGGAGCCATTCACAGTCACACAAAGCACAGAATTAAAACTAATAAGTTGCAAGCAGACACACTGCTACAGTGTGTCGTGGGGATATTTGATATGCATAAATGAATAAAACATAAGGCGCTCTTCTTTTTCCCCCCAGCAATTAGCATAAACGTCACATGACCGAACAAGGGAGGGTCCCGCAGCCGAGTGTGTAAAGCATCGTAAAGCTGCTTTCTGCGCACTAATCTGAGAGGTATTTTTTCCTTCCCAGGGGCCCATTTGCAGCATGAGTGGCTCAAGGAGAAAAAAAATATTTGCAACCCAAAAACACGCCGTCTTGACTTAAGCTGTGTTGAGAAGAAGGAATCACAACGCAGCTTAAGTCAAAGGCTCTGATTTTCGCCATTTTCTGTCTCTTCACAAAGCTTAGATCCATAATGGCTTTTGGGGTTTAGAGAGACACAAAATTCTTGCAAATTGCAGAATTTTTACTGCATTTTTATTACATTTTCTTTATTACAATTCAAGAGGGAAAAAACTTGAATTGAATTTAAAAAAAAGTATTATTCTTTACTAACTCTACCAAAGATGGGGTACTTCTGGGTTGTGTTCTTGGCCCTGAAACTCTATGACCTGTTTCCTTTAGGCTCTTTATGCTATTTTAATGTTTGTTTGTTTTTTTTTAAGATGCCATTTGTTTTGGAAACCAGATTAAGCAGCTCATAGATTTCAGACCTCCTGCTTCTATTTATCACTATATTGTTATTTTTTTTATGTCCTAAAAGGCTGATTGTTTTCCTTCTTTGATTCTTCTGATGAGTGAGTAGTCTGAGCAAAAGCATCCTGAGGAGTCCAGTGGATTTTAAGATACCATAGATAGTTCATGGTTATCCCGCAAAACATCAAGCCTTGACGACCTTGTCAAAACAAAAGTCAAAACTTCCATCAGAAATGAGAAGAACTGTGACAGGCATTTCTCCTTTGACCTCGGGCAAACACTGAATCAGCTGCGAACAAATCTTCCTCCTTCTCCTCCTCCTCCTCCTCCTCTTCAACCTCCTCCGTTTGCATCATCTCAGACCTCTCCTGCAGGCACCTTTTGTTCTCGCTTGTGTTCCTCTGGCTTTTAAAGAAAAGGAGTGAGAAAAAGGGAAAGCAGCTTTTTGACCTCCTGTCAGTTCTTGGCAGCAGTGCTAACCCTTTCAAGTCACGAGCAATCCCCCCCCCCCGCCCCCTCGCCCCAACACACACACACACGCCGCCTCCTTCCCGGTTCGTTCTGTTGCGGATTCGCAGAGCGTATCCCCATTACTCAGATCTGCTCCGGGTGACTCGGCAGGCTTTACGCTGCTGTCATGCGGTTTTGAGTCCTCGCATTAAATCTTCAGCGCGGCGCCAAAATGACTTTGCTGTAGCACTCGGGAGGCCAAAACAGTGCGATTTGCGCCACCGTTTGTTATGTTCACACATCTTATTTGCGTAGGAAAACAAATGTTTACATGTTGTTAATGTTTATCATAGAAAATATTTGCGCATGTGTTTTTTTTTTTTTGCTCCCATCTGGTTAATTATAAATCTTCGACACATCAAGTACATGGCAGGCCGACTTGGCAGAATTTCTCAGTATTCCAGGTGGAGTGAAAACCTCCGGAGGTGCCAAATCCAACGCATAGTTTTAAGTTTTTTTTTTTATTATTGAAAAGGACTGTTGAATGTAATTGTGGACTTTTTATGCGCTCCTATGTCTGTTGAGGCGGCTTTGGGAGCTGAAACTAATCCCACCGACGGAGGTCATGCACTTTAAGAACTTACAAAATCAGTATCAGGACCGTATGCACGCACTTACGTAGCTAAAATGTGACACATCGCTGCTCTAAACCAGTTGAATAGCTTGTGTACACACGCTCATAGACAGTCAGCGGCCAGTCATGTCATAAACTTTGACATCGCTGTCGGCGCGGCGACTCAATGGCAGCGAACTGAGCAAAGAGACGGAGGAGCGGCAAACAAGGTCTGAAGTGATGTGTCAAAGAGAGAAAAATAACAGGTTAGCTGCAAGAGTAAACAGGTGTGTTTACTGCTGTGTGGCGAGGCGGCGAGCTCTACCCGCAAGCTGCAGAGACGAGGCGGAACTCAAAGAGCATCTCGTGCGCAAGGACGGATGAAAGTGTGAGAGGGAAGGCGGGCGATGGACGCGGTGAGCAAGGCGAGCCGGCAGGGAAACAGGTGTTCGGGGACGGCCCCATCGTTCCTGGCGCACATTTGCATCTTATAAATATTTGAAAAATTAATAGTCAACTCCATCTGGTGTGTGTGTGTGTGTGTGTGTGTGTGTGTGTGTGTGTGTGTGTGTGCGTGTGTGTGTGTGTGTGTGTGTGTGTTCTGCACTGTTGCTTCTCTTCAATCCTTGAAGGTGTTTTGGGAAATGAGCCTGTAGGAGACAGATAAAAGTTCTCATCATCAAAGGGTTCGGATATGTGTTATTCACCGTCTGACCACCAGGTGTCTCCTTCATGCCTGCCCAGGGCATCAGGATTATCAGTAGGAAGAGGCCCATGCATCAGCCTGGTGTCGCTGAAAAAAGTTTCGGGGCTTGGCATGGATGATGTTCTCGCTGATCCAAAGGAGAAGAACAGGAAGAGGAAGTTGTGACGTCTGAGTTCACTGTAGCACATCAAACAAAGATTAGCGTCCACACATAGGTTCTTCAAAGCCACTGTGTGCGCTTGTTGTGTGATGTGGTTTGGTATTGTTCCCATTGCACATTATTTTTCTTAGTGAAAATGATCACTTCGGTGTGGTTTATAGAACATCTTATTAAATTAGTTTTTCTTCTTGCGATTTTTGTCTGTTGCCTTGTCAACATACAACACAAGGCCACACTGCAGACTGACAACAGGATTTTCGTGCGTCAGAAATAAGAAATTCAGTTCGCCTGCCGTCACGCTTTTTCTCGTTGGCTTTTGTGTGAGAGACAAAACAGTCTTTCCTTAAAAAGATGCTTCCGATTTGCACGCTCCCTGTAATTGTCGCCTCTTTGACACGCGACAAATGCACCAAACAATTTGGAAAGAAGGGCGGCGCACAAAAACTCTGAGCGGAGCCGTCAGTCAAACACCTCCTCCGCTCCACGTCCTCTCCGCACCGGCAGACTCTCTCTGTGTCGGTTGTAATTATTCGTTAATTGGCGCAGTGGGTCGTGCGAGACGGGGGATCAGAGAGGATCTTTTCCGCCGCCTCCCGCTGTGACTCGTGTTTTTGACGCCGCACAGCTGGAGTTTGTCAGGCCCACATTTGGCTGCCCCGTAACCCGCTTGTCTAAAACTTCCTGTTTACTTTGATTTTTCTTTAGCCCTTTTTTTCCCAGCATTCTCTGCTGTACACAGGAGCGCACATCTTGCTTTTGAAAGGTGTTTGCAGACTTTTTTGGAGGGGAATCTCCCACAGGGCCTTTGTGTTGCATCTGATTTTTTTATTTTATTTTTTTTAAACACATCTGCTGCTGCTGCTGCTACCGCGTGTCATGGAATAATTTGGGTAAGGGTGGTGGGGGGGTGCACTGATTAAAAAAGAAAAGGGGTGATTAGCAACAAGCTGAAAGATGTTATTATTCATCATCTGCTTTGCGTTGCAAACCTTTTCCCGAAGGCCCGCGCTCAACCTCCCAGACAGCAACAACTCTTTGAAACAGGTACACGCTGCGTCACGCCGAATGCCAATTAGCCTCCACGGCTCAGCGGCCTGCAGCTGCAGCCACATGCATCAACTAGCAACGGGCAAAGTGGGAGGAGCCGCGAGGTGGTGTGTGGGGATACCGCCGGTACCAGAGGGAGTTTAGACAGAGGGGAGCCGCCATCAGACGACGTGCTGTTCATTACTTTCACATTGCAGAGTCGCCAAAGGGCTTCGGAGTGTCTGACTGTGGCATGCTACGTGTGATGTGCGTGGTACAAATACACGTGGCTCGTCATGGGAGTGGAGGTTTTTCCTGCGCCGAGACTGCCCCCTGCAGGAAACTACCTCACTAGGTTAAATGCATGACATTATGACACAAGAGGATAGTTATGATTTTAACCCCAGGTGAAGCAGGATTCAGTCGGTGCTCTGTGGGACATGAAGGTCGGCAGGTTGATTCTGCTGCTGTCTGGCAAATCTTAATGTTTGCATTTGATCATTGCTTCAGGACTGCTTTGCTGCCTCTTGTATCATTTAAGTCTAATTGGGATCTTAGGTGACAGTGTAGACTGACCATGAGGTCACAAGAATATCATTAAAGACTGACTTATCTGTATTTTCTGGCGTGGGGATTCAATTACAAGAACATCATTGAGGAGATCTCAAAATGTATTTTTGAGGACTGATCACCTTCTTTTCTCAAATCAAACACCAAACCAAAATCACAATTGTCAACTCTGTGCATTAATAAGCTCCATCGCACTCTATACAAACCTCAATTATTAATTTGCTCCCAGATTGTCAAACATCCATAATGAATAAGCTCGAGGGTGAATTATTTACAGAGCCTCTGAGCGTGCTGCAACTTACTGACACCGAGTCACCCTGTGTGTGTGTGTGTGTGTGTGTGTGTGTGTGTGTGTGTGAGAGAGAGAGAGAGAGAGAGAGAGAGAGAGAGAGAGAGAGAGAGAGAGAGAAATAGGGAGAGAGATGTCATACATAAAGTACATTTGGCTACATTGAGGTCACACAGCTTAAGAATTCATTTTGAAGAGAAGAGTGCAATTTTTTTTCTTTATTTATTCAGTATTTCAGTCACCAGGTAAAAGATCAAAATCCAGTCTTGCAACACACTCCAAAAAAAATAATTTCCAAACAGGCAAACTTTGGACTGCTTGTCATGGTCAACAAAAACTCACTCGTTCCAGCTCCAACTGTATTTCTTCAGCTTTGGTTCAGCAAATCACCATCTAAGCCACCATGGCTTCAAGGGCGACACTCATCTTCCTGTTTTCTCTTGTGGGTAAGCTTGGAACATTTTGAAAAAGCGGAGCTCGGATTGGAGGGAATTGATCCTGATCAGCCAGTGAAAAGCAACAAGCAATAAAAGTTTTAGGCTGTAATATTATGGTGCTAACATGTAGTGTGTGTGTGTGTGTGTGTGTGTGTGTGTGTGTGTGTGTGTGTGTGTGTGTGTGTGTGCGTGTGTGTGTGTCTATTTGCAGTCTTGTGCTGTTTTGCAGCCTCACAGCCTGGTGATCGGGCTCCTCAGGTGAACCATTAATCATTCTAAAAGTGCTTTTTACTAGACGCATTAACTGTGGTGAGATGTTGGAAATCAAACGTTGTCATATTTCTGTTTCAAGCGGCTCTCCACAAGCAGCCGTTGCTGAAACATACATGAAACATACACATGCTATAGGCAGTAAATGTCAATATTTTGGCTAATAACACCTTTAAATGCATGTCAAGGTGGACACCAGGAGCACCGTGAAGACATTCCTGCTGCTTTGTCTCTCTTGACTTGTGTGTATTTCAGGACGTTTTTTTGAATAATTGTCACTTTTTCTTTGGCTTTAAGTCGCAGGACTCTATAGTCATGAGATATTTCTTTCTCTCCGCTCGTCGTACACCTTGAACTCAACCTTAATGAGAGATAGGTCCCACTGCAGCAGAAGTTGTTAGTCATCTTATCCCACTTTGAAAAAGCACTTGACTTGATCACTGATATTGTAAGAACTCCACCTGGGAAGCAGAACAATTGCATATTTCACACAAATCCATCTCATGGCTTATTAAGATTAAAAGTTGTGATGTAGTCCCCGCTGATGGGCTCGTTCGAGCAGCACTTCCTACAGCGGTTGCTTAGGTGAACCTGAAATTAAATGAGGAAATAGGAGGGAGGGGGAAATATACTGTCCTTGCACAGACCTTGTAGAACTTTCTGTCTCATAAAGTAGAAATACTGCAGTATGTTTAATAAAATGGCATCAGAACAGATCAAGACTGAGACTTAACCTCTGATTTGCAGAAGAAGCAACGCACAAGCCAGGACCCAGAATACTGGTCATTTGATGGCTGGCATGGAGAAATGATAATGACAAGCAATGCTGCAAACCTTTATCCACCCATGTGAGTCATACACACGTTGAACAGAAAAGATCGAACTGGAGACTTCTGCTTTGCATTGTTCTGTTGGTACCAATGTTTTGGTCTTCCAGGGCAAGTATTGTGAACAATGATGATGATGATGATGATGATGCGGGTTTTAATTCTTGTCAGGGTTACAATTTTGCTTTTATGCGGAGGACTCGTATATTTGATGAACGCAGCGCCCCTCCAGGATTTAATTGGAACAGCCAGTATGTAGGAGGGAATAAATTGGCTATGTGCACTGGTGGTGAGAAGTTCCACAACTGTGCCACATATTTTTGAGGCGACAATTTTTGTGCATTGTTTTACCTGTGAAGCTGAACTTTTCCTGTTTTCCGTTCCCAGAAGCTCCAGTTTGGATTTCATACACAAATATGGCATACAACTGTTTAATGACCAGGAGCAGCAGCCAGCTGTGATATGCAGATTATACTAATAAACAGTATATAATCTGAAATCGTTGCAATGCTATTTCATTAATAGCTATGTATTATTTAGCCCTATACTCTATTTCAAGGTAGCATGCAGACATCAGTGATAAAAGTATTGAATGTCTCTCAATCCACCCTGAATCAACCCTGAGTTCAATCACGAAGATCCCGATTTCTATCACCAAACTTAGAAAGAATTTCAACCTTGGACCTTTAGAATAACCAAAATTGACATCAGATCCAGGTTCAGACCAGGTTTGCCAGATTTGGATCCAAAGTTCCTATAGATCAGGACCACCTAAAATACTCTGTCTTGTGAAACCCAGTTCTTAGATTTGAGCTATTCCAGACAATTCTGATCTGGATTAAAAGTTTGGGAATTGTGGGCTGAGATGTCTGACTGTGGAAACAAACTTCTGACTGTTGGCAGAACACTTGGAAATTAGCCACATGTAAAATTTTACACTTTCCCTTTTTGGCAGCCGTGTGACCAAAGAAAAACTGCAGCAACAAAGCTCACAATAGGCAACAAGAAGTACAAGTTTTCTCTTTTAGAACACCAGACCCACCCATGAAAATGATTAACCGTCCTCTATTATACTTAGTCAGTTATATAATGGAGTGTGCAGCAGGAAATTTATGAGCCAAAGTGACTTTTGCAGAGTAATGTTGATGATGAAATTTAAGGGGATCCATGTGCAAATCGTTCCTAATCTACATCACTGCAGCTATAAAGCAAATTATGGACTTCATAGTGTTTTTTTACTGCTCCTTTATCTGTTTATTCTGTTTACACGGAAGCTTTTCAATTGCATGACACAACTTTACACAATGTGATATTTCTAAACAAATAAATCATTACGCAGTCTGACTACTACCCCGTATTTTTTTTTTATATCATTTCATTTTATAATCTTAAAATCTTTAAGGTCCCAGGTGTTTTGTTTTTTGTATCAACATCTTGGGAGGAGTCTGGAAATGTCCATAGAGCAATCTGCTGAGTCACCGTGACACAAAAACAATTAATAAGACTAACCCTTAACAAACAATACCACGAAATAAATACTATGATGATATCCATCCATCCATCCATTCATCCATCCATTCATCCATTCATCCATCCATTTTCTGTTCCCGCTTCCTTCTGCATTCGAGGTTGCGGAACAAGACACCAGTTCATCACAGGGCCTCGTAAAAAGCAGAATAACACAGACGTGGCCGAGATTACATTTCATAGAAATTATTTCAAAAATTAGAAAATTATTGGACATGCGTTGAAGCAGTGCAGACGATGACTGTTCTAGAAAAGTGCATAAAAGAAAGGTAATATTAGAAAATGTTACTTCAGGATCTTAACATAGTAGTTAATGCAGTGCAAATTCTTCTCTTATGAACTTCACCAGCAGACGTGATTACATCTAAATACATTTTGTCCAAAAAAAATTATTTTCCAACTCACTTTGACCCAGAAAAAGACCAAAGTACTTTTATTGTGATTGCTTTTTTATTGATTTACACAAGCATGGTAGTGTCCAGATAAGGCAACTTCAAAGTTCCCTGTCAGTATCACAAAAATAAATGTTATCACAAGTGTGAATGTTTGTATTTGAATCAAATAAGGCTTATCTTCAATGGACTTATGGGGAATTTTAGCTGATCATTTCACCACGGCTTGACCTCTTTCTCAGAGACAAACTTTCCGTGAGGTTCAGTGGCTCCAGCGGGTAGCAGCGCCAGGTAGACAGGAGTGATAGCGCCCTCATCTGGAGACTTGGGAGCTTTGGAACCAGCCATGTCTGTTCGCACCCAGCCAGGGCAGCAGGCATTTAGCAAAATCTGCAACATGAGGGAAGTGCAATGAAAGCAGGAAGACATGAAACTAAATCACTAATGGACAGTTTTGAGGATGGTTTACTTAACTTAAATGTTGTGCTAATAAGACTAAAAAACGACGCATTGAAGATGGTTGTAGATCTGAATGGACTTAATGTTATTTTGGATTATGCAGATATAGATCTTCCTTTGCAAGATCAATTTTTACATGCGACATGATTCATGTCTGTATTTACCCCGTCACTTGGTCTCTCCTTGGACAGACGACGCGCCAGGATAATGGACAGCATCTGCAGAAAGACAAAAACATCCACATTTAGTTCCGATGTCCTGCTTTGTTACATTTTAATATGTGAGAGGATAAAAACCAATATCAAGATCTTGAGCACTAGACAGCCAATCACAGGTGATCAAAGGTCAAAGGTAGAAGTGTGTTCTTGTACCGTCAGTCCAGTCTTGGATACTCCGTAGGCTGTTTCAGGCCAGCCGCCCTGCTTGTGCTCGTTCCTCTTGGTTTCATCGACGAAGCGCTGCATCAGTCCCACCAGCTCCTCCTCTGTAATGTCCTCGCTGCGGAAACGCTCCTGGAGGGCAGGGCTGCATTTGTTCAAAGTGTTCGAGCCGACAAAGCTGGAGACGTTGACCACGCGACCTGAAATCCACAGGAGACGTCAATGAGTTTCTAGTCTAATGATGGCCTCTATGTGAGTGTGGTTTATGAGGATATTATCATCATTCATTGATTCATTCATCTTCTATACCCGCTTATTCCTATTCAGGGTCACGGGGGTCTGCTGGAGCCTATCCCAGCTGTCTTAGGGCGAAGGTAGGGTGACACCTTGGACAAGTCGCCAGTTCATCGCAGGGCCACATAGAAACAAACAAACATTCACACTCACATGCATACCTATGGACAATTTAGAATGTTCAATTGACCTCACATGCATGTTTTTGGACTGTGGGAGGAAGCCGGAGAACCCGGAGAGAACCCACGCAGACACAGGGAGAACATGCAAACTCCACACAGAAAGGTCCCAGGTCCGGGCCCCGGAATCGAACCCACGACCTTCTTGCTGTGAGGCGGCAGCGCTAACCACTGCGTCACGGTGTCGCCCGGATACTATCATAGAAATATTAAAACTGTGTTCCAGATAATTAGTTTTGAAAAAGAGAAAAAGAGATAATACCAACTGACTGATTAATTTAAGTGAATTAAAACAACACAAAAAAAATACACATTTTAGATTAACCATAATTTTAAAGACCATACCAGCCCAGTTGCAACTCTGCTCTGCCCTGTACTCACCTCCAGTTTTGATGAGTGGCAGGAAGTGAGTCAACATGTCTCTGGTGGCAAAGAAGTTGGTCTTGAGGGTCACTTCCACCTGGACTGCAAACGGAGCCATGTCTGCCACTGGAGAGAGAAACAGTTTACTGTCATTCTTATCTGTGCCTCTTCATTGTTAAAGATTTAAATGTTGTTGAATGGTTTCTGTTTGTTTCATACCTTTGAATGCAATCCCAGCATTATTGACGAGGACGTCCACTCCTCCGTACTTTTCCTTGAAGTAGGCTGCAGCAGTGGCGATACTGTTCATATCGTTGATGTCCAGCTGGTGAAACATGGACTTAAGACCCTCAGCGGCCAAAGACGTCACAGCTTCCTGTCCACGACCGCTGCAACAGAGGCACCCTTTCAAACATCTTTATTTGATCTCAGTTGTTTTCTTTTTTTTAACCTCAAACAAAAGAATTTGTAGATCTCAGCCTGGTCCAGGTGTACAGAGGACGCCACCTACATGTCTCTGGCCGTCAGGTAAACCACTCCCTGGAACTGCTTGCAGAGCGCCCGGACAATGGCCAGGCCAATGCCCTTGTTGCCTCCTGTTACAATAGCAACCTTGGTGGACATGTCTGAGCACAGGGAGATTTAATGCTGATTAAAGAAGAGTGGGTACGTTTTTAAATAGTTACAGTTTCTATCACGCACTAATTCATGGAGAGCAGTTGCTTAACTGTCACTATCGTAATTATTTTTTACATGATGACAAATTTTGATTTTTAACCAATGTGAACATAGCTGTGAGTAGTTTATTTTATTACTGCGACATGACACGGCATATCAACTGTTTAAACTTAGTTTCATTTTTGATATATAAATGAGAATTTCAGTGGTTTTACGTTGCTCTGCAACTAGACGAACAAACGAAGCACTAATAATTAGTAGTCGCCACTAACCATATAGCTGCATGTATCATTATTATTATACTATAGTATATACTATACAATACTACGCGATTTAAAACTATTCAACCACATATAAATAAAAATGCATTCGATATAATTAATAAGCTAGGAACTAAATGACTACACTGTACAGAAACTTACTTGACTGGTTCTGGGCAGCAGAGGAACGAGCTGCTGACGACGACAGGTGAACAGGTGAAAGGTGCTGAGAAAGAGGCTGGGACCAGTTAATAACGTCGGTCACTGTGCGCAGCCTCTTCGCGCATACCCGGAATGACAAGGCAGCCCACGTGGGCGTCAGTTTTTTGGCACCTGTAGCGGTGAGCATAGATACAGCATAGAGCGGTGAGTAGGTGTAACCAATGGTTGTAACGTGTGGACATGTTGTGTGCTTTATTTGACGGGCATGACTCCACACTTTTTACTTCCGTATGGTGTTTGAACGGCGGCCTGTTGACTTATGCCATGAGATATTGAATGTATTGCAGCTTGCAGTTATTTGTTTGGCTTGAATGGATTAACGGTTAGTAAGACTTGAAAGGACGTATGTCTTGCAGAGACACGATCTTTTCTTCGGTTACATTTTTGATAATTGCGAACTTGTGTGGGGGCAGGGGTTGGGGAGTGAGTCCTTGGCTTCTGCAAAAACAGTTGGCTAATGCACTGATAAAAGGGTAAGCTTCAATGTGAATAATAATAATAATAATAATAATAATAATAATAATAATAATAATAATAATAATACATATTGATTATGCTTGAATGTGAATAATGACCCTGACCCTAATAACGATGATTACATATTAAATAAAACTTGGAAAGAAAATAGAGACTGCTTGTCATTTCTGCAGTCAAGTTTTTTTTTTGTTTGTTTTTTTAAAAAGAGATGAAAATGTCCGCTGCTTCTCACATCATGATCAGCAGAACGGATTAAGTCATTGGGTGAAAGCGTTTGCCTCCAGAATCAACAACAATGTTCATGACTCCCACGTCCTGCCGTTTCCTCCATTTTGAGCCACGAGGTGGCAGCATTTGACTACAGTCGCCATCATGCTACTTTCCTTCATTTAGTGTATAGAACATAAATTTGAACTTTGATTTTGTGTGTAAATTGAACTGAAGAGAACCAGTGTCAGTCCCATACGAGGCAAAATTCATTTTTAACATTCATTTTCAAACAATGTGCATTACAGTGTAATTGAACCCCACAGAAATGAGAAATTTTGCTTGCTTCACTTTTGGAAAGTGATACGTACACTGGCTCCATCCATGACCAGGAGTGTGTGTGTCCTGCTTCTCTGGCTTCTGAACTGAAGGGAGTTTATTCAGTTCATTGCTCCAAGGACTGCTTGCTGCCTCTTGCGTCATTTGAGCCTGATTGCTCATGTGCGATGCCGTCTGTTTTCTCTATTTATTTATTTTTTCAGTGCAGGCACAGCACCGATCGATCATTTTCTAACTGGGGGCCTTGATCGTTTAAGAGTTGTGTAAAGAATTAAATTGCATTAATGTCTTTCCCCCTTATATTTCCCACAGTATAGACGTCAAAAGTCATACAAGGTAACTTTGAAGCAATGAAAATGGGCACACGAATGAAAGGGGATCCGAGGTGCTGGTACAGACTGACCATGAGGCCACAAGAACACCATCTCATGGTCTCCAGGCCATCATCTCTCAACTTTTCTGTCCAACATCACTTTGATCACAAAGAGTTGTAAGGGGAGAATCAATCAAGAGAAAATCTGTGAGAAGACTTCAAAGTATTTTTAGGACTGATCACCTTCTTTTCTCAAATCAAACATCCAAAAAATGTAAATTCTGTGTGTTAATGAGCATGAACGTGCTCCATACAAACCTCAATTATTAATTTGCTCCCAGATTGTCAAACATCCATAATGAATAAGATCGAGGGTGAATTATTTACAGAGCCTGTGAGTGTGCCGCAACTTACCGACACTGAGTCACCCTGTGTGAGAGAGAGAGAGAGAGTGAGAGAGAGAGAGAGAGAGAGAGAGAGAGAGAAAGAAAAAAAACAATAATGCTTGGGCACAAAGACTCAAAATCTTATTTTCATTTTATTTTTATTTAACCGATTTAACCAGACAAAAGACCCTTTGACATCAATATATTCAACTTGTGTCAAGTGACACAATGAAATGTCAGTATTTAGTTACTTTTGGAATATCCAGTCTTGCAGGTCTTGCAGCAAACCACAATATTTGCAAACCTTGCAAACTTTGAACTGCTTGTCATGGTCAAATGAAACTGACTCATTCCAGCTCCCACTGTATTACTTCAGTTCTGGTTCAGTAAATCTCCATCTAAGTCACCATGGCTTCGAGGGCGACGCTAATCTGCCTCTTTTCTCTTGTGGGTAAGCTTGGAACGTTTTTGGAAAGCTGGAGCTGTCAGGGGATTGGAGACAATCTTTATCAGGCAGTGAATTTTTCAAGATGTAATATGGTAGTTATATGTAATGTGTGTGTGTGTGTGTGTGTGTGTGTGTGTGTGTGTGTGTGTGTGTGTGTGTGTGTGTGTGTGTGTGTGTGTGTGTGTGTGTGTCACCATTTGCAGTCTGGTCTTTTTCTGCAGCTGCTGAAGACACTTGCAGCTCCCAACCTGAGGAGCTGTCAACTGCTATCAAGGTTCTGTTGTGAAACTATCCAATGTTTTCTTGTTTCCGTTGCTGATCTCAGCCATGCAACATGCACATGAAATTGACTTTTTGACCTATAAAACATGTAAATTCATGTCAAGTTTGACTCCGCAGGGGCACCATGGAGACACACTATGGGTGTTTTGTTTTATTTTTGTAATTTATGTTGTTGTTTTCATTTCTGTAATGTGGAGATTTTTTTTCTTTGACAAAAACCTTAGCTGCATGTATTCCAAAGTGTCACCAGAGCCTGAATACACAAAATTGTGACTATCATTTTTAGGCGAGCCACTGTCAAACGAACAAAATAGTTGTAATGTTCAAAAATTACCAACAGGCGGCAGCAGAGTGCGGCCAAAATCTGACATGGAGCCGAGAACAGGCGGCTGCGGTGTTGATCTCTATGAGGAGTCTGACTGACCTTCTGCACAAACACCTCCAGGAAGGTAGGAGGAGAAACGAGTCACGAATCGTTATGTTCCTATTTTTTGTACTTCATTTTTCCTTTGCTTGAAGTCCCAGCACTCAAAGTCAAAAGATTTTTCTTTCTTTCTGCTTGTCTTATACCTTAAACCCAATCCTAATGAGGAAGTGCTGCTGCCACTGCCACATAATTTGTTATTCAGCGTATTCCATTTTAAAGCATCTTGTCGAATTTTGTGTCAACTTATTTTCCATCTCACAAAGAACAAATAATGCAGTTTGTTTATTTAAATGTCTGCAAATGGATTCAGACTGAGACATAACCTCTGATTTGCAGAGTGCAGAGACCCAGAGCCCACCCAATGCCCTGAACCTGAAATACCTGTCAACGGAGGTCTGGCATGTGCCAGAGTTGACAATGAATACTACTGCAAACCTATGTGCAACCATGTGAGTCATGCACACATTGAATCCAAAACACTGAGCTGGACTTTGGTTGGAGGAGCCTTCTACTTTAAAATTGTGGGTTACTGATGTTTGGGTACTTCCAGGGCAAGTACTGTGAAATACAAAACAGCACATTTAGCCCTATGTTTGCAGCCTCCTGCTGACTCTGATACTTCAGGCCTTCAACACATTATATAAGGGGAGAAAAACAATGTAGTGCTAGCACCTGTGGAGGTGGTAACTAACAATTGATAAAGTTGTGAGAATAGCTAATGTTTTTCCACTAAATGAAACATGTTGCACTTTTTAAATGATCAAAAAAATAATCTTTGCTAAAATTGGTAAAAGAGTGATGATGATGATGATGATGAGACTTTAATTTCTTGTCAGGGTTACGATTTTGCTTTTATGCGGAGGAGTCATGTATTTGATGAATGCAAGAACCAGACAAGACATAAATGGAACACCCAGTATGTAGGAGGGAACAAGTTGGCTGTATGCAATGGTAAGGACCTCCACAACTCTGCCACATGCTTTTGTGCAGTGTTTAGCTGTGACGCTGAACTCTGCCCACTTTCCATTCCCAGAAGCGTCTTTTCAGATTTCAGGCACCAATACAGCGTATTTTCCTCGCGGCCAGGACTGCTTGACAACCATGAGCAGCAGCCAGCTGCAAGATGCCGTACTCAAAGTCTTTACCGATGAGCTGAAGGCTCACGGTGTAGACGGAAAGCCGCAGCACAAGTGTCTTGTGTGTGGACGGACATGAGCAGGGCTGGAAATCTACTGTACTGTGCTATGAGTGCTGAAATTTATAAATTGCACCAAGCACGTCTTTAACCCGAGTTCTAACTTGACAGGCTTTGAGTACTTGTTTTTCTGAGATTCATGTTTATGTGGCCATTGTTATTTTACGTTCAGAATAAGGAGATTATACCAATAAACCTGAAAGCATAATCTTATTTTTTACATGAATCCTATTTTGACTAATTCCTATCACTCTATTCTATTACGAGAAAAGGGATATTACACTTTCACACAGCATTTTATACAATACACATTATTCTGTCTTATGAGCTTCACCAGCAAGTGCCATTAAATAATATCTAAACACAAATAAAAAAAATCTAAATACATTTTGGTCAAAAGCATTTTCCAAGCCACTTTGACTCTGAAAAAGTAAAAAATTTTTAATGTAAACTGATTTTATTTATTGTAACATCCAAATAAGGCAATTTCCAAGTTTGCTGTCAGTATCACAAAAATAAATGTTATCAGAGGTGAAAATGCCTCCGTTTGGCACAAATAAGGCTTATTTTTAATGAAAGCGTTTACATTTTTGACAACACTTTGGTTGATCATTTTACCACTGCTGGACCTCTTTATCAGAGACAAACTTTCCATGAGGCTCAGTGGCTCCAGCAGGGAGCAGCGCCAGGTAGACAGGAGTGATAGCGCCCTCGTCTGGAGACTTGGTGGCTTTGGGACCAGCCATGTCAGTTCGCACCCAGCCAGGGCAGCAGGCGTTCAGCAAAATCTGCAACATAAAGAAAGTCCAATGAATGCAGGACGGCAAGAAACTAAATGACAGTTTTGTGGATGATTTCTTTAATTTATATTTTGTGATAATAAAACTATAAACCTACTGCAGTGAAGAGGGATGTAGATCTGAATGGATTTAAAGTTTTATAGGACCATAAAGCCCGAAATCTGCATGGCATATATTTTTACAGTTCAAATCATATGTGACATGATTCATGTCTGTATTTACCCCGTCACTTGGCCTCTCCTTGGACAGACGACGCGCCAGGATCATGGACAGCGTCTACAGACGTGTGAATATGAAAACACATTTTAAGATAAGACATTTTCTATCGTTTCTGCTCACTCGATGACAAGTCAAAAAGGTAGAAGTGTGTTCTTGTACCGTCAGTCCAGTCTTGGATACCCCGTAGGCTGTTTCAGGCCAGCCTCCCTGCTTGTGCTCGTCCTTCTTGGTTTCATCGATGAAGCGCTGCATCAGTCCCACCAGCTCCTCCTCTGTAATGTCCTCGCTGCGGAAACGCTCCTGGAGGGCGGGGCTGCATTTGTTCAAAGTGCGAACGCTGACAAAGCTGGAGACGTTGACCACGCGACCTGAAATTTGCAGAAGTCTCTTACTTTGTTACTAGTCAAACAATGACCTAGTTGAGAGTGTGGTTCATGTATATGTAAAAACTCCTTCCAAGATAATTAGTTTTAAAAAAGAGAGGAGCAGATAAAACATACTGACTTATTACTTTGAAAAAAAAATGGCAGAGGGACTGCTTCCATATGGTTTTCACATTTGTCTCAAGCAGACAACACAGAGTCATTTAAGTAGGAAAATTAAAAAGAAACCAAATACACATTTTAGATTAACTTACTTTAAAGACCATACCGGCCCAGGTGCATCTCGGGTCTTGCTCTGCCCTGTACTCACCTCCAGTTTTGATGAGTGGCAGGAAGTGAGTCAACGTGTCTCTGGTGGCAAAGAAGTTGGTCTTGAGGGTCACTTCCGCCTGGACTGCAAACGGAGCCGTGTCTGCCACTGGAGAGAGAAACAGTTTACTGTCATTCTTATCTGTGCCTCTTCATTGTTAAAGATTTAAATGTTGTTGAATGGTTTCTGTTTGTTTCATACCTTTGAATGCAATCCCAGCATTATTGACGAGGACGTCCACTCCTCCGTACTTTTCCTTGAAGTAGGCTGCAGCAGTGGCGATACTGTTCATATCGTTGATGTCCAGCTGGTGAAACACAGGCTTAAGACCCTCAGCGGCCAAAGACGTCACAGCTTCCTGTCCACGACCGCTGCAAAAGAGGCAAAAGTCTGATTTGATGCACCCTCTCTTTCTTTGGAAACCCTCTCTTACATCTTCAGTTTATCTAAATTGCTGTCTTTTCTTATTTACAAAAATAAATTTGTAAATCTCAACCTGGTCCAAGTCTACACCGGAAGCCACCTACATGTCTCTGGCCGTGAGGTAAACCACTCCCTGGTACTGTTTGCAGAGCGCCCGCACAATGGCCAGGCCGATGCCCTTGTTGCCTCCTGTGACAATAGCAACCTTGGTGGACATGTCTGACGGAGATATCAGTGGAAATGCTGATGAATTAGTTACAGGTAGATACATGGTCACGGTAATATTTTATGCTGACACGACGCTGCATATCAACTGTTGAAACTTTAAAGTTGTATCTTGATTTAGGACAAATCGATTTCAGTTTCTCTCTACAACGCTACAAACAGACGAAGCAACAAATGTTGAGGCTATGCACTGACTAATTCGTCACACTGATGTTATGCTACCTTGAGATTTAAAATACTTTTAAAAGAGAAAATAAACTTCAGCAGAAAATCATTATTTCCTAAAACTAAGCGAAGTACAGGTCGGTCAGCCTACGCCACAGTGTTACGTAATGTAATAGCGCTAGTAAACGCCAGTTAGCACGCCAACTATTCAATATGGATGCAAATAAAATACGTCCAATATTATTAATACAGTTGCAACTATGCAAAAACATCTTACTTGGCTCTAGAGAGCAGAGAGACGCGGCAGTGACAGAGATGCAAAACAAGTGAAGGTGCTAGGAGTGATTGATAATAGCTGGGCCCTCGTTGCGCAGCCTCTCTGCGCATACCCGGAACGGCAAAGCAAAGCACGTGAGTTTATCAAACACCAGCACGAGCAGCAACGGCTTCACGGGGAGCAGATAACAAATCGAGGTATTTCTTTCAATGAAATGTGTGTACCGTTTGCATATATCTTAGATTTATTTATTTATTTATTTATTTATTTATTTATTTATTTTAACAGACATGACTCTGATTAATCACTTTTTTCGGCGGTCGAATGTAAAGTACTTTGTTGTCATTCGTTTTTGCAGGTGAGGTTGTTTGTAAAATGCATTTTAATGCGTTTTTCATTGTTATATTGATTGATTTTATGCATACACATGTAAAGTACGCCGTCGCGTGTGAGCATTATAGAGAAAACACTTGAGTTCAAGTCAATGCGATTCACAGCTCCACGGGGTGGAGGATGGGTCGTAGCCGTCAGGCTGGACGAGCCACAAGGAAGAGGAGACACAAACAAGACAGCCTCACACAGTCAGGTATGATGGTGGGCTTTGCAGCCGTCTCAAACGTTTTTATTTTGGCCTCTGACGTCGCCTGCCCTTTTCTCCAGCCGCTCTGTGTCACCAGCCGCAGTACGTGAGGCTGATGAAGTTTCTCCACGGACGGGGATTCACGTCTAGGCTGCTGCAGCCAGCACACTTCACGGGTACAGCACCGGCAACACAACCTGTGCATTTACTTTGTCAAGATAAAACAGCATTCCTTCTCATGAGAGAAATCTGTGTGTGTTTGCTGGGCCTTGTCATCCAGACACTGGTAGAGGACTGCAGGCTCTCAAGACTATTAAGGTAAGGTGTTGGATGGAAGGAAGTACATCATCTTTTATTGCAAGCTTTTTTTTTCTTTACATTAATTTATTTGTCTTGGTTAATTTTAACGTAGTCCCTGTCCTCCATCAGCCTGGCCAGTTGCTTATTTCTTTGCCAGAGTCCTGTCTGCTCACAACCTCAACGGTGCTTGACAGTTACCTGGGGTATTATATCAAAAGGCAAGCACACGCAAATATTCACTCACACGTGCCTTCTGTTAAAATGTCAAAAATAGAATTTAGACATTTCTTTGTTTCAACAGCAGCTTTTCAATTGTAATTCAAGTCATGTTATGTCCTGCAAATTGGATATGAGATTGTATCAGGGTTGTTTGTGGCACTTTCTTATTTCTAAGTGATTATTGGTTATCTGCAGAGAAATGAGTGGAGATTTACCATGTCTGTCCTCTTCAGCTGGAAGCCCAGACTCTCCCCGCTGGTGGCACTCTGCATCTTCCTGGTGTGCGAGCGACACCAAGGAGAAGCCTCTGATTGGTTCCCTTATATCGATGTGCTACCGTCCACATACACCTGCCCCGCCTATTTTAAGGATGAAATCATGGCTGTACTTCCAGCCAGTGTGCAGATAAAGGCTTTAAAACAGCGTGAGGCAGTTCAAGAAATCCACTCAGCTAATCAAGACTTCATCAGGTGAGAATGTGGTGCCCTGGGTCTCTCAGCAAATATTTCTGGTTGTGTGCATCATCCATACAGAATCATCCACTATAATGTGGCAGGTTGCATAATGGCTCATTCACTATTTTTATGTCTCAGCAAGATGGGTCTTTTTTTTAATTTGCACGATATATCTCTCAAAAAATGTAGTTCTGAAAATTGGATGAGCACTTTTTATTTAATGAACAATGTAATTAAAATGTTCAATTTTTTATTTACTAGAACCTTGCAGCCACTTTTCAGTGAGCCAGTGGAGGAGGTGTTGACTTACGAAGCACTGAGGTCTGCATCACCGGACATTCAAACACATGCAAAGCATATTCTTTTATTGAAATTAAAATTATTAAAATCTGCAGAATTTTTGGTTCCAGAAATAATTTGAAATGTGATCCTTGTCCTTCAGGTGGGCTTGGTGCAGCGTCAACACACGATCCGTCTTCATGTCACACCAAGCCAACAGCTTCCTGTGTGGACAGGATGTTTATGCTTTGGCTCCCTTCCTGGACCTGCTCAATCACAGGCCTGACGTGCAGGTAGACTGTGGTAAAATGTAAATAATAAAATGTAAATAGAAAGTTTGCTTCTGAAAGAGGTTTTTTATTTATTTATTTATTTATTTATTTATTTATTATTATTATTATTATTATTATTATTATTTTTTTTTTTTTTTCAGGTAAAAGCAAGTTTCAACAATGTGACAAGATGTTATGAAATCACAAGTGTTGCTGGGATAAAACGCTACCATCAGGCCTTCATAAACTACGGCTCCCATGATAACCAGCGCCTGATGCTAGAGTATGGCTTCATGGCTCCCTGCAACCCTCACAGTGTTGTCTATGTGGACTCTGGTGAGTCATTAAGGATGTTATTTTTGTGCCTAGTATTTTTGTTATTAAATAATATGATTTTCATGAGTTTGGTTGGAGTATAACCCTAATTGTGACTCCAGATGAAGATAAACTGAAAAATCTTGTTGTTGGGCTGGTTTAAGTAAAAGAGTGTTACCTGTTCGGCATTTAATCTATTTTGCATTCAATGCAGTTACACTGGTCTTATTTCCACCAGCTCTCCTGATTGAAGTTCTAAGGGGTGACAGGAGTTTGGAGCAGAAGATGAAGTTCCTCAGAGAAAACCGTTTTCTACAGTAAGTTGGCTGTTTTTTTTCTTCCTCCTTCTTACACGCAATATATTTACCAACAGCGAACTCCATAATGCATTTGCATGCACAGGATTATGTCAGTATTAATGCTGAGATTTTGGATAACACTGTTATATCGCATACTAGTGCCACATAATTTAAATGTCAACATTTTCTTGATTTAAAATGACTTTTTACTTTGCCTTTAACCCCCCCACTCAGTAACCTGACTGTGTCAAGTGAGGGTCCCAGTTGGAGGCTGATGACGGCTCTCAGGCTGTTATCTCTGCCACAAACACTTTAGTAAGAGCATGCGGACAACTGATACTTTCTCAGTAAGTGTATATGGAAAGGAGTGATTCATTCGATGCATGTGCTTCCTCTCAGCCACCACTGGAAGGCAGTGTTGCTCGGCCAGGCAGTGTGCGATGAACTGGAGCAGTGGAGCCTACTAACAGCCAGCACTCTGTGCCAGAGGCTGCTGAAGGACACACACACAGCTCTGGATAAGGTGTGTGTGTCTGTGTGTGCGCGCACACAGGCAACCCAAAAACTTGTAAAGACTGAAAAACTGTTTGCAATAATTCATCTGTGTTTTTCATTTTGGAAAGGCATTTTATTTGTGTTTTTATTCAGATCACCCATCTCCTCCAGCATTGTGACCAGACAGTCAGAGAGCAGCTCGTTGTGGCCCAGTCACTGCGTGAGGAAGAGAAGTGCATCCTGGGAAGCTGTTTGATGGAACTACAAAGCATACAAGTAACCAGCTGAACTGCTAAATGTCGTGTGAATGCAGTTGGCTCAGATCTGGTCAGAGCTCCGTCCCAGTTAGGCTACGCAGTCTTCATAATGATGAGCCAGCCTCATCTGTGTTTCTGAACGAATGAAGGGTGGAAACCAGCTGGACGGCCTGAGTCCCTGTGACCACAGCAACACAGCTTTGGCTCCAGAAATGCAGAAACATGTGTGCTTCTCTGGTAATGGCCCCAAGCAAGACAGCGAGCTTGTTAACACCTCAGTCTACAGAGCCAAGGGTCAAAGATGAAATGTAGGGAAAGAGAGGCGAGATCATCCAAGAGTGTTGAGGTGAGGTCCAGAAAGAGGTGAGGACTTCAGAATTTAATTAAGAAGAGAAATGGGAGGAACAAAACACAAGAACTACATGACATGTATTAGTATCATGCTTCCCATTTTATTTTTTAGTTTATCAAAGATGATGCAAATTTTGAACATTATTACTCAATGTGAGACTTCTCGATTGAGTCACTTTATATGCAAAGACGTATAAAAAAAGAGGTTTGTTCTCAAGTCTGATGGATTTGATTTATTCTAAGTTGCAGCCACACAAAGTTAAAATCCTATTGAGATGATAGATATAAATGTGTGTGTGTTTGTTCGTGTGTCTTTGAAGGGCGTATATAAATGGCGCCGTCCTCGATCATATCAAGGTCTCAGTGTTTTGGTTAGAACTGAACAACTGCCTTTGGCTTGTGGTGACGTTGGATAGTCTCCATGGCAACCGTGGCTTCGTAGAGGGGGACTGGCTCTTCTGGCTGAGGTCTGCAGGCAGAAATGATGACACAATGGATTACACGTGTTTGAAGTTTAATTTATAATACAAGTGAGTGTAAAGAAGAGACAAGCAATGACACCAATAAAAGATGTTAAACAAAACTTGAAAAAACGTCTTTTTTTTTCTTTTTTTAAATTTCAAAGTGCCTTGATGATTATCATCTCAGCAGCTCAGGCTTTGAGTGACCAGCAGTTTTAAATTTGGGTAACCTGAGAACTCCAGTCGACATTTTCTCCACAATATCTTTGAGAATATCTGAGACATGCGTGTTAAGGAGGTAAAGGTGTTTCTGCCTCATCATGTACAAGTGTTTTAGATGATGCACTGTGAGTTCAGGATACGGAGGTATCTCCCCTGCTGTGCCGTGGAAGCTGTCCAAACTTCAGGGTTGAGAAAAGTTACTGAGGCCGACTTTAAGAAGAGCAGTCTACAATCTGGAGGGTCCAACTGTGGAAGCACAGAAAGAAACATTGTATATAAAGCAGAAATATAATAGCCTGTTTAAAATATTTAATATTCTGCTTATATGTATGTAGCAGATGGGTCACCTGCAGGTTTTTATGGGACGTAACCCAGTGTCCACCGACTCCCAGCACACTGATGATGTCATGTTTGTGTGGGAGGAGCTTCATCTCTTCTAACGACTCCTCCTCCTCTTTCAGGCGTACTTAACACAAACAAAACAAGACATTACGATGTTCACCGCTCCTCACATGTTCTGTTGCGTTAATAAAGTGATTTGAGAAAATAATTTACCTCCAGAATCTACTACAATGTCCACTCCCAGTCCTCCAGTCTCCTCCATAAGCACAGACAGCAGGTCTGAGGAGCCATCATACACGGGGATAACCTTGGCTTTTCATACAAATGCAAAATAGCAAGAAACTATTAGTGAGATATTAAAAAAGGAACTATTATTCATGTAAATTTACTTTAATTATGATGTTTTTCTTTTTATGAACCACAAGGTAGCATCATTTCTTTACAGTAATGCACAGGCTACTATTTACTGCAAGTGTGACATGTTGACAAAGGCATCAACCTTGTAAGTGAGAAGGACAGACAGAAAAGCTCTCACCAACAACCGGCTCCTGAAGACCTTAAGAAAAATTAAGACGAAAGGCAGAAATAAAAGAGAAGCAGCATAGAAAGGACAACAAATATCAGGAATGATGAAAAGCAGAAAGAAATTTTAATAATCACAATGGTATTTTACTGAGGATTATCAGTGGTTGGATTAGGTGTAAAGGTTTACATCACAGATGATATTGATGGCTTTTGGGAAACTCGCACTGAAACCTGGAGGCAGCCGAATGCAAGTGTGCACATACCTACGCTGGGTCGAAGCTGCTCCAGGAATGTGTGTTTCTGTGGCGTGTGTGACGTCGTAAGAACCTTCACTCCATGGTAACAGGCCAACTGGATGCACATGAGGCCGAAAGACTTAGAGGGAAGACAAAGAGGAAATGATTTTAGATTTGGATTTGCACAGCTGATGCTCAATTTGTGGGGTGGTACATACACTGGCACCATCCATGACCAGGAGTGTGTGTCCTGCTGCCACCCGGGCATGTGTGTGCAGGGCAGTATAGGCACACACACCATCGCGCAGCGCTCCAGCTGCACAAACTGAGCTGAGCTTCTCCGGCTTCTGAACTGAACAGACCAAGAAGTTATTTTTTTATATTATAAGGCCATGGAATTACTTCACAGCAGGTGATATTATTAGAAAAAAAATCAACACATTTATATTTAGGGAGCTACCTAAATAGTGTTCATCTATGTCGATGACATCACAAAGTCCCGAGCATGGAGAGTCCAGTGGCAGAATCCCTAGGGAAAAGAAGGCAGACACATTTCTTATATGCGGTTAATACCTTGAGGTTTATGCATAAGGAAACAAAATTATGGACATAAATAAAACATACATAATACAACGTAATCATTTCTGTTGTATTTTGTTCTTTGTTGCTGACTGCGTCTATATCACATGTTCTAAAAGTTGGTAAAATATAGAAAAATCCTACCTACAACCTCTTCATCGGGCTGGAAGAAAGAGACCTTTGCACCCACTGTGGGGAGAGAACAAACAATTAATCTGCTACTCACAACTAATTACACGTTTCCTTTGTGTTTGTGTGAAAACAACCTTGCTGAACGACGCCGGCCACCTCTCTGCCAACAGGGATTAAATCAGTAGAAATCCCCACGTCGTGCAGCAACTGCAGCCATAAAGAGTCATCACAAAAGTCTTTTTTTCCCCCACATATACCAATTTTAAATGTATTATGTCTATCAGTTTGTTTGTTTTTTAATCATATTTTACTGTACCTTGACGTCCAGTGGACTGAGCCCACATGCCTTGACCTGAACTCTGACCGAATGGCTGTCTAGAACCTCTGAAAGAGTCTGGATACATAATCAGAAACAAAGGCAGTTAGATCAGCCCCAAAAGACACTTTGCATTGCGCCTTGATGTTTATGCCATTACCTTCACACCACGAGTAAATTATTTGTTTACAGGTCTTTCAAACGCGACCAAAAATCTCACTGCGGCCACAATAACAGATGAAAAATGAGGCAGGCAATACGTTCTGCAAACCGTCATCGTTACCATCCACCTGCAGAGGCAAAACACAAACAGAGGCTCACCGTTTCCTGGATAACGAACTTGGGTTCAGTGTCACTCACACCGGCTCGGCAGTATAAACCCTTCATTCTGTTCAAAGGCAGCTGCAAGGAGAAACTCAAGCGTCACTAATTCGTATCACTTGGGTCAATATTATTTTTTGTCTTTGCTTCTGATACAGTTACAATGGACGTAATGGCAGCATTCTTACAGACTAGCTTGGATCAGCTGACATTTTCTTGTTCGTCATTCAATTATTTGCCGGAGGTAGAGAGCTCACCACTGCCATCTATTGGGGAAAAAAAATCTACATTTCTGGGTAAACGTCAATGTATTATTTTTTTATATATTCGATGTCTAAAAAAAATGATTCAGTTCCATCCATCCATTATTCACACCGTAGTGGCGTCTTTGAATAAATAATTTAACTAGCATAATATAATGATGAGTCTAAGTGCTGTAACTTGCGATAATACCATAATTAACAGATTCTAAGATATTAAATAATTAAATAAATTTGTCGTCGTGTGTTTCCTTTAATTGGAAGATAATGTAATCGCATCAAATTAAACGCAAAGATATAAACAAGCAGAAATTTGGATTTGTTTCCTGTCCTTGCAGGCATATCAGTGACGGATTCATATCAGTATTGAAGAAAATAACAATAAGTGAAAGACGTACTTTGTTTAATGATAAAGTGCGGATCAATTCGCGAGTCGTGATTCAACAATTGATGTGGTGATGTGTGAAAGTTTCGTCAATTTCGAAACTAACTTTGACTTCACCGTGTCCCTGCGATACGGAAAGCGCACGGCTTGCGGTTCTCGCGATAATGAAGCAACATCATTGCGGTTCCCACGGAATCTCGCGATACCCTGTGATCGTTACCCCATTTTCCAGCTGTCCCTCAGTCGGTTCGGGATTGTGGAGCCACCGGAGAATCGCCGGAAAGGGGCTTCGGTGATAAAATCTGCATCGGGTGGAGAAGATACCTCGTTTTTTGTTCGTGCGCTTACATGCGACGCTGCCTCGTCCTGCGTTTCACCATGGATGATAAACTATGAGGTAACGATAGAGTGCAGTATGCGTGATGTGAAAGAATGTCCCTGAGCGGGCTGACGCTAGCGTTTCACAGGCTAGCTCGATGTGCTAGCTGCACTGATATCTACGTTAGCGCTGATAGCTGGTGATTTTAGCTGGTGTAGCCTGCAGCCGTCAACATTGACCCTCGACATAGACCTGACGGCTACACACACATTATACTTTAATGTGGACTACGACGTATTTTATTTTCGTGAGCGTGTGAAGATATACGCACAGGTGATATTAACAGTTAGCTCTATTGCTAATGTTTAAATCAGTGCATCTGCCCTGCCAAGGCAGTCTGTGACCTGACGTTAACATTGACCCCGGCGCTACTTGGGGGGAAACCTTTGCCCCGCCGTTCACATCGTCGCTAGTTGAAAATGAATCAGGTTCGTCGGTAGCCCCTCCTCAGGTAGTGACTTAACAGATTTTAGCTACATGTCATTCGCTGCGACTGTGCCTGGTGTTAGCCACAAGCCTTCTTCAAAGTAGCTATCCAGTTAAAACACACCCTGAATATTCCTTTAATAGGTTAAAGTCTGTAAGTGTGTGATACTGGTAAATGAATAGACAATGACAAACAGAGCCGCCCTATTACTGTGAAAGTTGAAGTGAGGAGACTTATTTTGCACCAGTGGGTGTGTATCCAGATAGTTTTATACGAGCTGGTCTCTTATTAACCCCTCAGTGTGGACGGAACCGGTTGCCACGGTATCGACCGTGGGATGGATGCTGACCGGGCTTTTCGTAAAAAATGAGAGGTTTGCGCAAGAATATGCAATAGGTTGTGTGCCAAAGTGTATATGGTGGCTTTTTTTTTTTGTTTGTTTTTTCCCAAGGATGACATCACTTCCCTCCACGGCTTTTACTTGTGTGCCACAGATGGGTTGTTATTATCAACGCAGAGGTATAAGTGGCCAACATTTTTGAATTCTGCATTGATGTGTTTGGGGGATAATGTCATAAAGCATCATCCGCTTGTGTATTGTAACCAAACCAAGGTAAACTAGTTAGCAGTGGAGGTTTTATGACTGGAAGTAGCATGGGGTAAGCAAGGAAAGGATGGGGGAGATACAGGAAGAGCTTATGGATGGATGGACTGGGCAAATGTGTGCGCATGTGTTGGTTGGCTGAGTGTGCTGTCATCTCTCAGGCATCACTATTTGTCAAGAGAGTGACAAGTATGTCTTTGGTCAGAGATGCAGAGCTTTGCTCAGTGACGGACGGAGTGCTGCTGATAGGGTTTCTTAAGTGTGTATATGTGTGTGAGAGGGAGATGGACACTGTGTGTGTGTGTGTGTGTGTGTGTGTGTGTGTGTGTGTGTGTGTGTGTGTGTGTGATGGAGAGAGAGAGTGTGAGTGTCTGTTGTGAAGCTACAATGTTTGTGAAATGCATGTTCTGTGTGTGGAAGGCATGATGGAAATCTGCTGTTAATGAAATTATCATTGCAAGGTCATCAGCATTGAATTGAATTCAATCATTGTCATGGCTAGGAGTTTATTTGAGGTTAAATTAAATCCTTATTAACAAATGTTTGACGTATGAATAACCGTCATTGACAATTATGCCCAGCAATGAGGAGGAAGAAGGGACTAATTGTACTAAGGTAAATTAGAAATGTAATTGTAGATGGACACTGAGCAAAGGCAGAAAAAACCAAGCAGGTGACAAAGAGACAAGACGGTCTGACGTTTCATGTTTTTTGAAGCCGTTTTGACAGCGACTGTTTGTGTCTGCTGGTGAATGAGTGAGTGTACGAGGGGCTTAAAGTGGCATCTGCTACAACCCTTGATAACAGGCCGACACTCGAGTAACATCCAGTGCTCTAATTACACAGACTAATCCCACAAAGACAACACATGCACAAGGGGTAAACGTGAGCAGGAAGCCCACAAATACACTAAAAACACTGTCATTAGGGAATCGTCATTAATCAGCTTTTTAAACGGAACGTGGTCGATAGACTGACCTCATCCGAACGATCGGCCCATTGTTGAATGCGGACATTTGAATGTTATCAATGAATGAATAAGTGATATTTATATAAATGAAAATGCATCGATCGTTGCTGTGACTCCTGCAGATTCAATTACTGTCTCCTTCCTTTTCCTGTAACATCAACTCACGGTAACAGTGCACTCACTGCTGCACCGTCCCTCCTCTCCGGTACTTCCTTCAAGGATGCGTAAAGTGATGCTTGTCATATAATAACAGCGTCACAAAAAAATCTTTCAAGACACATTTTAGATGTGACCTTCGTCCTTTTTGTGCCCTAGACATCCTTCATTGTTATTAAATTATGTGTCTCAAGATTTTTTTTCCTTTAACAGAAGGTGAAATATTATTTAATACAAGAAAAAAACAAACAGACAAAACAAAGTTTGACATAACCAGCAGACAGTTTCTAGATATGATAACTCCAAACGATTGCTCGAGAGTGGCAGCCATGAAAGTGTGTGTGTGTGTGTGTGTGTGTGTGTGTGTGTGTGTGCGCGCGTGTGCGCGTATATGTGTCTTTGTATTTGTGTAGGCTGGGCTTTGTTCGTCTGACCTAGTTAAGCTGGTTACTTTGTCCTTCCACTCTGATGATAATGAGACACACACACACACACACACACACACACACACACCTTGCCCTTCAATTAAACAAGGACAGTATTCCTTTTGAAGAAACTGTCCGAGCCGTAATGTTCCCATCAACATCTTTGCAAATGTGCACACGTTGCTGTTGGGGTTTTTGCAGACTGAGAATCCTGAGCTGAACCTAATCCACTCATAAGCATGTTGTGATGTCAACAGAAGTCTCAGATCTGAAAATATTTCACTGAAGACCATCACAGACACGGTACATTACAAATGACATGAAAAAGCTACACCAGCCTCATCATGAACTCGTGACTGGAGTAGAGAAAATTACACACAATATACCATTTGTTATTTAAAGATCCTATTAAGTCTGAAACTGCAGGTAAACTCTGGTGGGACTGGATTTAACTTTGCCCATGTGCATTGAGAATTCATCGTCGTCATTATCATTGCCAGCTTCCTTTCCTTTTAAGCAAATTTGCATTTTTACAAGACTCCCGCACTGCTTCTCACAGGAGAACAGTGGAACACTGTTGTACTGTTGTGCTCAGGTCCCAAATGAGAATGTGTGTAAATGAGTGATTGTGAAGAAAAGTGGTTTGAGATCCAAGAGAGTACTCTGAGGCAGCTTGCCCTGCATAAATAAAGGGTTGCTGCCCTTTTGACTTGCACAGGGAAGGGTTGACAGGGTCCAGTCCTCTGTGGCCCGGCTTGGGAAGGAACTGTTGAAAATTCTGTGCCTACATGCTTTTGATGAATGCATGAAATTAGCGCAACACCACAAACCCTTTAAGCAGTGAGTTCTAATTGTGTGTGTAACTGTGGTGAATTGTGCAGATTGTGTTGTTTGAATGTTTGATAATATGATTATACTTGTTCTGACGCCTTTTGCCAAACTGGATATTAGGTGATATTTATTTGCAGCTGTCAGCTGAAATGCTTGTTTCACATTGACATTATCAGCCCGACGTCTCCTCTGCCGTGCGTCTAATTTCTGTCTGCCTGGCTGAGCTGACCAGCAAGGTGTTGCTGCTCTCTTTGCCTTTCAGCCTCCTTCAGGGCTGTTCCACACCAACGGCAGCTCCATATTTCCTGACAGAGTTCATTTACAGCCTCACCTCCTAATCCCCTCTGTTTGCCTCTGGTGCTGGTGTCGTGGTGCCAACCTCCCAAGCTCCATTATCTCCTGACCTCTGCTGCTGTCCCGGCAGACTGTTCATTCACTTTGCAAATGTGCCATTTGCTTTACTTTTGGGTCTGGTAGGGACATGGTTAGTGGGACTGGAGCCGTCCCATCCTGGGAGGTTGTGCCAATGAATAAGGACACAGACGGGGAGGCCTGCCGTGCATATAGCGAGGGACAGAAAAACAGTATGTAAAATAGATTTCTGTGCGTTTGCTTGACAACTTACAAACAAATGAAACGCAGCTTCATGTGAATGGGTAAAATAAATGTGTTACGATGCTATGACTATATGACTAAATTATTTGTTATCTTTGCATTATTGAGCGGTAGAAATTGTGAGGTTGATGAGATAAACAAGCCGTGCTTTTTTTCATACATTGTGTTGTTACAGGTGTTGTGTTGCGCAGACAACTTGAGTGAACCATGGCGCAGTTCCCCACCACGTTCACAGGTCAGTGAGTCAGAGACTGCTCCCGGAGGTGGGCAGTGTTGTTGATGTTCATAACAGACTTGACTTGAGTGCTGCACTCATCAAACACAGACTTTTAACTTTCTATGTTTTTAAATTAATTGTTAAATATTCAATACATGTCAGAGAAAAATCTAAAACACCTCATTCCCTTCTATTCTCATTGGATGTTTGGAATTTATTTTTGAGAAAAATGTTTAGGATAAGGAAAAAGTGTGAAACTTCTTCAGTAATAGCAAAGGACTTGTGCTGCATTTCCCTTTTCTGTATGTCGAAGCTCCAAGGCCCCAAGAAATGAGTCAGCATGAATGAGTTAAACTGCCAGTAAATTGCAACACCTCAAGCTGTCAGTTAAGTCACTGCAGGAAAGACAAACTGCTCTGACCTGTCTGTGTAGGCCTGGCTTAAATCGACTGATCAATTAAAAGGTAATCAGTAATAAAAACTGGTAATAGTAGTAGGGGGAATGGCTGATTACATGGAGGTGTAGCAAGTCATCCTGGGTGAGGAGAAAGGTCTCTGACTCTTTCTCCCTCATTCATCTGTCTGTCCCCCCCCCCAAAAAAAATCGGCCGCTGGGTTGACACACTTAATAGGAATCATCTTACAGGAACTGAAATCCATGACTAACTGCATTCTTGTCATACTTCCCTTTTCTTCCATTGTCCATCTGGCTCTGCCCGCGCCTTCACGCCTCCAATGTGTTTGCTCTGCGGGTTAGGTCCAGATGTCTTTCTGATCTCCGTGGATGAGAGAGCCAAGTATGATCAGCAGTTTCACAGCCTCTCTCCAACGGCCGGGGGTTACATCACAGGTAGCTGTCTGTCTGTCTCTCTGTCTCTCTCTTTGCCCCCCCTCACAACATTTCTAATATGCTTATATTGTTACTCTCATTCTCCCTACTGATATTTGTAATTGTCCCTTACAATTGCTGCCATTCATGGTACATACAAATATTTTTATTAAAGGTTTTTTTTTTCCGCAAATAGTTTATGACAGATAGTGCAGTTAACAGGTCAGTACAGGGGTGTGGCAGGATATTGACACATGTATATGCAGAGGATATAAACCTCTATAAGAAAGCAGGTCAATGTCCTTATATCCAAGTCACAACTAAAAAAAATATATGTATCAGTCCAAAGGGACAAGTGGAACACATGGTAATAAAGGTAACTCAGAACAAATATAACCCACCATCTCCCTCCTGTATACGCACACTTCGCCACTGCCAGTGTATTATGGCATCCAGAACCTGCACGAAATAAGTAATAACAGAAGAAGAATAATTACATGAAGTGATCTTCAGCAATTTTAGAAAGAGTCCCCACGTCTTTCGGAATTCTCCCTTTGAATGCTGGAGACAATATCTAATGTCCTCTAGTTTTAAACAAAGACATAATGTCTTCCAGCCATTGTGCATGGGTTGGGGGTAAAGCTTTCTTCCACCTCAGCAAAATTGCTCGTCGTCACAAGCAAGAAGGAAGAAAAAGCTCAGATGTGACACTTTTCTTTGGATGGATGTATCCTCCCTTCCCAACATTTACTTTTAAAAGACACCCATGTCTAGTATCTCCATTCCAAACAGCTTTAACATTATTTATGTGTAGCCAAGATTTTCCCATGCGCCTGGTCCAGCTGGAGCTCTGAAGACCTGGCAGATGTTTTAATAATTGCACACAAGAATAAAAAGAATCCAAACTGTAACATTTCAAATGTCTCTGCCAGATATAGCACTTAAATAATATGACATTTAAAAAAATCAATTTGCTTTTATGCTTCCTTTAGTGAGGGGACTCAGCAAAGGAAACGCTGGGGTTTGTGTAAAGAGGGACTTTGATTTGTTCTTGTAGTTTTGTGCAAGTGTCTTTCAATGTTATTGCTCCTGTCGCATACATACTAAATGGTGTCACGGCTCTGTTTGTTTGCCCATGAAGGTGACCAAGCCAGGAACTTCTTCCTGCAGTCAGGCCTGCCCCCTCCCATCCTGGCTCAGATCTGGTGAGTCACACTGACAGGAAGTGGCCATTAGCTGAGCAGCAGTCCGACAGATGTGACGCACTCAAACATAATATCACAAATCACAAATTCTCCCTCTTTTGTTCTGAACCTTTTTTTCAGGGCCCTGGCTGACATGAACAGCGATGGCCGCATGGACATCTATGAGTTCTCTATCGCCATGAAGCTGATCAAGCTCAAGCTGCAGGGTCACCCCCTCCCCCCCTCGCTTCCTCCCAGTATGAAACAGCCCCCCCTTCCCTTACCGCCACAGTCTGGCTTCGGTAAGCGCCAAAACACACCAAGCACAGCGTGTGACATTTTAAATACTGTAGCTGCTTTTTATCCATCACAATGGTGTTTGTTTTTCTCAGTTGTCTCCTGGAAAATGTTTGTTTACCCTCAAAGCGTTTCTCCCCCGTCAGGTATGCCTTCCTGGCCTCCATGGCGCCTCCTCTGGCAGGTGTTCCTCCCATCCCTCTCCCGCCCCTCCCTGTCGGAGTGTCGCCGCCTCTCGTCTCCTCTGGCCCACCATCCCTCCCCCCGCCTATCGCCAACGGGGCTCCATCCACTGGCATGATGCAGCCAATCTCAGGCTTCTCCCACCCTGGTAAAACAAACGTTTAATAAAACGTGGGAAATGTTTGTGTTTAGGGAAAAACGTCTCAGTCTCGGTCCTAAACCTCTGTTTGCATTCTAAACTGTTTTGTGTTTACCCTTTAGACACGTCTGAGCTAGCTGTTTATAGTCTTTTACCTCAGACGATGAAAGATTAAGAGCTTTAAAAAAAGGCTTGCTGGTCCCAGCTGAAGTTCATTTTTTTTGTGTCTCCCAGCTCCTCCTATCAGCAAAAGTCCATTCAATCGGTCCAGTAGTAAGCTGCAAAAGGGGCCATCCTTGGACGGAGGGTATGCCACATAATAAGAAAGGCTTCCACAGTTCTGACTAATGACCATGTACTACAATTGCATCAATATACACATGTAGCAAAGAAGTGTGACAGTTATCCCTGTTTTGATATTTTGTTGCAGCATTCAGCCGCCGTCAGATTGGGCCGTTCCTCAGTCCTCAAGGCTGAAGTACAGGCAGCTTTTCAACTCTCACGACAAGATGATGAGCGGTCACCTCACAGGTACAGAGACACACAATGCATGATTTCATTTGTCACCATATTCTGCGTTTGCCCCCAGCAGTCAATGCTTTTTGTGACTTGGTCCCAGGTCCCCAGGCACGCACCATCCTCATGCAGTCCAGTCTTCCTCAGAGCCAGCTGGCCACAATATGGTCAGTGCATCAAAAAAAAAAAAGGGGGGGGGGTGTTTTTTAGAATAAAGAAAATGCTCACACTCATAGCCTTTAAACTCTGCATTGATTCTTGTAGGAGTTTATCAGATATTGACCAGGATGGGAAGCTGACAGCTGAGGAGTTTATATTAGCCATGCACCTCATTGACATGGCAATGTCAGGGTTACCTCTGCCACCTGTCCTACCTCCAGATTATCTCCCACCCACCTTCAGGTAAGTACAGCAGTGCATCAATAATCTGTTATTACCTATTAATGCACATTTTTATCAGAAATATGTGAATATCAGTCATCTGGACTTTTTTTGGGGGGGGGTTTGCCCTCAAGGCGTGTGCGAAGTGACAGTGTTCAGTCTGATCACAAGAGTACCCAAGAAGAGGCAGAGGAGGAGGCAGAGAGCAGCCTGGACAAGAAACTGCCAGGTGATTGATTGGTTGGAGCTGCAGCTGTAATATTAAGTGCACCTGATTTCAAATACCTGACTAATAAACTTACCAAAGTTAAAGGTCACCAAGAATTCTTCACTAAATGACATATTAGACAACAAAATAAAACATTTTCCAGCATTAAAGTAATACAGGAGGAGAAAAAACAATCTTCTTCTTACAGCCCCATCTCCGCTTTCAAAGAGTTTCTTTTACATCTACAAAAACTTGTATAACAGCCAACAGTAATTGTTTGGATGGATTTGAATTTCCACCAGTGACCTTTGAGGACAAGAAGAGGGAGAACTTCGAGAGGGGGAACCTGGAGTTGGAGAAGAGACGTCAGGCTCTGCAGGAGCAGCAAAGGAAGGAGCAGGAGAGGTTGGCGGCGCTGGAGAGGGAGGAGCAGGAGAAGAAGGTAATATGAATAATAAATAATAATAAAGCACACTGAATATTTGTTCAGGGATTTGTTCTGATTGTGAAACACCCTTGGAATGTATGAATATTTTTGTTCGCCTGCGTTTCAGGAGCGTGAGCGCCTGGAACAGGAGAGGAGGCGGCAGCAGGAACAAGAGAAACAACTGGAAAGACATAGAGAGCTGGAGAGGCAGAGAGAGGAGGAGAGACGCAAAGAGATCGAGAGGAGAGAGGCAAGCAGACGACCACAAGACTAGAGATGTTTCTTTTGTCAAATATAAATATGTCCTTTTCCACTAAGCCAAGCTGTTTACCACACGCACGCTTTCACAAATGTCCAGGCCGCCAAGCGAGAACTGGAGCGGCAGCGGCAGCTGGAATGGGAGCGCCAGCGTCGGCAGGAGCTTCTGACTCAGAGGAACAGAGAGCAGGAGAGTATCGTGCTGCTCAAGGCCAGGAAGAAGACCCTGGAGTTTGAACTGGAGGCCCTGGTAATCAAACATCAACAGACCCAGACGCAGTCACACATCATCTCAACCTGATAACAAAAAAAAATCAACCTGAAGAGACTTAGTTTCCTAATGCTTGTCCTCCATCTGTAGAACGATAAGAAGAGCCAGTTGGAGGGCAAACTGAAGGATGTGCGGTTCCGCCTGTCGGCTCAGCGGAGAGAAGTTGAACTGACCAATCAGACCAGAGAGACGCGTATCGCTGAAATCACACTGCTGCAACAACAGCTGCAGGTCAGCAGCCGTCTGATGCGTAATCACCAAATCTGTCTGTTCTGTGCAAGTGATGAAGTTAGTGTGTCGCCATGTGCTGTGGTAATGTTGACTCCCTGTTGGCCCGCAGGACTCGCAGCAGTGGCTGGGGAGGTTAATTCCTGATAAACAGAGTCTGAACGATCAGCTGAAACAAGTCCAGCAGAACAGTCTGCACCGTGAGCGCCCCTTCTAATTACACACAAGCATCGTTTGTCAGTGTTGCAGCAAGCTTTTCGAGAACTAACAACCCTAACTTTGATCTTCTGCCGCCTGCAGGAGACAGTCTGTCTTCCCTGCAGAAGGCTGTGGAGCAGAAGGAGACCAACAGACAGCAGCTCCGGGAACAACTGGATGTGGTGGAGAGAGAAACCAGGGCCAAACTACTGGAGATAGATGCTTTCAACACCCAGCTGAAGGTAAACGGCAAGTCAGCGCAGCCATTCATTCAATACAAGCCCCCAGGCAACAGGTCACATCTACATATAAAGAAGAAAATAACATAACAAATCTCAAAAGTGACAAGTTAGTTTGAGTAGAAATTTAAAGAGGTGACCACTAGGGGCGCCTCTTAACCCTTTTTCTGGTGAGTACATTTTATTGTATCTGTATGAGTTTAAATTGACATCCTGTTGGCCTTCTATAAATATCAAGTGGGTTGTTACCTATGGTCTTCTCAGTCGCCCCATCTTGCTCACGTTTTCACAGCGGATTAATAGCATCGCAATGCTTGTGTTTGCCAATGCATTTGAATTTGCCGCTCTTATTCCTTGCACTTAAACTCATGTCTGCGTCAGTACATGAGACGCTGAGGGTGAGCAGCTTCCCCATATGTTTTTAAGTCAACGGAGGAAGATGGAATTCATTTTTTCCTTATTCATAACAGTTTGAGATATTTTAAAATTGTTGTTTTCTTAGTCTTCCTCTCCACCATCCGCCAGTGCAGCAGGTCACAGAGACTGCAGAGAGGACTCGTCCTGATATCTGCCCCAGGGGAAAATTGAGGGAAACGGAGCACAATAACTAGATTTTTTCTGATGGTTAATCTAATGAGGTTGTTGTTTCTCAGCCTTATTTGTTTTGATCAACATAATGGGACAATTGCGACACTCGCTTAACTCCTTAATGGACAAAGCGCATAACCGGCCATCTTGAGCATCTTTTCTTCTCCAGATTCGGTAATTGGAAAGCAGACCTGTGCCTCTGAAATCTGTCAGATTTCTAATTATACTGACGTCTGCCTTCCTTTTCTCACTATTTCACTCCCTCCAATCAAACCTACGTCTTCCTCCGTCCTTCACACTCGCTGGATCTCTTCGTGTCCGTCGCCCCCACCGCTGTCTCTTTCCCAATTCTACTTGCTTTCATCTGTTTCCTTGCCGTTACTTTTCACTCCCGTTGTTTTCGTCATCCTCACCCTCCTGTATTATTCTCTGTTCTCCTCATAATAAACCCCTCCTTTTTATAATTTCTGCTCCTTTTTATTTATCTCCTACACTGGCCCCTTTTGCTCCCTTGAACTTGGCAGTCTCTGTGTGAGTTCTATGCCAGCCACTGTGCCAGGATAGAAGCCCTGCGACGCCAGCTTGACGCCGATCATAGAGGGAGACAGGTAGAGCACACTGCCACTGTTGGCCTGGGGCGGTACTGCACCTGGGTCAACAATAACGTAAAAAGAGAGAGAAAGAAAATCACATGAGCACACCACTTTGTGTTGTAGATAAACAATGTTGTGCACTTGGATTGATTTCACAATGTCATAGTGAAAGAGGCACAAATGAATACGGGCACACAGCTTCCAGCGAGTTGAAAAGTTTTAGTCACATGAGACGACTTTGCCACTTCTAACATTTCCAAACCAGACTTTAAGTGCCTGGTTTGTGCAGAAATACTGAATTAACCTGTGTGTATTTTGATGACCCCACATGGCACTGAGAGGCTTTGCACTCGACTGAAACTGGTCTCGCATTAACAGCCCTGTGTGTTGATTCTGTTGTGTCCCTCTGAACAGTAATATAGAGACAGACTTTTTCACCACTGACTTAATGAGAAAAGACTGTTGTGTTTGTTAGAAGACTGGCAGTGATGTCACTGAAGTTTTGGAGTTAGCAATAATTAAATGTTTGGTTGGAAACAAAAAAATACTTTTTTAATTGGTCCTAGTCCCACTAAACTAATGGCTACTATGCAACATACACAGGCAAGTAAACATTTGCTCATAACAACTAGGCAGTAGCAGCTGTTTACTTTGGTGAGTCACAGTAGCCTCTTCCAGTATGAATGAAAACCTCATTGTGTTTTCTGCTCTGATCTTCCTCTCTGCTGAAAATATGCCGAGATCAGAGACTGAAAGCAAAGCATATTTATAATAATAATCAGATATGTTGTATGGAATTGCAGGCATTAGACAGTTTAAGTTGACCTGCACCTGTCATACAAACAGTTGTGCTTGACAGGTTGTGTGTATTACGGAAATTTGCCTCAGTCATTGTGTTGACATGAACCCCTGATCTGTGAATGTTTTTGTGTTGAGAACAGTTGATCCCGTGTGTGTGTGTGCACGCTTTTTCTGTGTGTGTGCACGTGTGCTGCCAGGAGCAGGAGTGTGTGTGAGCCGTTGGGGCGTGTCTGACTCAGCTAGGCCAAATCATCCAGGTTCTCACTAAATCTTGGACTCTGCTGGAATTCCCAACCTTAGTCGCCACTTGCTTTAGCCCACCGGCTAACTGTGCTCACAACTGTTTTCACAAAAAGTTAGCTGCAGTGTGTGGCGAGCAGTTGCCCTAGAATTGGTTATGTTCTGATGTCGCCATGCTCATCATTTTGAACCCGAGTGCAGAAATGTTTCAGCTACACAGGACAGTCGATGTTTATCTAACCAGCAGGTATTAAGCGACGTGCTGCTTGTGCTTGGCATGTTCTGTTTTCTCCATCCTCAACTTCCTGTTCCAGGTGATTAGAGTTCTTCTCTGTCTTCTGGTTCTGCAGTTTTAGTGCTCTTGTGGTGCAGCCGGTTGTCATGACTACACAGATTTGCTTCCCCTCCCTCCACTGTCCCCGATTCTCTCTATTTTTTTTATACGGTTTAACCCCACCTACAAATGTCCCGACCTTGTGCAAGCTCCGCCCTACTGTATTGAAGCAGAGCACTGTAATGAAGCAGAGAAGTAACTTAAGCATGCATTTGCTTAAGTTACTCAAACAACCCACAGCTGTCAGTCTGGTGATGAATGGTAGGTTTGGCCCTTCAGCTCAGCCAGCTTCCTTCTCTGCACCTCTAGATCCACGCGAGTCGTTTAACCCGCTCAGTCTTGTGGGCGGAGCTTGCCACCCGACTAACGCCTCGCGCCGTCGCTGCCGTGTTCGTTGTCACCGGCACTCCGCTCCAGTCGTCCCCTTTGCTCCAACTTCCTCCCCCCCTCACTGCTGTCCCTTCCTTTATCCCATGATGCCTTGCAGGAGCTGCGGGAAATCCACAGCCAACAGCAGAGGCACAAGCAGAAGGAGATGGAGGGGGAGGCGCACGCGCTCATGTCCGTGTCGGCTGAGAGGAAGTCCGCCGAGCTCCAGGAGAGCAGGTGAGTTTGAGATCCCATGGGCAGTTTCGTAGGTCGCGACCCCTCCACCAGTCGACCAAGCTTTAAGTACAGAGCTCTAAGGCACACCCAGTGACGTGTCAAAACACTTCACACAACAGAGGAACCAGCAGATCCCTGTTCTCCATAACTGTTATTATAGTATTAATTAGATAGCTTTATTCTAAAACGTGTGCCCTTTTTTTCCATCTCCGTGCAGGTTGCCAGAAGAGACCCTGGCCTGGAATGATGAGGCAGGAGGTGGCGACGCCTGCCAAGCCCCCAGCCCACCTGCTGTCTCTGCGCCTCACGCCTGGCTCAACAGAGTGACCCAGGAGGAGGAGGGGAGGAGGAGGAGAGGCATGGAGGATGAGGAGGAGGACAGGAAGGGGATGGGACCCGTGGAGGAGAAGGAGGACGAGAGTCGAAGCAAAAAGGACATGCAGGAGAAACTAAGCAAGTTGTTCAGCCAGCCGACCGACCCCTGGGCCTCTGCAGGTGGGTGCTTACGTCAGCATGAGACGGAACTCTAGTCTCGAGAAAGTTCAGCCCAAAATGTAGTTATTAATGTGGCTACATCACAGGATTTGTGACGGTATATTTGTTGGTTCACAGTTGAGAAGGCTCCAGGTCCCAGCCTGTTTGACCACAAGGTGCCGGTCAGCAGCTTTGAGCCGCCGCCGCCGCCGCAGCAGCAGCAGCAGCAGCAGCAGCAGCAGCAGCAGCCGCCGGTGAAGGTGGTCTACTACAGGGCTTTATATCCGTTCGATGCTCGCAGCCATGACGAGATCAGCATCGTTCCTGGTGATGTCATCATGGTGCGTCTCACCTGCACAACCTCTCAATCTTCCCACACATTTTCTCCAGCTGCATTCTCTCTCTCACTCACACACACACACACAAACACACGTATCCCATCTATATCACCTGTGAAGAATGAAATTGGATTCACCATTCAGAGTAGATGAAGTATTATTATATTGGAGCCAAATAAGCAAAATAACAACTAGATGTGCAGTTTCTCATATGTGTATATATATGAGAAACGAGATGTGTATATCTCGTGTGTGTGTGTGTGTGTGTGTGTGTGTGTGTGTGTGTGTGTGTGTGTGTGTGTGTGTGTGTGTGTGTGTGTGTGTGTGTGTGTGTGTGTGTGTGTGTGTGTGTGTGTGTGTGCGTGCGTGCGTGCGTGCGAGAGAGAGCGGGTAATAACTGTCTCCTCTCTCCTCTGCCGTGCAATCTGAAGGTGAAGGGGGAATGGGTAAGTTTCTTGGCCCCGCCCAGTCTTGTACACCCACCAGTCTCAGGCCAGCACTCACGCGAACCCTCGCAGCACATCGGTTCATCTCCATGTCATCCGTCACGTGCATTCACTCACAGACCGGATGAATGACTCGGGCGTGGGCATTGTGGTCCATCGGTGTTGTGTTGCCAGTGTTGTGAAAAGTCGTAGATTGTTGGGCTTTGCATTTACGTCCGGGCCTCATTAGGATTCTCGCATTGAACTAATAAACTACATTAGCCAGCCCAGTGAAAAAAATACTTGTTCATTATAACATGACATGCTAGAAACAAGATATTCGCTGGAGCAAAACATGCTGGCAATTATATCAAATGTCACGTCAGGTTCATGTACAATATTTTTTTTTTTAATTTTTTCCCCTCAGGAACTTAAACTTCTCACGTCCATGTGACTGCTCTGCTCCAACTCATACACACCTCTGTTAGTCGTGTGACCGTAGGTGCTCACCCACATCTCCTGACTTGAACTGGGCTCCTCCGCCTCTGTGCGCTCACAGGTGGATGAATCCCAGACGGGTGAACCCGGCTGGCTGGGAGGCGAGCTCAGGGGCCGCACTGGTTGGTTCCCGGCCAATTACGCTGAGCGGATACCTGAGAGCGAGGCGCCAGTCAGCCTCCGAGCAGCCGCCTCGGCCACGCCCCCGTCAGCCCAGCAGCCAATGACAACACCTCCGCCAGCGCCGGGAAAAGCCTCCTCCTCCACCTCTTCCTCCAATAGCAACTGGGCCGATTTTAGCACCACGTGAGTCCAACAGACACCCTGATTTTCAGTCAGCTAGTTTGTCGACAACATTTTCATGTCCATTGCCATCTTCTTCCAAAAAACATTTGTTTCTGTATAAATACATTTCCAGCTGGCCCTCCAACACCGCTAGTCAATCGGAAAGTGAAGGGTGGGACGCGTGGCCGACCTCCTCCTCATCCGCCAATCAGAATCCTTCACTCAGCGTCCCCTCGGCGCAGCTTCGGCAGCGTTCGGCCTTCACACCGGCCACCATGACGACAGGCTCCTCCCCGTCTCCTGTGCTGGGACAGGTAGCCAGACGCAGTGCATGAAACTTGCCGGTGGAAATGGCCTCTCACATCAAGCAGAAAATTAAAGACATCTCATCTGTGCACTAGGGGGAGAAGGTGGAGGGTCTTCAAGCTCAGGCCTTGTATCCCTGGAGAGCCAAGAAAGACAACCACCTCAACTTTAATAAAAATGAGGTAACATATTTTCTTCATACTTGCGTTTGATTTGCACTGCTTCACTCACTCAGGCTCGTGGAATGAATGAATCTCTTGCTCTTTGCGCAGATCATCACTGTGTTGGAGCAGCAGGACATGTGGTGGCTGGGTGAGCTGCAGACCGGACAGAGAGGCTGGTTCCCCAAAAGTTACGTCAAGCTCATCTCTGCCACCATTGCTGCTCCGCCCATAGTTGCAGCGGTTCGAAGCAAAAACACGAGGTGAGCTCAGAGCTTGCAAATAGAATACAAACACAGGACAGCCCATCAAATTGAGCTACTTGGTATGACTTTGTTTTTGTTTTCTCCAGTGAGTCGGTGGTGTCAGAGAGCCCGCCCAATGGAAAGCGACCTTCCCCTTCCCCAACAAAGTCCTCCGAGTCTGGAGAAGGTAAAGCATTAAAAATCCAGATCGTTCATCTGAGAATTGGGTTAAAATATATAAATAAAAACCCTCTGACTCTCTGAGAGTCTGACCACGTTTTTACACCTGTTTCTGTAGAGTACATGGCCATGTACACCTATGAGAGCAGCGAACAGGGCGACCTCAGTTTCCAGCAAGGAGACGTTGTGGTGGTGACCAGGAAAGAAGGGGATTGGTGGACTGGAGTAGTAGGGGGGAAAACTGGGGTCTTCCCCTCCAATTACGTGAAGCCGCGAGACTCGATGTCGGAGGTGATCTTGCACTCTATGGCTGCACATCATCCAGTCGTCAGTGCTGTCGTCGCCACATTGATTGACGCTTAAATGTCGGCTCTGTTTTCAGTCTTTTGGGTCAGCCGGGAAGACTGGGAGCCTGGGAAAGAAACCAGGTGTGTTTTAATTGCTGCAGTAAAAATATGCTCAGCCAAAATGTATTAAATCTACCACAAAAAGTAAAGGCTTCTCTGCTGCTTGTTCTTATGCCTCCGTCTGTTTGTCCCTTTTTCAGAAATTGCTCAGGTGATCGCCCCCTACAATGCTACAGGAGCAGAACAGCTGACTTTAGCTCCAGGACAGCTCATCCTTATCAGGAAGAAGAATCCAGGTGGCTGGTGGGAAGGGGAGCTGCAGGTACGCAATCACAATTCTTTATTTGAGGATTAGAGATTTTTTTTTTTTGTTATAGTTGTTTTCCTTTTCTAGCAACTCACTGATCCTCTGATCTTGTCTGCTCAGGCTCGAGGGAAGAAACGCCAAATTGGCTGGTTTCCAGCCAACTATGTGAAGCTGCTCAGCCCGAGCACGAGCAAGACCACGCCCACAGAACCCACCCCACCTAAACTGGCACCTGCCAGCGCCGGTACGTCCATCATTTGACAAAAACCTTGCAGAAATCAGGCTTTTTCTTCACACTAAATCCTGCCTCTGTGGGCCTGCAGCTGTGTGCCAGGTGATCGGCATGTACGACTACGTGGCTCAGAACGACGACGAGCTGGCCTTCCAGAAAGGTCAGGTGATCACGGTGCTCAACAAGGACGACTGCGACTGGTGGAAAGGCGAGCTCAACGGGAGGGAGGGCCTCTTCCCCAGCAACTACGTCAAGCTGACCACCGACACGGACCCCAGCACACAGTGTGAGTAGTACCCGCCCGCCCCGGTAGTCCCACACACCCGGTGTACTAAACCTAACACGTTAACAACCTTCAGAACGTGGCCACACTTGCACTACGGCATTCTCTCTCACACACACACACACACACACACGCACACACACACACCAGAGCCAGGTGTGGAGATGCTGTCCCTCTCTCAGTTTGTGACCCTGGATTGATTTGACCTCTGACCTTTCACCTTGACACTCCTTTGGGCCTCTTTGATAACCGACCAGTCATTGAATTCCACCTGGTGGCACCTGTGTGTTTGTATGCTGCTGTATGTGCATGCCCTCTGTGTGTGTGTGTGTGTGTGTGTGTGTGTGTGTGTGTGTGTGTGTGTGTGTGTGTGTGTGTGTGCGTGCTTGCGTGTGCATGTATGTGCGTGCACACATGCTCCTCATCCGTGTAAAGTCCTTTCCCTCCTTCCTGCATGTCTTCCCTTCAGCATGATCCACGCATAGATGTAGAGTTTCTAGATCTTTACGAGTCACGGCCGGAAGTTCAATAGCAGACTTCTTATATTTTTATAGACTGACCAAAGTGTGCAAGATACATTACAAAGTCGCTAAAATAAATTGCATTCACTAATAATAAGTCTAAGTTGACACGAAGGGGTGGTCAGCTTGTGAGGAAGCAGCTGTGTCACCACAGATATTTGTTATAACCACAATGATGTTTGATTGAGTTAATACAATGCATTTTATTTTCTAAAATATCAAACATTATTTCATCTAAAGCAAAAATCTGTGAAAAGTCGTCTTACTGCTGTGGCGTATCTGCTCTACAGACTCTATTTCTATGTCACGTCAGACCACACCTCCACACTCTTGCCTTGCTGCACGCTCCACCCACCTAGCACCCGATTGGTTGTCGTTGTTGTTGTTCTTCTTGTTCTTGTTGTTTTGTTTAGTTGTTTTTGTTGATGTTGTTGTTGTTGTTGTTGTTGTCCTCTCTCTAGGATCATATCATTACCCAGAACCCCCCTCTCCTCAAAGCCCTCAAAGAGACCCACTAGGCCACTCAACCAATGGGACAGCAGCAGGAGGTCACATGACCCCGGGGGATATGGCGACTCTCCACCAATAGAGGCCAGAGAGGCAGACAGATACACAGAGAGACAGACAGACACAGTGTAACTGTTTAAAAAAAAAAAAAAACAACAACAAGCGCCCCCTAGTGGCGAGAACTCTGTCCATGCGCTGCTCTGACTGGACTTGGCCAAACTCTCCTTATCTCAAGGCTCTGGCTCCAAACAGCACTGCTCAACAGGAGGGAGATCAATAGTCAGGACTCCTCCTCCTCCTCCTCCTCCTCCCCGACTCTCTTCTTCTCTCCTCCTTCTCTTCTCCCTCCTCCTCTATCTTTTCTTCTCCTTCCTCTTCTCTCCCTTTACAATCAAGCAAAAACAGACAAAAACGTTCAAATATGGAGAGAAGGGAGATTCTCAGAGAGACTGTTGAGCTCCTTCCTTGCAGATTGGACTGATGCACATGTTCTGTTTGGACTGTATACACACACACACACACACACTCACACGCGGATCTCTGCGGCGCACACCCTACATCCTAGCCTGGTGAAGTGGATAGTGGGTCATTTTGTGGCTTTATGGGAGATTCTGTCACCAGAACCAGTAGCTCTGCTCAGCTCAGCTCAGCTCTGCCCCACCCTGCCTCTCCTTTTTACTTTCCCTCTGAGCTCGCTTCCCGCTAGCTCAGCAGCGTCATTCACCTGTCACTCAAAAGTGCTGGCTCCACCCTCATCCCCCATCACTAACTCCCCCTCCCCCTCCGCTCCCGCAGCTTCACAGAACGACCCACTATCTGCAGGACGCGTCTCAATGTGAAGCCCTGCGCTCCTCCTCTCCTCTCCTCTCCTGGCCTCCTCTCTCCTTATGCCAAAGATTCCTCCCTCCCCCCTCATCCTCCTCCTTGTTGTTTTTTGCCCCCCCCCCCCACTCCATGTCGTTCCAAAGGAGTGAACGTGACGGAGAGGAGAGGAAGCGAGGCACCGTTGAGATGCGTCCTGTTGCAAACTAACGCTGAGTGGCAACCAAGGTCGCTGCTGCCTTCTCCGTGTTTTTTTTTTTCTTTTTTTTTTTTCGGAGTGCACGGCGGCAGGACGTGGGACTCAGCCGCGCAGCTCAGGGCTCACATGGAAAGCCATGCTGTAACTGCTTAGCGTTCTAGCTAACCATACTACACACACACACACACACACACACACACATACACTCAATGCAACATGGTACAGAGGTCGGGGTGTGCATTTACAGATCACACAGACACAGTGTTGTTTTATCTGTTGTAGTTAAACATTGTGGAATTGTATTAACTTTAAATAATGACTTTCGTGTTTTGTCCTCGTTCATGGCTCGGCTCCGTTGCCATGGTGATTAGACCTTTTCCAGTATATAGGGCTAACGACGAACTTTGCCTTCACACATTTTGCTGATTCGGTACTAAATACTTTGGGGTGGGACGACTCTTCTGAGACGAACTCACTCGGGGGCCGCGTCGCATCGTTTCAGTCACCGGAGTGATTGAACCATTTTGGAAAGGCTTTTCTGTGATTGCTCGGTGGTGACGCTTTGTGGGGAAATTGATGCCTTTGTCACATTTATCCGTTATAAAATATAAATAAAATAGCCACTAACCATTTTGAATGCATGGAAAGAACACAACAGACGGGGAGAAACGGTGGCTAACTAAGCCTCTAAACTAACTAGCTCCATGTTCTTAATTATGAGGGCAGAAATCAATTGTTTTTTTGTTTTTTTTGCGCATCACGACCGTTTTCCAAAACCAAAATCACAAACTTCTCCTTTAAGTAGCTCCAATGATTTTACTGCCATGAATTGTTGACATTTTTAATTGTTTTATTCTTTACCTCTGTGTATTTTCCTCACTGTGTTGCACCTTTTTTTTAAAAAAAAAAAAAAAAGTGTTCGTAGATTTTCACTCAGCTTTATGAATTTAAAAAAAAAAGCTGATTCTTACGTTGGCTTTTTTTTGCTTCATCTTGCACAAAAAACTTATAGTGTGAAGCCATGCAGCATTACTTCAGCCAAGTTTCCTTCCAACACAGACGTTAAGCGTGTTGTCCTCCAGCTGTTAACTGTTCCATGTCCTCGGAAACGTGTTTGTCTCATTTGATTGGGTGGATTAATCAGGCCTGTGTTGATTTATAGACACAGAAGAGCGACAGACTGTGGTGTCCAACAGCTGCCATATCAGATTTGTGTTGTGTCATTTATTTGTTGTTTATCCAGATGACAGTATTCTGTTACTAATGTTTACCCTCAAACCATGAATGAACTTTTTATAAAAAGAAAAAAAAAACACAAGCAATACAGTTATGATGATGATTATCGTTATTTGTCCTGCATCGATCGATCCCATTGGCTCCTTCATGTATCAGTGTTGGTGAGGAAGTCCTCTTTTGGAATGGAAAAAAAAAGCTTATCGAGAACAGAGTTGTGCTTCTCACCGGTGTTACTCTTCTAAATGTTGCCATATTGAAACATATTAGCATTAATTCAAAGTTGCATATAAGCTACTGCAAGTTAACAACAACTGTGCGGGAGTTTATATTTATAGCGGACGATACATTGTGCTAAATTCACTTTTACAACATTGTAATGGTGATAATACATGAGAAACAACAATGAAAGCTTATGAAATAAAAGTAAATACAAAAAATATTAGCATAAAAAAATGCATTGTCATTTTCTCAAGTAATTGCACTGTGCTTATTATTTTAAGTAATGTCTACGAATAACCTAAACTGTAAAAAGATTAATAATTTCAGTGAATAAAATAAAATAGTAGTGGTGAACTGGACTGTAGCATTTAGCATCTTCTTGAACACACACAAATTTGTGAGCCACATTTGGCCTATTTGTTTATTTTTTTAATCAACATTTGTGTATTATGTTTAAATGACAAGAAAAACATGTACTGCTACTACACAGATATATAGAATTTTGAATTTGTTCTTTCTTCTCCAGTGAACCCGCCCAATGAAATAAATGTGCAAGTTATTATTGTTTATTCTAACATGACAAAGCCCCCAGCTGCGTTGATCATTTTCTTTGTAAGCATTATGGTGCAACTTTCCTGTGCTGCCTTTTTTCCCTTTTTCCATTTCTCACAAGACACTCATTTCACTTGCCTCCGTTCAGAAGCTCGGTTCTGGTCCAGCCTGGCCTGTTCAGAGCTTCATGATCCATAATTAGCCTCATGAATTATGAAGCTTTAGTGCTTCATTTATAACCTTCTGATGAATGAGCAGAACAGACAGCCAGGCCAAACGTCACCCTGCTGCAGTTGGCTGGGAGAACATAAAGCAAGATCTTTATGGTGGTGAATCATCAGACTGGTGCTCGAGCTTCATGAAGGAACGAATACAAATGCATGAATGAGCAGGTGAATTTGTCGGCATGACAGGACAGGGGAGAGTGACTGACTGGTCATGATGATTAGAAGCTGAGACTGTGCTCATGACTGACACGCACACGAGCTTGACGCTGTTAAATAATGACTTCACTGTCAAGTTTCTATTTTTAAATAAAACTGAATTTGAAATTCAAAGGCCTGTTGTAAGCATCCTTAAATGTCTCATGCGAAAAAAAAAAATAGCAAGCTGAGCACTCTAGTTGTGTTGTCGAGCCCTTTGTGATGTCACTGAAACCTTCCCCGGGTTAGTGACGACCCCCCCGCCCCGCCCAAGTGTTAGCTCCGCCCCCTCTGATACCGCCTTGTAATTGTTCCCAACCAAAGCACCACTTCTAGCAGGAGGCTAAGACCCAGCAGTTTTTGCTGGTGGCTGCAAACAGAGGGCTAAATATGCAGTTTTCTGGGGATCTATATTGGTTTTTGATTGAACAAACAGGTATGTATGTTGCTGGTGATATTAATAAACATGTCTTTGAAGTTGTTTTTTATTGGGTGTTTGACCACTGTGTGTGATGTTTGTGCTGCAGGGTGCGCTGACCTCCACCTGCTGGACATGCTGAGTCCCATGGAGAGGAAGAGGCAGGGCTACATCCACGAGCTGATCGTCACCGAGGAGAACTACGTCAACGACCTGCAGCTCGTCACCGAGGTCAGTGCACACACACACACACACACACACACACACAGTTAGCATTGCACCTGGCAGTAAAACACACACACTGAGCGCAGCTGAGATTGTTCTCTCCAGCTCTTACAATGTGATGTTTGTTGGTAGTAACCTAAGCCTGACCGTTATTTAATAAATGATGTTAAAGCGTGAAACCCTTGTAAAGGGATCACCATTCCTCGATGTATACGTGACTTTTAATGCAAACATTTGTCAGTCAGTATTTTCTATTTAGTCACATCTTTCCTAAGAGGCCAGGTAGGGCAACCATAATTATGTAGTAACATATCAGACCAGCGGGGGGCGCTGTGTCGGTGCCAGTGGTACTATTCTTTCTGTTTTAAGTCAATGAATTGCAAAAAAAATATCTAAAATATGAACAAATGCAATGATGATTCTTGCCGCCTTTAGTTTTCAACTGAGACAATAAATTCAGACGGACATTGTATGTAAACAGCCCACAAACGTCTGTACTAAACAAGCTTTCAATGAAGGACACGTCGGATATTAGACGAGCTCCGGAGCAATAAGTAGCTTTTGATGATGATCACAAAATCCGAGAAGAAAAGAAATGTGACTGCTGCTGCTGCTGCTCCTGCGTGTGCAGATCTTCCACAAGCCGCTGCTGGACTGCGAGCTGCTGACGGAGAAGGAGGTGGCCATGATCTTCGTCAACTGGAAGGAGCTCATCATGTGCAACATCAAACTGCTCAAGTAAACACAGAAGAGTCCGACTTTCAATTGCGGAATGAATTTAAAAAGGAACAAAAAAACAAGAGGTTGAAGCAGACAGGTTTAAAAACGTGTCTCTCTGTCGCCCCCTGCAGGGCTCTGAGAGTAAGGAAGAAGATGTCTGGCGACAGGATGCCTGTGAAGATGATCGGCGACATCCTGACCAATCAGCTTCCTCACATGCAGCCTTACATCAGGTCTCACCTGCCAGCTGTTAAAACCAAACAGTAGCCAAGTCAGTGATAATACTTCTCCCTGAAAAAAAACAAAAACAAATTTCTTTTCTTTGTGTCTGCAGATTCTGTTCGTGCCAGCTGAACGGAGCCACTCTGATCCAGCAGAAGACCGACGACAACCCGGAAATCAAAGACTTCCTCAAGGTAGGTGACACAAACATTTAAAAAAACAAAAAACAAAAACAGTTTCTCTTGTAGTGTGAGAATATTGCTGCAGGTACGACTCTACAAAACTGTGCTCTGTGATGTGTCTCCTGCAGAGGTTGGCCATGGATCCCAGGTGTAAGGGCATGCCTCTGTCCAGCTTCCTGCTCAAACCCATGCAGAGGGTCACGCGCTACCCGCTCATCATCAAGAATGTATGTAGCCTGACCATCTTTGAGTAGTTTGACTGATTGATTACTTTTATTGTCAGAATTCCTTCTGAAATTTGTCTTGCATCCAAGACACCTGTTTCTTATACTTCCAAAAAATCCCCACCAAGCAAATCACCACAAAAATACAACATATACAACAAAAACATAACCATCAGACAAGATATCACATCAGACATGTAATGTGTTAAAAGCAAAGCATCAAAGTGGCTGTGGTGCCTCCAAGTCCTGATACTAACACTGATTTAACATTTTGATAGACTGAGGTATAAAAGAGTTCCTGCTCCGCCGTCGCTCACATCCTGCCTGTGTGTCCTCCCCCGTAGATCTTGGAAAACACTCCCGAGTCCCACCCGGACCACAGCCACCTGCGGGCGGCGCTAGAGAAGGCCGAGGAGCTCTGCTCGCAGGTCAACGAGGGCGTCCGGGAGAAGGAGAACTCGGACCGTCTGGAGTGGATCCAGGCTCACGTGCAGTGTGAGGGCCTGTCAGAGGTGCAACACACACTCACTCTCTCTGTCACACACACACAAACACACATTATATTGTATCACTTGTCTGGTTAAATAAACATTAAATAGGTTGGAAAAAATACAATAAGAGAATGTAAATAAGGTTTTGATTCTTTGTGCCAAAGCATTATTGTTTTTTTTCTGAGCCGTGAGACCTCAATGGTTTCAAATGTCCGTGTGAAATCTAGTCTCACACACACACACACACACACACACACACAATAAGACGTTTCTGTCACGTTTGTCCTCATCCCAGCAACTGGTGTTCAACTCGGTCACCAACTGTCTGGGTCCCAGGAAGTTCCTCCACAGCGGCAAGTTGTTCAAAGCCAAGAGCAGCAAGGAGCTCTATGGCTTCCTGTTCAACGACTTCCTGCTGCTGACACAGGTGAGCCTGACCGCGCCCCCTCCTGGTCCCCCTCAGGCACTGCCTAGGTGTGTGCGTGTGTGTGTGTGTGTGTCTAAAGTCCTCCTGGTGTCTCTGGCAGGTGACCAAACCGCTGGGCTCGTCAGGCTCCGACAAAGTCTTCTCCTCCAAGACGCACTTGCAGTATCGCATGTACAAGACGGTGAGAGATGTCCGGACCGATTGCAAGTTACACTTTCAAGCTCTTTTTCCGTCTCCCTAAAGTATATTCATTTGTGAATCGAATCCTTCTTTGTGAATGCAGCCCATCTTCCTGAACGAAGTGCTGGTGAAGCTGCCGACGGACCCGTCGGGAGACGAGCCGCTCTTCCACATCTCCCACATCGACAGAGTTTACACGCTGAGGGCCGAGAGCATCAACGAGAGGTCTTTCTTTGTCTCTTTTTCTTTTTAAGTGAACACTCTGCATGTCTTGAAGCCAAACCAAACCCTTTTCCTGTGTGTGTCCCTGCAGGACGGCGTGGGTTCAGAAGATAAAAGCAGCCTCGGAACTCTTCATCGAGACGGAGAAGAAGAAAAGAGAGAAGGCTTATCTAGGTGCTCCTCTTGTTCTTTTCCTGCTCTTAAACAAAAATAAAAATGATGCCGCCTCTAAATGTCACTCTCGCACTGACTGAACCTGCCGACTGTGTCGCAGTGCGTTCCCAGAGGGCCACGGGCATCGGCAGGCTGATGGTCAACATCGTGGAGGGAATCGAGCTCAAGCCTTGTCGCTCTCACGGTATCAAACTAGTTCATGTCCATGTGTTTATTTGTTTGTTTGTTTGTTTGCTTGGGTGAAATATGATGCTAACAACAACCTCGATGACTCCTTTAATTGGTAGGAAAAAGCAACCCATACTGTGAGGTCACCATGGGCTCCCAGTGCCATATCACGAAAACATTACAGGTATGAACTGTCCAATTTTATCAAGCTTTTTTTTTTTGGTTTGTTGAGTCGTTACAGATTTCAGTGGTTCTCTCTGAGGCTTTGCACTATTTCTGGATTATTTTTCTTTTAACTACTTTTCTTTCTCCTGGTGCAGGACACGCTGAATCCCAAGTGGAATTCCAACTGTCAGTTCTTCATCAAGGACTTGGAGCAGGACGTCCTGTGTGTCACAGTGTTTGAGCGGGACCAGTTCTCCCCTGACGGTCAGTCGTCCTTCTCAATGGTCGAGGACGGTTGGTTTGATAATTGGTTTGCTTTTTCCACTCACCTCCTTCCCTCTCTCTCTCCCTCCCTCCCTCGCTCTCTCTCCTCCTCCAACAGACTTCTTGGGAAGGACGGAGATCCGGTTGGCTGAGATCAAAAAGGACCAGGGTTCCAAGGGACCAATCACCAAGCGGCTGCTGCTCCACGAGGTTCCCACGGGAGAGATTGTCGTCAGACTCGACCTTCAGCTCTTTGAAGAACCGTGAAGAAGAAAAAAAAATAAAGGACTGTAGCTCAGCTGACTGGATCGAACTATATATAAAAGATGTGTCATTTGGACCGAGCAGCAGGGCCAGATTAGACTGGACTGGAGCCCTTAGATTATCTCACTTTCAGACATATCATCTCTTAGATTCATTTTCAAACCAGAAATCAGAAGTTCTGATCAACTCTGACCTTCATTTTCACTGGCAGATCCCAAACACATGGCCGGAGTCGATTCCGGTGAGCCGATCTGATCTCAGATCAGCTGCTAATAAAGCAGTGGAAAATCCTCCAGTTCAGTTTTAAATCCGCCCCTCAGTTCAGTCCAGTTAGTCCCGTCAGGTTGAACCACGTCCTCTGGGAGACCAGCCGGGTCTTTGCTGTTCTCTTCTTTCGTCAGCCTCCGTCAGAAAACAAAAAAGCCTTGCAGACGACACTCCAGTGACAATCCCAGCCGTCCTCCGTCAATCATCCCGGCAAAAACCCTGATCTGTGTGAGCGTGAGAGAAGCAGAGAGGAGGAGGAGGAGGAGGATGAACGGCTGTGTGACTTTGGAGGTGGACGGCTCAACCCAAGGTGTACGATTTCTTTCCTTTTTTAAAAAAATTTGTTACATGAAGTCTTAAAGTCATCTCTCCTGCTCTCACTGTGGAGGGGCTGCGTGTGAAGGAACCGTAGTTTTTAATTCTCTGCTCTGTTCTGACTGTCGCTGGACACTCGCCAGATGATTGGAGAAGGTGGTAAATATGTACATGTTTCATGAGAAATGATAACGATGCTAAAAAAAAAAAAAAAAAAAGAATATATATATCAATGGAAGGATTTTACTGCAATTGTATGACGAGTCTCCAGAGAGGGGGAAGTGCAGAGACGTCCTCGTCACCTGCTTCAATATACTGCTGATAGATTTGTGGCTGGAACAAAGGCAGCTAGGAGAAAAAGAGGCGTTGACTAATTTAAACGGAGGCACTAATTACAAACAGAATGTCTCATTTTTTATTGTTTGTGGTGTTGAAGGTGCACGGAGGTCATGCTTTTATTTGTTTGTTTGTTTCTACATCTAACCTCTGTTACTTTGCTGCAGACACAGAGAGAGAGGTGGAGGAAACCTTGAGATAATAAAGTAGCTGAGAGCTGCAAAGGCGCCTCTGGCTGCTGCAGACGCTGGAACTGAGCTCAAGGTCATTCCAAGGCTTTCACAGGGAAGAGTTAATGTTACTGTATATCGGAAGCTCTGGCACTTATTAGCAGAGCAGGACGGCAGAAATTTTTCGAAAATGCAACTGAAAACCCGACAGATTCTACAGAATTATTCCTGCATGTTGTAAATCCAACAGCAGAGCAGAAAGGGAACATGGTACTCGGATCAATTTAACTGCTCATGGATTTGCTTTTAATCTTTTTTTTTTTTTTTTTTTGAAAGACTGTATAGTACTAAGAAATATCATCAGATTATCAATCTGTAAATTAAGAGACGAGAACAAAAAATTAGAGCTCGCATTAGCTTGGTTACAGTCACAAAGGAAAGTATTAACGTGAGGCAGCTTGAAACACACAGGTACAATTATTTTAGCGGTTTTATGATTTTAGCCAATTCCTCCTTAAGGTTTTTTGACATTCCATGTAGTTTTTGTTTATTGCTGATCATGGGTTGTCAGCATCGTTGCCGTAGCTGCTGCGTTCTCCTGGTGCCTACACATTGAAAGTAGTCCCGCCTATTTATGAAGGTGCCAAATAAGAGCATTTATTTATTGTAATTGGATCAGTTTAATTTTTTTTTTTTTTCAGAGAAATATAATTTTCTTCATTTCCTTTTCTAGAAATTCACTCAGGAGTTAGCTCGCAGCCAGCGACAATGTTTCTGTCTTTTGTTTTTCCCTCCTGTTACAAGTGCAGACGATGGCAGCAGTGACACTTCTGCATTTAAGTTACCCGACTGTTCACCTTGCCTGAAATATAGTTCTCTTCTGTTTAAACACCACAGTTGTCGCCATAGCTCAATACCAAGAGGACCAATAGATTTGTTAGGGACCAGCCACTGTCCAATCAGGAGCCAGCTGTGCGTGTGGAAGTGAATGTTTGTGTTTCCTCTTACCAATGATGATGATGATGATGATGGTGAATTTGTCTCACACCCTTATGCTGGATCCCTGCTCCCGTCTTACACTGTTCTGAAACTAACCCGATCCACTTTGAACCGGTTGTCACCATTCACCTTCCAGGCTGTGTATAATACGACTGCGATCTGAGAGTTAATATATGAGCGCTTACTGGCGGCCGTGGAGAGAGAAAGAGTCCGCTGTTAATTATCACTGTAGAAGATGATGTACGTTGTTGTCTCTCAATGTTCAGAATAAACTTCAGATGGACCAAGACTGCAGCCGAGTCAACCAGTCTGTTGATTTTGATGGGAGATTGTTTGTTTTCCAGATTTACTGGGTTAACTACAGCCTTAAAGGTGTCAGCCGTCGACACTCACTTTGAAGTTGTTTCACTCAAAGATTGGTGTGCTGACAACTGACCTATCTCATGTGCGCCATAAAGTGAGAGGCCATCGGCTGTGTGTGCAAATAGAGAGTTGTTTGTCTGGACCGGAGGCTCGGCAGGCTTGAAGACAACATGACACACTGACACTTGGATAGAAGTCTCCTCCCAGACTATAAACAGAAAAAGCCTCAGGTCTCACACAGAGAACTCCAACAGTTAGGAGCAGCAGTGCTGCTTTATTTATGTCTCTGTACAGAAAATAGTAATAATACAACATCACAAAAAAAGAACAACTTAATGTAAAATCTATGCATCTTGGAGAGAGAAAAACTGCAGAAGCTTCAGGACTTGATGGCTGAGGTCGTCTTGTCTGCGCTGAATGTCAAGGTCTTGACCATTTATCCCCAGAGCTGCTGCTCAAAACTGGCTTCTGTGCCTAGCGCTTTAAATGATCATAGTAGCAGTCATGGGGCCACACCCCTTCCCGGAAGAGACATGACCGGCACTCTACTTTTATTTTTGAATTCATTTGAAAGTTTTTCTGCAAAAATTTGAATTAGACTGAGAGGCAGACGGAAAAGGTCACACTCAGCGGCTGCAGCGGAACACTCCAGATTAACTCTGAGCTTTACAAAAAGCTTGGAGAAGAGTCTAATACGGGCGGTACACCGCACCCTTCTGAAGGAAAAAAGCCAGTTTGTCTAAAAGAGAATGTTTTACAAATGCAATAACAAGTGACAAATGTAGCTGTAACCTCCTACCTACCTTTTATTTTATTTTTCAATACATTTTCCATCAGCAGGTAATGTCAATATATCATACTGTACATGTATACATAAGTCATACAATTCAGTCATCATTCTCTTGGGATTTTTTTTGTAACATTTATTTACAACAAATAATGCACTTGTAGTCAGTAGTCATGCAGAGTTAGCAGAGTCCTATAGAAAAAGTGCCAGACGCTACTAGTAATGATTGCTTGCGGGACTAAAATACTTGCTCCAGTTTTATCTGTCACAGGTATTAACAGAGTTCAGTGAACAGGAGCCGCCTGCACATCCGCACGGAGATTGCCGACATCCAAGGCCACTATGCGGGGATTAAAACCTTCCCCTGATTGAACCTGGTCACACTGGCTGTGACTTGTTAGTCGTCGGGCCACTTCAGTTGTGCAGTGAGGTCCTCTGGAACGTAGATTTGCCAACGCAACTTCTGTACATGGTGCTGTGTCCACAAGGACTTCTTTTTTTTTTTGCATAACAGGTCTTCCTTTATCAGCAACACACACTGTCAAATACACAACAATACATATAGATGTATTTTTTTTTCATGTACTTCCTCAATTTGTCGTCCCACAACAAATGCGACTTACTGAAAGCCAGCTCTGTGTTTGCTGATTCAGCTCTGCATTCTCCCGTGGTCCATCGTGGTTCCATGGTCTTTGGAAGGTGGGCTTGAAGGTGGGTTCAAGTGTTTCTGTTTGCGCTTTTGGCTGCCTAGTTGTTTGATTGTGAGATACGGCAGCCAAACAGAGCCTGGAGATAAGAGACAAATCCCAAAATAGATATTTTATAATTAACAACCCACGGCAAGACGACGCACTTTAGACACACAAACAGCAACACTGTACTGTGTGTGCACTACAGTGTAAATGATGATTTTGATAGATAGATAGATAGATAGATAGATAGATAGATAGATAGATACCAACCTTTTCTTCCGAGGAAGGGCCGAAGAGTCTTTGCAGACAGCTGCGTGCCCACAGCGCGACTCTTTGGTGCATCCGTTTGGCACGCAACATCACGTGCAGCAGGAAACCGCATGTAGTCCCCTGATGTGCTGATGGAAGTAAAATCAACAATGTCCTGGAAGGGCGACAACAAGAGCGAAAAGGGGGAAAAAATGACAAAAGCGCTGTTACTCCAACAGCTTCAGACGGATTCTTCCAGTGTGAAGAATCAGTGCGATGATAACACAGTCACATTGATTGACAGAGGTACCGAATCTAAACCTGACGTTAACATTAGCTGGAGTTTCTGCACAGGGAGCACATGAGTTCGGGGCTTGCCACCAAATGAAACATCTTGCAGTGATACCAACAAAGAGGAACTGATTGTGTTGGTTCACCAACACTCGTCCCACGGGGTGTGTGTGTGTGTGTGTGTGTGTGTGTGTATACTACCAGTCAAAAGTTTGGACACACCCTATGAATTGAATGTCTTTTCTTTCATTCTGATGACTATTGACGCGTCCAGTTTCTCACTGGATGCATCAAAGCTACGTATGAACACACAGGGAATTATGTAGGAAACAATAAAAGTGTAAAATAACTCAAACACGTTTTAAATTTCATTTCTTCCAAACGACCACCTTTCATAAAAAGCACGTTTAGAGATATTTAACGTGCTTTTCTTTCCTGCATAATTATATATGTCTTCCTCAAATATTTGATTTCTTCAGTATCTATCTGCAGAGTAGAAAGTTGTACAGATGAAGAAAAAAAAAATGTAGGACAGGAGAAGGTGTGTCCAAACTTTTGACTGGTAGTTTGTGTATGTGTGTGTCTGGCACAACTTCGGAGACAAGCACTTGTTGTTCGCGTCGACTCGACTGGAGGATGAAACATCCACAACAGCGGCTGCGATCAGCTGCCGCAGAAAAGTTGCGGCATCAGTGCAGTGGGAACCTGGTTCCCATAACTGTAATAACTGGGGCACAAAACACACATTGCTTCTCTTGAATCGCCCCCTTTGTCTCCAAGCTGCTCAGATGTTCCTGTACAAAGAACGGAAGCTAACAGTAGCTGCCGAGCTAGCGACACGTTCGGCTATCACCGAGTTGGTTAAAAAAAAGAAAACAATAACAGCAGGGCAAAACAATGTGAAATCGCAAATACTTACACCTTGCAATGGCGGAGACTGTTTACGGATGGTCGGCACCGACCTTTTGTCAATTTTAAGCGTTCTGGCGAAGCCTGCCCGGTACTGGCCCGCGTTTAAAAAGCAGTCCTCGGTGAAATGGTTGGCGCACACGTACAACATTTTCGGAGCCGTTTTGGGCATCTCGCCGTCAAATATAAAAGTGATCCACTGTATCCACAGATCCTCGGGCGCCGGCGGCTGAAATAAACTCATGTGCTCGTCCTTGCAGCCGACGACCGAGCAGCTGGCGTGTTTAGCTCGTATCTTCGGCATGTCTGAATGGGACAAGGTGCTAGCGGCAGCGCAGGAGTAAAGGCAGGATTTCGGGAGGCGGTCTCGGAGGAACAACACCTTGCTGGGCGAGGGGGTAGGTGCATGACGTCACAAAGGGACGTTTCCAGAGCGGGGCGTCTGAGCACAAATGTGGAGCAAGCGAAAGGAGCCGGACGGATTGTTCTCGTTTCGAGGGGTTTCGCAGTTTTTGGGAGATACTGATCGTTGCGGTGACGCGAATCATTCGAGTCCGTTCACTGGATTGTTCACTGAACAATTTGCTCTGACCAGCATAGTGTTAAATATCGGTGAACCCCCGATGATTTTACCTGACAGTACAGTTACAGGTGTACAAGACTCCCTTGCACAGTGCCTGATGACGTGATATCAAACTGTCATCATTAAACCACTGCAATATACAAATGACTCTGTTTAGCAAGTGATTCAATTCAGTTCGTTCACCAGACAATTTGTCCTAACGGACAGATCACACGTAACTGCAGCCTCGCTACTTCACTGAACAGTTGAGGGCGCATATTTTTGTTAGCAAAACAGTGGTTTAGTGAATTCTTCAATATTCTACTCTATAAGATCATTCAAGCACCCTCACATATCCCTGATGAGGGGGGGGCACATCTGCCCAGAGTAGTGTACCACCACTGAAACGATGCAGACAGACAGGCTTTAATGTATCCCGAGCCGGTGGAAGAGCTGGTGGAACAGCAGGTGGTGCTGCTGTCATAATTTACTGTCGAATGTTGTCTATACAATACAGTGTCTCTTTGCAGGGGTGACAGGGGCGGTCTTTGTCGAGTTAGATATACCCGCTTCCTCAGTCACGACTCCTGGGACGGACTGAGTCACGACTACACACACACACACACACACACACACACACACACACACACAGAGTAAAAATTTCAATCGTTTTACAATAATACTTATTTATATGTCAGTATGTAGATAGCTACAAATAATACAACTGTAGATATAAATATGTTGTTTTTTCTTTTCTTTTTACCCTACAAATGTTTTATTTTTTATTCCTTTTTTTGTTTTAATACATGTAATTTTCCATCTTTTTGCACATACCGTTGCTGCAATTATGCAAATTTCCCCAATGAGGGATTAATAAATAACTATCAAATACACGTTTAAATAATAAACACATGTAATTCTAAAGGCTCAAAAACGTTTTTGTTTTTTTTGTACATATGATTTGAGTACATAAGTACTCAAATAAATGAAAGGACGCAAAAATCATAGTCTCCCTTTGCATTTCAAGCTGGAAACTGGTTTTCAAAACAGCCCGTTTAGGATGCGCGAGGTGGTCTTCTGGTGACGTCAGCCAGTTTAGGCGGTCACTCAGATTGCCTGCGCAGAATGTGGGTCCGTCCGTGGCGTGCGTGTGCGCTGGGGGGCATGTGTGTACGAGCGGGTATGTGTGACGATGTCCTTCAGTGTTAGCAGCGCCGCGACCCCTCGGCTGTCTGTCTGTCTGTCTGTCTGACCAGCTCGGCGGTGGTGGCACACTTTCCTCCGCTGCCTGCCAGTCAGCCGAGTGTCGAGGAAAGCGCCGCGGACGGTCGCAACGGTCGCCCCCCTTTAATCTTGCCCACCCCACCCCAACGTGCACCACTTACAGTCAATGGTGTCCACGCGCGCGCGCGTGTGTATGTGTGAGGCCACCACCGCACGAACAGCTCCTCGCCCGCACCCACCTTCCATCACGCACACCGACTGACGACTGCACACATCCCCATTACAACCACAACACGCGCTCACACTCACCCCCACACCCCCACCCGACATACACACACACACACACACACACACACACACACACCGCCATCCTGCTTGTGGCAGACACACGCACACACGGAGCGAAGCTGCTCTGCTAGCCTAGCAAGCTAACGTCTCCTCTCAGCAACCGCCGGTGTCGTTCGCCTATTTAGAACCCCCTCCTCCCTCACACACACACACACACACACGTTTATTATTTTATTCGCCTTGCTGTTATGTGCAGACGTGCTTGTCGTCGGGAGTAAAAGGATTCATCTTGCATCCCCCCCTGCTCCGGCTGACCGGGAAACCGCCATGGAATGCCGTGTTCTCTCCATACAGAGCCACGTAGTCCGGGGATACGTGGGCAACAAGAGCGCCTCTTTCCCGTTACAGGTAAATACGAACCGCCGTGCATCCATTCTCGGACACCGCCTGTGACCAGACATCAGTTCAGCATTAACGACCCTGTCTGACACGCACGCCTCTGCTCTGCCCTGAGAAAGAATCCGAGCGCGGTGCTCCGTAGCCTCATCGCCTCCGAACTAAATCAGCATTTTTGCCCCTTTTATGTTGAAATGGAATGCATTTCTTAAAAAAAAAGTTGGTGCCACCTTGCCCCACGTAAATTGGTGAGCCGTCGTAACCGTTATTGTTGCGGGCTGACACTGTAGGAAGGGGCTGTGATTCGAATTTCCTATATTGCCATTTTCGTCTCAAATGGCATTTATGGATTCCGATTTTGTGAATCTTAATACCAGCGCTGTCAAGCCGAGCAAGAGACGACAGGTGTTGTGAAAATGTGTGTCTACCACCGGAAAGAATCCCCCTGTTTTTACCTGACTGTTAAAGGTGCACATTTCTTTTAAGGCGCATTGTATCAAGGATGATGCTTTACCGACTGTCAGTGACGCGTTTATTCTGTGTGTCAGGGTTTCAGCTGAATGAAAGCACCTGTCATTGGGAAGGTGCCCTATGATAGAGCGAGACGATAGATGTCGCTGTTTTCATTTGCCAAGAATAGAAATGTTAGTCGTGCAGTACCGTCCGATAAAATTGTCTAAGTAACCTTCTGTTGTTGTTGGTCTTTACCCATGAGTTCACTGGTGCTTATCGAATGAGTGGTCGAGATGAAAACTACTCCACTATTTTCACTTGTCACTTCCTGCTGACACCAGCCACAGGGGGTTCTGAAAATCCTCGCTAATGATTACGTCACGAGATACAGGGAATCGTCTACCCAGGGACAACTAGTTAACCAGTCACCACAGTGGTTGCCTGAGGTCAGACAAGGCGGACAGCCGGAACGGACACAATGTATATGTTGTTGGAGCATCGGTTTGGACAAATCCTCCATGGAGTGATGATAACCCGCAAGTCACTACTGCAAAATGGACAAACAATCAATAAAGCTATTTGCAGTTTTTATTTATTTTTTGTGGCGAGCTGCAACAAACTGGGGCAAACGCTGTCAGCGGTGTTGGATCACTTAGCTACGTTTGAGTGCTTGCGGAAGTTGTTTACTTTGTGTTATTGTCAGTAATTGCCCGGGACCTTGTATTGCAGTTTTCATGAGTTTCTGCCTTACCTCTAGTCTTAACACAGTACTCGGACACAACTTATTTAAAGGCCATGTATTAGACTCACAACAGAATATGTGCCATTTTCAGGCATGTTATTGACCTGCTAGGGAGTCACTTCAACCTCAACAAATTCAAGATGCACCTTATTAAATTTGCATGCGGTCATGCTTCAACTCTCCCATCTAATCGTAGGACTAAATTACAAATACCAAATTACCATTTTAAATCCCAATGTGAGTGACATATGCAATACGAAAGAACCTGTCACTTGGCCACACATCTCTGGACACATCTGTTCCAGGTTCCTCACAATGGTATGACGCCGGAACCTTAGCCCATATGTTATGTCTTCACCATTTGTTGATGAATAACCCAACAATGTAGGTAATGTGCATCGCACTAGGCAACATTTGACAGAGTTTTTGTAATTATTGTAGGTAATGACGTGCATTCCTCTGGGAAAAAAAGGGGAAGGCCTATATGATGTATACAAGCACAGGGAGGATCTCACAGTGAGCTGTGAAACACATTAAGGGCAAATAAGGCTTGGGCTCAACACGTGTCATGTTCTGTTACTCTCTAATGGGCCCTGGTGACTGGAGCTAAATCATTACCTTCGTTAACGGCTGTTTTAACGCTTGTACCCAAAGACACAGTCAACTGGGCACTTTGCAAGAATAAATGACCACGGCAAGGCGAGAGAGAGAGAGAGAAGCAAAGCTGTTGATTTGTCATTAAGTGAAGGGACACTGAGGTTATTCTCTCCTCCTGGCCGTGAGAGCGATTATCATTTTCCTTTATGAAGTCCAACACTGACAGCGGTGTGATAGCGGCGAGTGCTTTGGGTCCTTAATTGCCACCATGCTGATGCTGGTGATTGTTATTGTTTCATGTCTTCCAGCAGCAGCAGCAGCAGCAGCACTGTGTAGTGATGCTGAGGCTCATCCGGCACACAGTCCATGTCCCATCATCCTGAAAGACCATCACTTGTAGTCAGAAGTGCAGAGTCTATATTTAGCCAACTGTGCCCAGGGATGTGTTTTGCGGTTATCCTAATGGCTGCTGGGCTTTGATGCATGTCACCAGGATTCAACACATCCATTCATGTTCAATGACGACGGCTGATTGAGCCTGTTTGTACCAGATAATGTTTACCAGTACCACTTAATGAAGCTTGCACTGGGCACGGGTAGCATTCCCAGTGTATTGAGTTAAAATGAGGTCTTGGAATGTAACCTTGAAGCCTGATTTCAACATTCTTCACAAATGTCTATAATTCTGCACATCCTTATTTTTGATCTGGGGCTCTAGCAGAGCTTCTTACTTTTTTTTTTTAAATGTCCCCTCTTAACTCAAATATGCACCAAACAGTTTATAAATGCATTAATTTATTGACAGCCAAGAAATGAGCTGCTCAAAGCAGTGATTCAGGGCTTGGTGGAGATAAGGAATGAGATTATGACGGTGATGATGTCAGCATGCGTGGAGGGCATCCCTCTCTTTCCCTCTCCCTCGCCCTGTGCTGACAGAAAAAGGAAATAGAAAAAAAAAAAAAAACAGGCCGCAGACAGTAATATGACGATGCAGGGCTCTGATTGGCTGCCGCAGGATTCCAACTGGTGACATCACTTAAGATGGAGACAGGCTGCCTGCACTTTAAACTAGAAAGACTCTGTGTTCTCATGGAAACAGACACTGAGATGAATGTTGTCTTCCGCCGCAACTGAATGGAACAACATCCTTTTTTTAATGTTCAGGTGAACTGAATTTCCCCTCCACCTGAAAGGTTACTTATATATGTATAGTCAGTCTGTTTTGATGTCGCTGTCTCGCAAGGCGTTCATTTTAAATGTGCTTTACAGGAAGACTAATCTTCCTGGATGGCCAACAGCTTATAAAATCAGAAAAAGCTGACAGATGAATTTTTCTGAGGAAACAGTTTTAGACACTGAGCGGTGTTCACTTCATAATTCTTGAACAGGTTGTTTCACCCTCCACCCTGGTTTTGCATTTTAATCAACAGGGGAACAACTTCACAGTCCTTCACAAACACTGCCTTGTAACCTGTAAATCAGCAAGATTTACAATGTTATGAATGTTAGCCTAATCTTTCTCAGATTAGATACAAGCGCCTGCAACATCTCTAAGTGGAGACTCTTCAGTAGGGAATAACATGCATTTAATTCAAATTAACAGTTGAACAGATTGTAATTATAATCGTATATGGAATTAGTATAGACATACACCTGATGCTGTATTCAGTCTGCGGTGCTTGAGAGTGAAACCCCTAATCTGTCAATTTGGAATGCACAAAAGTGTTTTCTGAGACAAGACTAAATGCGCCTTCTGGGTAATTTTCCCTAATAACCTCTCCTCCTTCACTCAGAGTTCCTTTCCATCAGCAGCATTGTAAACAACCTATCTGTGTCACTGACTTAAAGGCTTCTGAATAGCACAAGCCACAAGGACAGATGTGACCTGAATATAACATGTTTCTGGCACATGTACGCCATAAATGCGCCAGTTTAAAAGCACAAAAACACGTGATTTTTATCTTATATGAAACATGATGGGAGTGTGCAGGTTGATCCCGTCTCGCTGTCGTCGCACCCCCAAAAACATTCTGGAACCTTCTAGAAATGTGAAATGACAAACACACACACCAGGTCATCTCTGCCGTTTGCTCTCCGGCCTCTGCGGGCAGATGGCTGTGTTGAAAGTAGCAGCTAATTGAAGACAACAAAGAGCCCATTCACTCGGCCAGCTTTCACCTCGGCCCAATTAAATAAAGTCATTTAGATAACAAGTGAGTTTGCACGTGGACGAGTCATGTGTTTCGTTTTTTTTTTCCCTCCTGCTTCTCTTGTTTTATTTTGCAGTAATTAAAAGTATAGTGTGTTAAGATGCTTGGAGAGCAGGGGGAGAATGTATACATATGTTTAATGTGCAATTATGAGGCAAAGTCATACAATAGAAATGTGAACTGTCTGTTGTCAATCGGTTAATCTCAGCGAGTCAGTGATGGAGACCCAGAGATAAGAACAGAATAATATTTGATAAACTACAGATTCTTCATATCAACTGTCCACAATTGACATGCTAACACAGGCATGGGCAAACTACGGCCCGAGGGCCATATGCGGCCCGTTAAGCTTTTTAATCTGGCCCGCCCAACTTGAAGAAGTCATATTAATAGTAAGTAAGTCATAAAATAGCTGTATTTCATCCATTTGTCAGTGTTTTCAGAGTCGTTTCAATAAAGAGCTAAATACCTTGGGGCTTCAAAGACTCTGATTTGGTTGTAGCTTTGCTTTTGTTTATTTTCAGTTGACATTAAAGCACATGGTTTCTACATATGCCATGATACATTATTTATCCTCTGACTTGGGTCACCAAAACCCTCCGTCCATCTGCTGCTGCTCCAGCCCCCCAGAGCCCATTGTGGCCCACCAGTCATAAAGGTTGCCCACCCCTGTGCTAACATGTTTGTCTTTACTCTAAATATATATAAATATGACAGTATTTACAATTGTGTTTTAGTGTCGAGTGGTCTGTCTTGTGTTCCTTTTACATTTCATATGATTACTCGCTGATAAATCAGTTGGATTTGTTGAATAATTCAGCAACTCTTTCCCGCCTCTGTCTTCTCCTGCCAGGTTCTGGGCTTTGAAGTGGACTCCATCAACTCGGTGCAGTTCTCCAATCACACCGGTGAGATTTTGAGGTTCATCTCCTCTGACGCTGGTGTGTTTGTGTAATTTTGACTGCAGTGCATGTGTGGGTGTGTGTGAGTCAGATGCCTCGGTGTCGTGATGCGGGTGTTCCAGAGAGGTTTGTCACCCAGGCGAGTGCGACTGTGCTGTGAGTCAGTCAGTCACTTAGTCTTCTAGGGGGGGTTCAGTGACTTCACTGGCTGTCACCAGAGCAACTTTCCCACACGGGGGCAACTCCATTCACTGTTTACAGCCAGACACACTCAGGGTCAGTCTCAGGCATTAGATTAGATTAGATTAGATTGAACTTTATTGATCCCAGTTTGGGAAACTACACTGTTGCAGCAGTCAAAAAACAATACAAAAAGTGAAAATAGAAGGATAAAAATAAACTATACAGTAGTTACAGTTTACAGTTACAGTTAAAAAGTGGTTAAACTATACAGTAGTTACAAGATATCGAAATCAAACAGAAACTTGTTCATTCTTGGCTATATAGGATAGTGGAAAATACCCATCAGTATTCATCAGTGTTTTGGTGTCTTCCTTCTATTTCTTCTTCTGGGGTTCTTCTGGACGCCTTGCAGAAACTACTTCCTGGTCTGCAGACAAGGAAACTGACTTCATGGAAGACAGAGATCGAGTGACAGCATGTTAAGTTGTTGCCTTGTAAAGATGGATGAGCAAGATTTCAGGATTGAAATCCTATCGATCCAGGTGCTTGAGTGCCGTGAAGAAACAGCGATACAAAGGCCTTCTGTGAAGGAGAACAGGGCGCACAAACTCTGATTCTGTAACTTGTTTTGCGCATATTTTAATGCAGTAATCAGGTTTCAGAGAGATTTGGACTTAAGTGCTCAGCCTGCTGCTGTTTGGCTCAGAGGGCTCGTCTGAGGCGACACTTGGTGTCACGTTCACTTGAAACGTTTGGGCTCATTTTTCAGTTCTGAGTGAGTAATCTTCACTGTCTTTCCTCCCTCCTCTGCTGTAAGATGGTGTCGGCTAAAGACTGAATGAGTGCAATACAAACAAACACTTGTGCACAGCTGTTGCTGCGGCTGCCGTGTTGCTTCATGCTGGACACAGAGAACAGTTTGGCCCAGGAAAGTTTACAGGAATGTGGCTTTAATGAAAATATTTTCCCATCTATGAGTTTTCTCTCATCGCATTACTAAACTTTTAGCGATTTTTCACAAATTATTACAGTGTTTCCAACATGGACCTGCGACACAAGCACTGCTGTTGCGTTACATATTTGCTGGAGTGAAGCGTGTGTGTATGTGGCGCCAAAGTGAAATATAATAGCCTAACGGGCCTTCCGAGAGGTCATCATAAATTGAATTTCTTCAGTTTCAGTCTCAGAAACAATTAAACAAACGTCACATTAATCTAATCAAAAAACCTTGTGAGACGAGGACGCTGTCAGGAATAACAAACGGCTCCTCCAAAGGGTAAAACTTAGCAGCTCTGAAATGGAAATGTGCGCGTGAAGTGGTTGGTTAATCAGATTTTGTTGATTTGACCGAGCGTTTTGCCATTTCTTCTGGGCTTGAATGTAATTTGGCGTGACAGATTGATGAAGCCGCCTAGTGCGTCTGAGATGGGGAGGCGAGGGGACGGAGAAGGTGAATGGTAGAGAAGGAGAGACGGGAAGTTTTTTTTTTTTTTTTTTTTTTTTTGTCCGAACCGGAGAAGAAGAAGGCGAGGGATGAAGAGGAAGAGGGCGGAGGGAGAGAGAGACAGCACGCAGCAGCACAGCAGGAGCAGCAGCACAGCAGGAGGATGATAAGGAGCAAGAGGGAGGAGGGAGAACAGGGGAAGGAGGAGGAGGAGGAGCAGCTGGAGGCAGAGGAGGAGGAGCAGGAGAAGGAGGGGGAGGAGTGTAAAATTGCGACAGCAGCGAATGATGACGACAGAAGCAGCTCTTATCTCAAGGCCCGCCCCACTTCCCTCACACACACGTGTGCGCGCACACAAAACACACACACGCACACACACGCACACGGGGCTCCGACTGCGCATCTCTCTCTTCCTCAGCCCCCTTGGCTTTCTCTGGGCTTGTTGCCTGGCAACCAGAACCTCCAGCACGTGACCCGGCTGTGACTCACCTGGAGATGCGACATCATCGGCCCCACTGTGCACGTCAGACACGCACTGGCACCCCCCCCGCCCTCCTCACATTGGCATGGCCGTCACATACATGTGCATCTGCACACATCTACCTTACACACACACACACACACACACACACACACACACACACACACACACAAATCCAGGAAACGGAAGGTGTCTTTGTGAGGAGAGGTGTCTGTGTCTGCATCCTATCTGTTCTTCAGTGACCAGACAGTGTGGCTGCAGGCTGTGTGTGTGTGTGTGTGTGTGTGTGTGTGTGTGTGTGTGTGTGTGTGTGTGTGTGTGTGTACGACATGGGCCCTTTTTTCACCACATCACCTGTGTTTTAAATGTCAAACGTCCTTGTCGTGTTTTTGTTGACCGTGCTGTGTGTGTGTGTGTGTGTGTGTGTGTGTGTGTGTGTGTGTGTGTGCATTATTGTGTGACCTGAAGTGAAAAGAAGCCCCTGAACGCTCCTCCGCTGCCTGCAGGTTACTCCCACTGGAAAGGCCAGGTGCTGACGGCCGACGAGCTCCACGTCCTCTACGAGGGGATCAAGCTGAACAATGTACATCAGTACGACTACGTGCTGACAGGTGAGCCACAATTAGGTTCAAGTGCACAGAACGGCCTGTAGTTAGAAAAACTCCAGAAAACTCCAACACTCGTGTACAGCAGTTTCAAAGTGGTAGTTTGCAGCATAAACACAATTTCCCATAGATGGTAAATCACACAAATGTATTTAGAACAAAAGAAATCCAGTATTAAGATTCCTTCAGGCCTTTTTCCCCATTATGGAAAAAGCCATGTCGTCACGATGTAGCTGCATTGTGTTAACCTGTGTGTGTGTGTGTGTGTGTTGTCTTCAGGATATACGAGAGACACGTCCTTCCTGGAGATGGTAGTTGACATCGTGCAGGAGCTGAAGCGAGCCAACCCCAACCTCGTCTACGGTGAGCAACTGCAGGGTTTGCCACTCAGACGAATGCAGTTTGGAGGCAGAACAGCCAGAACTTGTGCCATCATTAATTATTTGACCTATTTGTAAATTGCAAACAACCACCAACTAGTAAATCTTGTCCCTTGATGCAGTTGGGTGTCGGGTGGGCAGCGTGTGTTGTGTTTATCCAGGTGTTTTGGATTGCAGCAGCTGCCTGATGTTTTCCAGGGAGTGGGGGGATGAAAGCAGACGGGAGGGGGGAAAAGAAAGAGGCTGCACAGTTTTGTGACATTCATCTCTGAGTTCTCCCGCTCCGCAATACGAGTAATTTAATTGTGAGGCGGCAAGTTCAGCTCATGATTAAACGCGATTACGCGGGACAATAAAAACAAAATCCCCTAACGGGATGGAGCCGACGGCCCCTCTTTGTTCTTGGTGTCCAACCCTCTAGATGCTTTTCTCTGTGAGTGCAGCCCAGAGGACGTTTTCACGTCATGTGCTGGAAATCAGTTTCACTCAGATCGCGGCTGCTGCGGCAGCAGACGCAGCCTCTGTGGACCTGCTGCCTCGGCTCAGGAACACTTAGCACCGCAGGACCAAATGCAAAATGTCACTTAATGTACTGTAGCTGTGGACAGAGTGTGTTGCGTTTGCAACATAACAGTGAGTCTGTGGCGTAGCCTCTTCTCTGCGACATGGCCACAGATATTCTCATGTCTGTGATGGTGCATAAATTGGCAGGACGATGATGAAAGGAGGCGATTTGTTATCTTCCATTTCACCATTCTGGATGAATGAGGAGGTTCTGTTCATGTTGCCTTGGATTCTAAACCTCATAACCAACAAATAAAGCAAAAACATAGCTGGTGTAATGTTTTTATTTGTGTACAGCAACGATGCAACACACACATGACCTTTAGTGTGGCTGCAGCCTCAGGACAATCTGTACGTTTGCAACGACGGCGCTGAAATCTGACGGGTTCATCTCCAAATCCCCTTTCATGCCTCTGCAGCGGCGCGGTCATGTGACTGCTGCAGCTTGACGGCTCTGACTGTGTGTGTGTGTGTGTGTGATTTCAGTGTGTGACCCCGTCCTCGGCGATCATGGATCCATGGTGAGTTGAGTGTCAGTTTTATACTGCGTGTGTGTCTGTGTGCGTGTGTGCAGTTGTTGCACCGTCAGTGTTGAGACTGACTGAGATGTGTGTGGGAGGGTTTCACTTTGAGTCCCTGCATGTTTCCTTCACTGCATACGTGTGTGTGTGTGTGTGTGTGTGTGTGTGTGTGTGTGTGTGTGTGTGTGTGTGTGTGTGTGTGGGTTCACACGTGTGTGCATGCGCACTCTGGGGTTGTGTTTCAAAGCTTGTTTTTTCGGTGACGAATGGATTATTGCGATCTGACAGAAACTGTACACTGTGATTCAGTGTGTGCGTGCGTGTGTGCGTGTGTGTGTGCGCGTGTGTGTGTCTATTTATTGTTTGGATGTTCTTTTTCGAGGATTATGATCCTCTTGTGTCGCATAAAATGAAGATGGGTTGTGAGAGGATCAGTGTTAACAGGCCCCTCTCGTTGACGTGCGTGTCCTTTTAATTCACTGGTTTGTGTGTGTGTGTGTGTGTGTGTGTGTGTGTGTCTCTGACCTGCTTGTTGTCAATCCGCAGTACGTTCCTCAGAATCTGTATCCCGTCTACAAGAACAAAGTGGTTCCTGTTGCTGACATCATCACCCCCAACCAGTTTGAGGCCGAGTGAGTCGTAAAAAGTTTGATATAAATCAATGTTGGAGTTGTTGTCGCATGCTGTATTTGGCTTGCGCTCCCAACACCTCTGTGAGTTTCAACCTGTGTCTCGTAGCAAAGTGCTGCTAAACACTGTGTTTACGTAACGCCACTCGTGCCGTTATCTAACACACTCGGTGAATTTCCAGCTCCAGAAGTGTAGAAAGCCACACGAGTGGGCCTATTTTTCAAATGTTTCATATCTTGTGCTACATTTGCTGCAACTGCAAAATGACTTGATTAAAATCTCATCAGATTTTCTTCACTGTATATTTGCCAGTTACTCCACCTAGTGGAGCCTCAGTGTATCTGCAGAGTGATGTGTGTCGCTCAACCTCTCTCTCTCTCTCTCTCTCTCTCTCTCCCTCTCTCTCTCTGTCTCTCTCTCCCTTTCTCTCTCTCTCCCTGTCTCTCTTCCCGTGCTTCAGGTTATTGACAGGCAAGAACATCAGCACAGAGAAAGACGCCATCGAGGTAACAGCAGCTGCTGCGTCGCCATTCGAGTTCCGTCCCGTTTCTTTTTGTTCCACTTTCCTCGCCGCTGATACTAACCAGCTGTTTTCCCACTGGCGGCCTGCAGGTGATGGACCTGCTCCATGCCATGGGCCCGGACACGGTGGTCATCACCTCCTCTGACCTGCCCTCCAGACTGGGCGACCGCTTCCTGGTGTCGCTGGGCAGCCAGCGCCACGGTAAACCACCCGCAAATAATCAGTCTGCGAATTCCTTTGTGTCGCCCGCTGTTTGTTTTCCGTCGTCGGCCGAGGCTGACCTCCCCTCCTCCGCCCCGCTTTTGCTTTTCTCTCTCACGATCAGTGCGTCCCGACGGCAGCAGGACGACACAGAGAGTCCGAATAGAAGTTCCCAAAGTGGACGCCGTCTTCGTGGGAACTGGAGATTTGTTTGCTGCGATGCTGCTGGCGTGGACACACCACTACCCCAACGATCTCAAGGTAAAAAAAAAATAAAAAAAAAAAAATAATAATAATAGTTATCACATAGCACCACTTTTGTCAGTGATAATGCTCATGCATACCTGAATTAGGATTGGATGATTATTACATCTGGACTTTATAGCAGTCGTAAACACACACACACACACACGTTTATGCCAAGTAATCCAAAGAAAGGATTGAAAAATATTAATGAAGGCATAAAATGTAAAACTCTGTCTCCCAGACGGCCTGTGAGAAGACGTTTTCAGTGATGCACCACGTTATCCAGAGGACCATCTCATATGCCCACGGTAAACACTTTGAAAAATAAATACATAAACGAATAATGAAGAAATAATTCATGTGTTTTTCAACGCCCCGTCCCCTCTCACCCCCAGAGCTAGCAGGTCCCGGCCGGAGGCCCAGCCCCCCCCAGCTGGAGCTCCGGATGGTTCAGAGTAAAGCCGACATCGAGGACCCGGCCATAGTAACGGAGGCCACCGTCATATCCTAACACCACTGACCCCATGAGACTCATGACTAACACATACCGACGCCTCCTCACCCATCAGTCTCCTGTATCTCGGTAAATATCTCATCACTGTAAAACCTTGACTCGTCATCTCCGAAAAACAGCGACGCCTCATCGTCCAGACTCTTGAAAACACTCCTGTAGTATCGTAGCCCCCGTTAGTAGACCTGACCCCCAGCCTTTGACTCTCTCCTCCCCCTCCCAAGTCCTCGGTGTCTTATGTTCCTGAACCTGTAACTCCGACAACCTTTGAACCCTGTCTGGCTACCGGAGCCGTGGACGGACAGACGGCTGACTGGAACACTGACGAGGCTGTGAGAGAAGTCGCATCAGAAACGCAGACGTATAAACAATATGACAGGACTTGGATTTAAATGCAGAGGGATGTCACTGTCCTTCTGTTATACACATTAAGAGCAATGCTGAAATTCCAGTCTGAAGTCATTGTATAGTGTCAGAATGTGTATTTTTCTTAACACCAGGAGAGAAAACGCACTAGTTTGTCCTTGTTTTGCAGTGATCTTCCAGCGATATTTTTGCCAATGATGCTTTTGCATCGTTTTTTTATTCGTTACAAGTATCAAGTAATGTTATGGAAAGAAAAAATAAAAAGTGATAGCCGGGAATGAGTCATAACCGGCTATTAACTGACAAAGTGCTGCGACATGCTCGGGATAATTCCACTCACTGGTGGCTCTTTAAAGTCTCTCCTCCAGCTCCTCGCTGATTACTTCCAGTCACCAAGCACTGTGCCGTCGATGGCTCTGCTAACCGCCGTCTCTGCCCCCCCCCCCTCCACCCTCTTCCCCTCCCCTGCCCCCAGCCATCCACCCATCCCGTCTAACAGCAGTGATGTAATGGTGACCAAGTCTAAAACCCCTGACACCATGGAAAATATTACAAAGGAGAAAAAAAAAAGTCAAACAAAAAAAACAACGCACAATGTATAGTTGATGTATAGATGTTGTACTATAGCTGTATTGGACCATCTGTATGATATCTCTGATCTGTCTCTTGGACCATTGTGTTGATGCTACTGTACTATAGACCACACGCACTACAATATCACCACACACCTGTCCAGACTGCTGGGCTGCTTCTGGCTCCGCAGGAGGCGCCACACACTCCACACCTCCGTCTTCTCCGTTTAAAACAAAAGGAAACAGCAGAAACAGACTGCTGACTGCGGTCGGCTGCGGCCAGTTATGCTGCAACAATAAGAAAAATAGGGTGTCCTTGGAGCCAGAACCAGCCCACGACAGCTTTGGCCCAGAACCCTGTGTCTGAGAGCTGTTCCACTGAGATCCCAGAAGCCTCCGGAAGAAGTGAAGTGAGGTGAGGGGCTGGCCGCTACAGCGGGACAATCCCTCCCCTCACATCCACGACCAGCTCCGCAAACTTTTCGGCGTAGGTACTTGAGCAGAATAGCCGACTGCCACGTCTAAACGGACCAATGGGATTTGTTACCACTAGAACCACAGCTTCCTGCTGGTGCGAGCGCACCAAGCCAGTTGCTACACGGCAACTTTAGCAACAAAATAATGAAATGTGGTCCAGTTCTGATGACACTGCCGCTACTGGAGCAGCCGAGCTGATCTCCAGGAAGAAGGAAGAAGAAGCTCACTGGCTCCTTCCTCTTTATTCATAGAGCAAGAAAACACAGTCTGTTTGATGTTGGCACGATGGATGAGCTACATTTTAAAGTTTAAAGTTGCCTCTTTAGATAAAATACATTTTTGCCATGGTAAAAAGACAGTCATTTTGTCAAAATATTTGAAGGAAAATCTCTCCTGCAGATAACTACAGTGCCAGCTGACTAACCGGAATAAATTAGCTCGCCATGCTGATTTTCTGGTGATGTCGTCGTGTTTTCACAGCGGAGTGTGGTAGATGCACTGTTGGCCGTTGGCTGTTTCCTAAAAACTGATCTAGTTGGCATGTGCCTTAGCCCGCTGAGCTAGCAGGGCACCACACCAGATGAAATTTCACCCCTTATGAATAAAAACCAAAAAAAAGGGTTTTGTCCCCCCCTCCCGTCCCCCCCCTCCACCCGTCTCTGCCTGGTTTGAATGTGAAGCGTTCGAATGAACTGAGGCTTTCAAAGAAAAGACAAAAAAAAGTCAAACTACAATCCAGATGAGGTCAGTGTCCAACAGGAGCTGGATGTGGGGTTCTGGGCAGGCCAGTGTAATTCTGTACTGCTGTTGTTTCTCTATGGACTGTACTGTGATACTGCCTTAGAAACTTTACATCATGAACACCACCGTACTGCTCACCGAGGGGGGAGGGAGGGAGGGAGGGAGGAAACTGGAAAATCTTAAAAGAAGGTCTAACAATTTTAAATGTTACGCCTAAAGTGTGAGTGAAATTGAATATGTGTTTTTTTTTTTTTTTTTGTTCTTTTGGCTCCAAGTGATGATTTTATTTGTAGATCTGTGTTTCTGTTATCAATAAGGAGACAGTGATCTAATGTTGAAAATATGCTTTGAGGAAAACAAGCAAATCTCACCGTTGATGAGGCAGAGACTGTTTTTTTTATTTCCTTCTCCTTTTATTGGACGTTTGACTACAACGTCCTTGTTTGTGTTTTTCTCGAAGGCAATAGGATTTTTTTCTGTGTTGTGCGGTTTGTCGTGTGGCTGTTGCACTGATTGTCATATCGGTATCAGGCTGCTCTGTCGGTTCACACTCGGCCAACCGGCTGAGCTCTGTCACAATCAACACGAGCTCGGCCCGATTCCTCCGCTCCCTGCTCACACATCACTCAGCAGCGCCGCCTGGCTCTGTGTTCATCCGTCTCCTGTGTCTGTGCATGTTGTGTGTGTGCGTGTGTGTGTGTGTATGTGAGAGACTGTGTGTACTCGTGTGCCCATTACGATCACAGGGTCTTGTGTGGACGTGTGTGCCGAGAGGGGTAATAAATCCCTGCCGGGTGAATGATGTGGGGATGAGGGTCCAAAAAAAAAGAAAGAAAAGAAGTCAAAGGAGACGCGGCACGTTCAAGAGGACAATCATTGTGTGGTGTTACAAAGTGTTTGACGCAGGTTGGTGTTTTCAGAAAAGGGTTCAGGAGGAGAGAACCCCTCGTGTCTCTGTGATGACCCACATCCACTCACCTGCTGAACCCTTGACCCCGACCCCGAACCCCCCTCCCCCATTCTCTGCAGTGCCGCTCGTCAAGCTGTACCTCTAATTTGACCCCTCCCCCTCTCTGTGTGTGTTAGCTGGTGGCCGTCGGCTCGGTCAAACACATCACACGTCCAGGTTGAGCTGCACCGGCGCTCTGCCGCGTCTCCCTCTCACTTCCTCACCAGCTGCTTGATTCCGCTTTGAGGTTCACTACTGAAAGGCCTCGTGTCTAACGCCTGAATTGATTTATTGGCATGAATGACTTCTTGCACATGAGCAGAGTAAAATAGCCCATTGATAAAATAATTAATACTCCTGGAAAAAAATAAAGTCCTGAAATTGTTCCAGTAAGTTGCAAACAGCTGCTGCGGCCACCTGGTGGCTACTGTAACTGAACTCTGTGTCTTTTTACACGTGCGTTCAGGTTGTTCTTGATTTGAAATGAAATGAACAACCTGCTGCAGCCGCTCTGCTCCTCCTCGTCTCTACCTGTTGTGATCACCGCTGTCTGTCCAGTCAACAGCCCGACTGCCCTTGCCTGCCCGTGGTAACTCCCTCCTCTCCTCATCCATACTTTCATCTTTGCCATCCTTTTTTCATGTCTCTATTTTTTTTTTTTTTTCATTTTTGTTCTTGGTGGCCAAAACAAAACAAAAACGAGGAAATGTAATAATTATTGTTTGGTAACTGTTTTTAGTGCTATGTTTTGAAACGTTACAAGTATTTTCTAACATGTTACAATAAAAGATTGTAGTGTACAAATTCACATTTATAAAGTATATAAATATAGATATATATGAGAAATGTATGTTCTAATGCAATAAAGAGAGATTAAGAATTGTGAGCACCTGCTTGATTTCTTTTTTTTTTTTTTTTTTTGGCTTTCTTCAGTTCGTCTGATTTTATTTGATATCAATATACTCTACCAGTCCAAATTTTGGACATGTACTTCTAATTAACAATTTTTCTTTCATTTTCATGACTATTGACATTACGCAGTTTGTCACTCAAGGCACAAAAGCTCTGATTGAACACATAACACATGCATAACATAACATATTTAGATATTTTGCCACATTAATCCACATATCTTGGTTATATATTTGATGTCTTAAAGAAGAAACGGGTGTGTATACCTTTTTGAATGATAGTGTAAATTACCTTAGTTTGATAGTTATACTTAAGCATCAAGTTATTATAGTACATAAGAGGCCGGACGTCCTTGAAATCAAAAACATACGCGAACTAGCAGCAATCGCTTGCTGGCAATGCACTTTCATACGTTCTATTTTCTCCTAAAATTGTCCCTAGCCGGGTCCTGTAGTGTTGACATTTATCTCGCTATCAGCCGACTGTCCATCAACTAGCTGGCCAGCTCAGGTACACTCCTCCGGCTGTCACAAACCTTGACAATGCACCTGTTGTGTCAACGCATTTGGCCTGTAGCTCTCACACGTCACAAATAGCACATACGTTTATCGAGGCAACGCGGCGCACCGCGATGTGTATTTATCTCTAAGCTTCCTTCCTGTTGCGGAAGACGCAGTTTCGCACTAACGTCACGGCTAATGCTAATGCTAGCCTCGCCGAGCTGTGCCGAGCCACGGCGTGAAGAAACCGACTGAACTCGCCAATGTAAAGAAGTTATGGAGGGGATTCTCTACAAATGGACGAATTACATGACGGGTGAGTGCCGTGTCTTGCTGTCGGAAAAGCTTTTGTCACTAACGTGCCTCTAACTGGATAACTGACCAGCCATATGCACGATGCTTCTGTCTGCAAGACAGTGCTGCCGATTCCTTAAAACTGTCGAAAATATGCAATATAAAAACTATCCAAACTGAATTCACACTTGCTATTCCCCCACCACGAAACTACACCAAAGATTAGATCCTGAGGTCACATACAATCCGCTTTGGCCGATTACGCCGCCGTCGCTGGAATGGAAACCTGGATTATAATTGCATGTGATCCAAACAGCATCAGCATGCAATGTCTATTAATAATATTACAGAAATTTGAAGGCTCAAAATAGGTTCCGCTGACAACTTTTTTAATCCCACTAAGCGGTCAGCTGGGAATGAGCTGAGCATCATGTGAATCGTCTCAAAGTTTCCCCACTCTCATGTATTTTAAAGTTTGGAAAACTCATGTACATTAATATTAACCAGGGTGCAAAAAATACTTACATCATCCATCCATTCATTCGTCCTGTATAATATTTACAAACATTATACTATGTCATGATTCCTAAAGGGAAATAAATCTTTACATTGTAAGAAAATTATTTGGAAATGTCTGTAGACAGATATCATGCATTTATCTCTTTATGATGTGTTATTTTGTGTTACTTGTCTTTGTATTCAAAAGACAAGTGTTGTGGTGCTTTGTTATTTTTTTTATTTTATTTTTTTTCATTTTACTGACGCTGGTCTCGTGTTGTTGTTCCTCAGGCTGGCAGCCGCGCTGGTTTGTCCTGGACAACGGCGTCATCTCTTACTACGACAGCGAGGACGACGTCGGTAAAGGAAGCAAGGGTTCCATCAAGATGTCTGTGTGCGACATCAAAGGTTAGAGAGTGCCGTGAATCCTGCCAGACCGGCCGCGTGGACCTCCCTGACACTGACGCAATGACACTCATCAACGTTTGTTCCCATGTTATTATGTTCCAAGTCCATCCGACAGATGTGACACGTCTGGAGCTGATCATCCCCGGCGAGCAGCACTTCTATGTCCGTGCTGTGAACGCCGCCGAGAGACAGAGGTGGCTGGTGGCTTTAGGCTCGTCCAAGGCTGGAACCCTGGACAGCCACAAGCACAGAGGTACGCACGCACACATGCACCAGTATGGAAGCGCATTGCTGCCACACTAGAAAAGAAAAAACAGGACTCAGTATCACGTAAAAACGTGAAAATTATCAAGAAATTACGTGATAGTTTCACATTATAACATGATAATTATCACGTAAAAAGTGAAGCTATTGCGTTATTTTGTGAAAAGTGTCACGTTAAAACACAACGTCACAGTTTCATATTATAACGTAAAAATTATTGTTTAAAAACGTGATAGTTTTCATGTTGTAACGTGATGCTCGGCCCTTTTTTTTTTTTTCTAGTGTGGCAACAATGCACTTCCGCACACGAGTGACTCACGTGTGTATACATAAATCCTGCACCACTTAACTGCCATTTGAATCTAAATTGCTGTCAAATATTTGTCGAATGAAACGTTCAGGGTGAGACAGACGTCCCTGAACACTCTCTGAGTGCTGCGTGTGTATGAGTGCTTTTTTTTTCATGTGCGTTTCCCATCAGGCCCCGACTGTTTAAAGACAAAGATGTCTGAGCTCCGACTCTACTGTGACCTCCTCGTCCAGCAGGTGCAAACCATCCAGTCTCAGCACGGCGACGACCCGGAGACTGCGCCCACCTCAGAGGTAATATCAGAGGTGTTTATTGATTTATTTTTTTTTCTAGAGGGTTTGTTTCACATTTGAGTCTTTATGAGATTCTGCCATCAGTTAAAAATAAAATTGTTGTCACTAAAATTAAATAAAATAATAGTTTGGATTATTTTAACTAGCAAAACAACAGGCAGACAACAAAAGTTGCATACTGTTACACCAGCCCAGTGGGGGGCGCTGTGCCATACTGAAGTATGTACTGTAGTAGTAGTTGTAGTATTTTCTTTCCATCCTCGGTGTTAAAGTGTTGGTCTCGACCCTCTGCAGGCGTCTCTTCTCAGTGCCACTTGTGCAACATTCATCAGGACTCTGGAGGAGTGTATGAGCATGGCCAACCAGAGCCTGACCCCTGACCTCAGACCTCCTGAGAGGGTGAGAATGAATGGACTTCTTTGGATTTTGTTTTATTGCATTTTTTTCCTTCCTATATCGCATGCATTTAGAAAGTCTAACCAACGTGTTTGACCTGTGTCTGTCTGTCTGTCTGGTAAAAGATGAAGAGGTCCATCAGTCACCCTGGAACGTACAGCTTTGACAGGTGAGCAGAAACAAGCACCGTGCACACACCACTTCTGTGCATCAGTCACAGCAGTTTGCAACGATACAGTCTGTCCATGTTGAAAAAAAGAACTTTTTGCGATAGACACCCAAAAGGTTTTGAGGCGATGATGAGGTGAGACTTTCTGAACAGTGAATTTAGTTTCATTTTGTTGACTTTTAACTTGCAGACTGAGCTGCTTTCTGAATTAGACCAGGTTAAGGATGAAAACTAATATGAGTGACGCTGTTAGGACTGTTGATGGCTTCACACTAATTCTGGCCTCCAGGTTTCTCAGAACTTTTCTTCTTTAATCTTCTTTTTCCTCAGGTCGGGCGTGCTGAAGGAGTACCTGGGAGCTCAGCGGTCGACGACAGCGCGCAGGAACCGGACCTGTTCCGACAGCTCTGTTTACGATACAGAAAGTAAGATACAATGTGTTTCTTTTATATTTTTCTTCATCGACTACGTTTTATTCCCTTCATCCCTCTTCCGAACCACGGATTAAGAATTCTACCACACAATAGTAAAACTGCTAATTGATGCATTTGTTTCTTGTGCGTCCACGTCTGCGTCTATTGTAGGTATCCTGCCCGGCCTGAACGGCGATCCCTGCTCAATTCCAGAAGAGAGAGTGGGCTTGGTCAGCTCAAAGACCACGCCCACTGACACAGACACCGACCTGTCCATCTGAGGAGGCAACTTCAGGAAGCGAATCCATCTGAGGAGGCGAGTCCCTAATCAGGAAAACCAACAACAGCTCAACGGCCGGCATTCTCCCTCCTCCTGGATCTTCTTTGTGCTTCTTCCTGTGGAGTCAGCTGACTGACCAACACTTCACATGCACTGTGGACTGGCCGTCCGACCGTCCGTCTGTCCGTCCGTCCTTCAGGCTGTCTGACAGTATTTCAGGTCTCGGTGCAGGGAAAGACAAACACTCCACCCCTGCTGTCCTGCGGCAGCTCAAACCTGAGTTGTTGTGAATTTGAAGTATTTGAGGTTGTGACAGTGGAAGCCGCTGACTCCTCCGTCCGTCCGTCCGTCCGTCCGTCCATCCCTGGACTCCACAGGGATCCCATCCTGGAAAGAAGTCTGTGTGAACCTAGTGAACGTCCTGGATGTAAGTGACTTGTGTCAGTGGAAAGAAAAGCATCTCCTGCTCAGCTGTTTTCTGCCTTACCTGTATTATTTAAGCACCTGTCTGACTCATTCTGTTTTTTTTTTTGTTTGTTTGTTTTTTTTTTTTGGGGCAAATGCCATTTAGAGAAAATGTCTGTTGCACTCTTCCCCAGCAGCTCTGGAGCTCCTTCACTCACACAGAGACCCACCAAGCCTGTGGTCCTTAAACGCCAAAGTTTGCACTATATATAGTCTGCATCCAAAAAAAGAGAGAGAGAGAAAAAAAAGGTGATGCTCTTCATCTTTTTTGCTATTTAACGTGTGGTCTCCATCTCCATAGCCGAGCGACCCATCTCCTGCCTGAAGGGGGCGCTCGTGGTTGACGGGGTGGAACAGATTCCTGAATGTGTTCAACTTCCTGCCTTTGAAGTATTTGTGCTTCTCCAGCGTCGCCTTGCTCCTCTCCAGACACGTCTGCACAGGTTCCAGTTTGGAGTGAATGTTACAGTGTTGCGATCGCGGTTCTATTTGTCTTTTCCAAAGCCCCGGCGGTGTTTAAGATATGGGACAAAAGCATAGACTACATACGTAAACATCTGTAATGCTATCCACTGGGACTTTAAAGACAGTGCTATTCTGTTCACAAAATACATATTACAAATGAAAATGCCATCATCAATCTCATGTCATGTAAACATGATGGAAAACTGAGAAAGGGCAAATGCACTTTCAGTTCTTATAGAATTAAAGACTATCAGAAAGGAAGATACAAGAAAAAAAAACATACAATCAAAACAAATATTTATTCAAAAATTTTCTTTATTGAAAGATGAAAAAATTTAGTCGTATTCAATTTTAAAATGTATTTTTCTTACAAATTGTAGCCGTATCAATCGATAGATTAGAACAATGCTGCTGTGATTAGTTTTCCCAAATGCAACATTTGGCCACAGCACCTGCCACGCATCACATCCTGCGCCTGCACGGTCAGGTCCATAATCAGCAAGAAAAAAATATAAAAAAATAAAGTCACTGTTATTTTCACAAAATGACTAGTTGTACAAAGAAAAAAACTCAAAATTTCCAGGTTTATTTATTGCGTGACCCGTCAGACGTTTGTATTATATTTGTATGAGATCATGCCTTGACTAGTGCATCATGCCTCACCAATGAAGCTCTTCATTCGAGGATTGGGACGAGATCTCTTGCGTTTGTTCCTCACCTGCTGCGAGAGAGTAGCTGCACTTTCTTCCCTGTTTTTTTTTTTTTGCCAAAGCCAAGAACAGAATCTCCTGCTGCCAATCATCAGGATTCAGCTGCAAATTTAGCGGGGAAAGTGAAACTTAGTTTTGGGTTTTGCATTAATGCCTTTTCTGTGATTTCTTTTTTTCTTGAACAGTCGGCTCGTGAGATGTTTGCAAACTTCAGCAGAAGTGTGTGGATCTGTGAATTGTAATGACTTGTGACATGCTGCCATGTGGACGACAATAAGACTAAACAAGGCTGACTGGATTCAGTTGTTAACTGAGGAAAAACATTTAAAAAAAATAATAATAAAAAGAGTCACTTTCCCCAACATGCTCTCCAAGTGTTTTGCACTTTGTCACTTGATTTATCTTTTTTGTATCTTATAGCTTTGAAAAGTACATGAGTAAGGAAATGGTACTGTGGCGAGGAGCCGTGATGACAATGACGATTGTTCAACTTTCTCTTCAGTTCAGCAACAGTATGTGAAAAAATGTTTGTCGGTTCATTTCCGCCAGACCATAATAATAAAAATACTTGTGTGTCAGGTTCAGTTGATGATCAGTATTTTGTCAACACTGTCGCCGATGCCGGAGCGATCGAGATTGAACGAGGAGGGGATGCAGTGTTGAGAGAACATCAATAGCAGCTAGTCATCATTGCAGATACACTAATAGACGGTTGAATAGGGTTCACACTTGGTGTCAACACCATGTCCCTGCTGCTCAGGTGAGGCTTCAAAGATCTGGCTGCACCTAATTAGATGGTCGTGGAGGCTCTTCTTGGTCTCCAGGTGCCTGACCTCTTGTTGGCTGCTGACCTCCTCACTCAGTCCCTCAGTGATGTGGAGCTCAGTGTAGATGCCGTTGTTCAGTGACACGTTCACATCTTCTCTCCAGACTGATCTTATACTGCTGTAGAAGCTCCTGCAGATCATCAACATTTTCTGTCCACAACTTAAAGCTGAAACCATCCAAACTCCATTTGTCAGCTGATGTGATGAAGCTGCTGCTGCACCTGCGTGACGCGTCTTGGTGTGACTGGCACCTCCTGGTTCAACAGCTTTGGTCGAGTCACTCTCCAGAGACAGACAGCTGGACACTGGAGGCTCTGCTCTCCGTCTGTGTGGAAAACTGGAATATTTCAGTCCATCTTGAAAAGTTCAGTCTGTTCAGACCACTGTCTGAACTCAAAGTTTAAAGCTCAAAGTTCAGACAGGACTCTTGACTCTGTGCAAAGAAAATGCTCCTCCTGTCTGTAAAGGCAAGCTGGAATTGGTTTGAACCGAAGGTAGGCAGACAGTGAAGGCTGAGTCACTTTGGACTCACCTTTGGATGAAATAATCAAAATGTGAAGGAGCGCGCGCGCAAACACACACACACACACACACACACACACACACACACACACACACACACACACACACACACACACACACACACACACACACACACACACACACACACACACACACACACACACACACACACACACACACACAACGTGTTTTGTGACCGCACAGGCCGTGACGTCTCCCACTCAGTAATGAGAGCCTTTCTGCCATCTAGTGGACAGAAAGCATATCGCAAACAGAGACACGCACACACGCACGCAGACCTCTGTGTTTACGGATGGTGCGTCCTGTCGCCGTGTTGCCTTTGCGTTACCACTGAGGGTGTCGGATTGATTGTGTACAGAACGTGGAAGGCACACAGTGCTGGGCGTGGACGGCCGCAGCTGTTGATGTTCACATTAGGGGAAGGGACGAGCAGGGCATGACAGTCACTGGAGACACAAACCGGCAACCAGGCGGCAAGAAAGTAGGACCTGCGGCAGGATGAGTGACTGACGGCTGCTGATGTTCACTTAAAGTAAGTAGAGTCAAGTTTTAGGGCTGCTTTTATTGAACATTTGTGGGGCTGAAAAATTAATAAATAAGAAAAAAAAAAAAAAAAAAAACTCAGAAAATGTGTAAAATGAATAAGTTCTTACATATGACTTATTTTTTCCTTTAATATAGATGAAAATATTTATTTCGTTTAGATAAATTATAATTAAATAAAAAAATAACTTTTTTTCTTTAAAAATACAAAATAAAAACTATATACTAGAAATCAGAAATAATCTGGTATATTCAGATTAAATGTTTAGACATGAAAAGTTCTTGTTAACACTCACTTTCATCCACAGCCTCCTATATTCATAAGTCATATACTTCACTTACTGAGAGAATCTTCACTAATGACCACCAACTCCTCCCTCAGCAGGAACACGGGAAGAGCCTGTTTCCTAAACATGAGATTAACTCCGTTTAGACCGCCGCTGCCCAGAAGTGGAAAGAAGATTCTTGTTCCTTCTCACAATCATTTAAACAACCAGCTCAGTTTTTCAGGACTGTCTGCTCGTTTCAAGACGACTTAACTCAGGTCAGGTGTGCAGGGATGAAACAAAGTCTTGACGACAATGCAGAGTAATTGCTGGGATTAACTGCAGCAGGCAGTGATGCCTCTTCAAATATTTCCTCTGTTTGAAACGAGCCTGAATGGGGAAATTCCACTGGTCAGAAGCTGTATGCGCAGAAGTTGGAAGAGTTTAGCAATGAGACGCCTGCAAGCTTCGGTTTGAAACTCTTCAGTTCTGATTGGGTTGATAGATCTGATAGATGAGAATTGTCTGGACTCCAATGGATGAAGCCTCACAGGAAAAATTCTCAAAATGAAATGTAAACGGGGTGGTTTCACTGAAACCTGGCAGGAGGTGTTAACGTTGACCTGACGTCACATTTTGTGTGTTTAGGCAAGGTAAGTAAAGGTTGGACTAGAAAATAAGTTATTCACAAGACACAAGACCTTTAAATATCTCTGACCCACTTTCTGCTGCAAATAGGTGAATAGGTCTACCTTTGAGGGATTCGGTTGCAGTTGCTGCATGTAGGAGGTGCATTTGGGTCATTTAAACATAAACACTTGTAAAAGTACCATCTCCAAGGATTAACAGACCTTTCACACTACTCTTTGTTTTGTGATATTTGACAAAAATAACGTTTGTTTCCATTAAAATAGTTTCATTGTTCACGGAGACACTGCACACCCTCAGGGAGATGGACTCATCGTTCGCTTTCAAATATTACCTTTACGCAAATACATTCAGCCGTGTAGAGCCTGCTCCCCTGCACACGACACGGTTTTCCTTTGCTGACTTTTTGAAGTCAGTCGGCTCTGGCGCTAACAGCAGCTCCTCTGTCGCAATGAACCTGCAGGAAGACGGAAGACCTGCCTGAGAAGACTGGCCGGAGTCGCCAACCAATGAAAAAAGGTGCTTGGACTTTTTCCAGTCATGTCACAGTTGTGCAATATCTTTCATGTTCATCATCTTTCAAGGTTGACATTCTGTCTTTCACTGTGCAACAGGTTTATGGAAGGTGACGGGGTAAATAAGGAGGAGAAGGAGGCTGCGAGTCCCACCTGCACCAAGGTAGCAACCAGTTTGAGATAAGATGGAGCCTTTTTTCACAAAAAAACAATTTGAAGTTTCCATATATGACTCAGTGACTTCACTGAGACTTACTGAGATTTCAGTGCAAAGAGAATAGAGTAAAGTCAATGGATAAGGTGACTGAGAAACCTGATTTAAAAAAAAATACTGAAGAGCATTGAAGAGCAAAACAACAAGACAGACAACAGCTGCGTGGTAACGTGAAGTTAAAGCCCTGAATCAACACCAAAGAGTTGCAGATCCAACCAATGACAAATTCAAGTAAACAGCAGAAGCTGTGCAAAAACTCTCCTCTCAAATGAATTCTAGAAGCTGACTGGCTCTTAAGTCATAAGTCCATGTAAAAACATTTTAGATTGGAGCTTTTTAAGGTGGAGAGATAGAAACGAAAACTTCAAAATGCAGTTGCACTGAACGTGAAACCCCTAAAAATGATGTGGCCCCAACCAGCCAACCAGCTCTGACTCTCCTCTTCCTGTCCGTCCAGTCCAGGGTGGGCGCCGGCTTCCTCAACCTGTCTCGCTGTGCCGCTTGCTACAACCACAAGAAAAGCTCCACCTCCTGGCTAGGGGGCGATGGCGAGTCCAGCTCCTCCGCTGAAGACTCTGGACCAGACGTGGAGTCTGAGTCGGAGGCAGAGTCCAGCAGCAGCAGCTCCAGCAGCTCCTCCCAGGAGTCTCTGCTGGAGGAGCCTGGAGGTGATGGACCAGAGGAGACCAAGGAGGAGACAGAGGAGGAGCAGAAGTCGAGTCAGAGAGCGCCGCTCAGCCGCCCCGACACCATCGTCTCCACCCTCAACCTCCAGGTGCTGCCGCAGAAACACCACACCGACGACTTTCGCATCGTCAAGGTGGCGGAGGAGGCCGCAGGGGCCGAGGGAGGCGGCCACCAGCACCTGCAGGCCGGGTCGCCGTGGCAACAGTGGCCACATCCGCCCGTCCATCAACAGCAGCTGTCACAACAGCATCACATGATGCAGCTCCAGCCTCGCCTCGTGACTCTGCCCACAGCCGGAGGTCAGAGGTCAGCGCCCGGCCTCCCCGGGCCTGCTTTGATGCACCCCCCGCCACCCCCCCACCCTGCCCTCTGGGCCCCAAGTGCATCCCAGCCACATCTGGAGGGGCCCAGGCCACAACACTGCTGGTACTGCCGCAGCGCCCCCTACTGAAACCACCTGCGTCCCGCAAACGTGACCGGATGACCCACAGTGTCGGCGGAGCGTCTGACAATATTATTCCAAGTTTGTCCTGACAGTTACAAATAAAGTTATACTATTACAACTCTGAGGTATTAAAGACAAGTGGTTCTCTGTTTTTAGTGTGATATCAAGAAAAAAAAAAAAGTAAAACATGTCTGTGTGAAAATGAAGAATTGGAAGGAATCTGAATGGAAAGAAACAGATTTTGAGATTGTTTCCATTGTAGACCTTCTCCAGCAATGTTTTATGAATAAATGAATAAACCTGAACAACCCTAAAGGCTTCTGAGTAAATAAATATAAACATATAAGATCAGAAGGTCAGGTAGTAAGGTATAACCACGTCTGGCAGGTGTGTCACTGAGTGCAGGACCAAATCTTGTTGACTTGTTATGCCTGCGCACGCAGCAGCGTCACTAATTTACAACCAGCGCCACGTCACGTAACGTCCTGACCAGGAAGTCGGCCATCACGGCCGCAACCAGTGGAAAAGACGTGACTTCCTGCCGGCTGCAGGCAACATCAGCGGCCAAACTTCACGCACAGTTTCCATGGGTTGAGAGAAAGAAATAGAAAGACAAGAGGCTTGTTGTGCAGTGTGTACTTGTGTGTGTGCATGTGTGCATGTGTGTGTGGCCATTAAGTCTATCAAGATCCAGGTCTTTCCACTGCCACACAGACACACGCAGACCACTTCTTGAATGTTCATGTATCTCACTATATCTCTCACTTTCTATCTCATATATCTCACTATATATATCATATATCTCTTTATATCTCATGATATCTCTCTACATCTCACTATATACTGTATCTCTCTATATCTCTATATCTCACTATATATCTTATATATCTCACTATATCTCACTGTATATCTTATATACCTCACTATATCTCTCTCTATATCTCATATACCTCACACTATCTCTCTATAACTCAAAGTTGGAGGGATGTAAACACGTGTGACATCATCACTGGCCTCCTTCCTGCATCGCCTGCACGCGTGTTTGGGAAAAATGCTGCAGTGACTCGGCGGCTATTTTCTTTTCTGCCTCTATGAGTCTGTCAATTAGTGATAATGGACCCGGCGGCTGAGAGAAGACCACTCCTTCCCCTTTTACTCCCTCCCTCCCTCCATCCCTCCCACACACACACACACACACACACACACACACTCTTTCTCCCCTCCCTCCCTCACTCCTCCCTCTACCCCTGTCCGTCTTTCCTTCCTCCTCTCAGTCAGTAGTAATGGAGCCCAGCAGTCCCAAGAAGATCCAGTTTGCTGTGCCTCCGCTGCAGGGACAGCTGGACCCACAGGCTGCCGAACATGTGAGTGTGTGTCCCAGTGTGTGTGTGTGTGTGTGTGTGTGTCTGTGATTGCTGAGCAGAGTGATGTGGACGCTGCGGGTCCACGTACACCAGACTTTGAATGCAGCTTCTATCTGGTGTTGTGAGCCGCGTCTGGAATTTCTGTGTGTGTGGGTGCAGAGCAGTGCGAGTCCCGCTGTGTTTTGTGTAACTGCACGACAACGTGTGAAGATGTTCTGCTCCCATTGACTTGCTTTTGCGTGTGCGGCACGTTAAAGTAGCTGGAGAGTTTTTGTGTTGTTGCGTTGTTGCGCAGATGGTGTGGACGAGTAAAGGGTGAAGCTGCCTGAAAAATGCCACTGAGAAACATCTAATCAGGTTTAATTTGGCATTTGGAAAATGTTGCTGTGATTTTTTTTAAGGGCACAGATTATGAAAGTTTTGCTAAATATAGTTTGTCGCATCTTTGTCGTCCTAGAGCTCCCCAGAGAGGAAAAAATCTCATCCTTGACTATTTACAAAATGTGATTTTCTGCTTTGTGACGACACAAAGGGCCATAGCACGTTACTGGCACCTCCCCCAAGCTACTGACCACACCCCTATCCAGGTGTTGGCTCCGCCTTCTGAGACCGAGACCCTTCCAACGTTGTGGAAGGTCGGAATAAAAGTTTTTCATTCTGCTCTCCCGGATGAGAAATAAAGATCTGAAAAACAAGCAGAACGTGGGACCTTGAAGTTTTCACTTGTTTATTTCACAAGTTGCTCATGATGCAAAATGTGACTGTGCATGTAAATCCAGCGCCACCATGGCTAATCTGGGGCTAATTTAATAAGTGCAACAACAGAAGAGCCGGGGCCGGTTGACACACAGGCCAGTTCCAGGGCTCCTGACGCACACGCCGCTGAATAAGGTGGATTATGCGATGTGTGATTTCCCCTCTCGCTGATTCTGGCACACAAACATAAGCCGGTCCCAAATACTGACTCGCTGCCTCACGCAGGAGCTTTGCGGCAGAGAACACTGGCCTTTGCTTCTCTCTGGAGTCTGACGCACAGAACCCGGAAGTTTTGGGTTGAGACGGAAGTCCCGGTCCCAGTGTGGCTGCCCGCTCAGACCCCCAGCTCAGCACTTCCAGATGTTCAAGATACTTTCTGGACGTTGTTTTTTCGTGGGACATCATCTTGTAAAACCACGAGTTACTTCTCCAGGGATGTTCATCAACATTCCTGCTGTCCTGTTCCTTTCATCTCTCAACTGTGAGCCCGGCAGAGGGACCTGCGACTTCAAATTGTTCAATTACTGTTTCTGCAAAAGGAATTTTTGACTCACACGTCTGGTGTTAATGGCTGGAAAATTAATCTAAACGGGCCTTTTTACGGCCAACTTTTTATGAGAAAGAAGGGAAAAGTAAAAAATAAATGAGCAGTCTCAGCGAGATGTTCGGGCACAGTGGACATTGTGAGTAATTCTGCTCTCTGACTTGAAGGGGGACACCCCCCCCCCCAAAAAAAAATGATCTGTTTGGACTAATGGACATGAACAAAGAGACATACAACTCAAGAAATGTAAGTAGCCAGTGAAAAGCTCAGACAGCTGAGGATAAAGCAGTGATTGTCTGTTAGAGCAGAGCGACATCGTGAAAGGCATTTGAAGCCTGAAGGCCAGTAAAGTGGATTCTCATTCACGTTCACAAAAAAAACCTCAGAGAAATGTCCTGGATGGACGTATAAAGATCAGGGGTTGTTTGATTTTGGTCTGTTTATTTACACGGCTGGCGTAAATCCTTAATTCGGAGCATGTGGAGGCTTTATGAGCTCCATGAATCCCAGCGGTAAATCAAAATCGGGAAGTGAGAACGACGTGAGAACACCGAGGCCGATAAGCAGAGAGGCCGACTGGAACAGATGGTTTCCAGCGAGAACAAGGTTCCCATTCTGATTCCACTGCCACCACCACCACACACACACACACACACACACATAGCAGAGTTTTAAAAAGGAAACGTGTGTGTTTGTGTGTTTACTTCAGATCCGCCGCAGACGACCGACTCCTGCCACCCTGCAGATCTACAGACAACCTGGAGCAGGTGAGAGACAGAGAGAGAGAGAGTAAGAGAAGAGAGAGATGTTGTGTGTGTGTGTGTGTGTGTGTGTGTGTGTGTGTGTGTGTTGGGAGTGGGGGTGGATGCAGAGCTGAAAGGGCAGCAGCTATAATGGAGCCTTTATTAGGTTTGTGCTGCAGCTTTTGGTAAGTGATCTCAGCATGCAGGCTGGACTGATGGATGCCTATGGTGTGTGTGTGTGTGTGTGTGTGTGCTCCCATAAATCCCAGTGCACAGGAACTGACGGAGAGAATAATAAGAGCGATTCCATTTGGCCGACTCAGCTCGGCTCAGCTCAGCTGCTTCCAGCTCCCGTCCTCGTCCTCCCTCGACACTTCTTCCTTTCGCTCTAAGTGTTTTTTTCAACATCTGCCTGTCAACAGGAACGAGGACTAACTAGCCAACGCTTGCCGAGGAAAGACCACAACACAGTCCCACAATCCCGCAAATTTTCACCCTCGGACGGACTGAAAATGTTTTGCGGCGTCAAATTCAGTCGATAGTTTGTCTTCCGTCACAGCAGAAAAGCAGAGGACAGCAACAGCTGTTGACGCTCAACCTGAAGTTGTGTATCGGAGCCATTTCTGAAAACCTCAACGACATCCACTGTTTGGTCCTGCAATCGATCGTCAGAGATTATTATGGAAACGCACGGAGTTGCGCTGGTCTGGAAAAAAGAAAAAGGGGGAAAAAAAGCAAGCGAAACGTGCAACTGGAATGCCAAACATTAATATAATAAAAACTGTTTGGCAGAAACACATAAAGAGAAATTATTCCAGGTGCAGCTTCTGTAAACTGCTCTGCAACACAAACGTCAGCGGTGTCGGATTTCATGAATCTGATGTAAACAAAACAAAAACAGCGGCCGTACTCTTCAGGCACAAACCCCTCCAATCCCTCACCCCACCCCACCCACACACACGCACACACACACACACACACGTCTCTGTCAGCCTCCACTTGACTGCAGCAGCCTGTTTTTATCCTAAACCGCCGCCAACTCGGAAAAGCAGCCCATTCATCAGAGTGCGTGAGGTCAGCAGGTACAGGAGGGGTTTACACACTGCCTGGATCTGCTGCCACCTCAGCTGAAGGAGAGAGTCGTTTCCAGGGTTAGAGAAGGAGGAGGAGAAGGGTCAAGGGTTAAAGTAGGGCAACTGGACTTGTTCTTCTGATCTTGAAGACGTTTCGCCTCTCAGCCAAAAGGCTTCTTCAGTTCTGAAAGGGGTTGGAACGCCTCATTGATAATCAACACCTCATCATACCATCAGCCTTAGCCCCACCCACAACTCCTGGTGGTGAAATACCTGGGACTCTCCAACCCCTTTCAGAACTGAAGAAGTCTTTCAGATGAGAAGTGGAACGTCTTCTACCTTCTACCATGAGAAGAAGAAGAAGAAGAAGAAGAAGAAGAAGAAGAAGAAGAAGAAGAAGAAGAAGAAGAAGAAGAAGAAGAAGAAGAAGAAGAAGGAAACAAAGGAAGTCTCAGAGGGCTGCAGTGGATTGACTTTTAGACGTCTTTATGCATTTCTGCAGAGAGCAGGAAAAACGTCAGTTCACAAGCAGCCCCGTTGCTGCAGCCGGAGTCGTCAGACCACAGAGGAAAACACGAGCAGGCGACTCAGATCAACCAAGCTGAGCAAAATATCCATCCATCCATTTTCAAAACCCGCTTCTTCCTGAGCTCAGGGTCACGGGGGTCTGCTGGAGCCTCTGCCAGCTGTCATAGGGTGAAGGCAGGGTGACACCCTGGACAAGTGGCCAGTTCATCACAGGGCCACATAGAGACAAACAACCATTCACTCTCGCTCGCACACACACCTACAGACAATTCTAGTTCTCAATTCACCTCACATGCATGTTTTTGGAGGAAGTTGGAGAACTTGGAGAGAACCTACGCAGACACAGGGAGAACATGCAAAGTACCCACACAGAAAGTCCCCTGGCTCGGAATCAAACCTACAACGTTCTTGATGCGAGGCGGCAGAGCTAACCACTGCGTGCAAACAGTCAAAAAAAAAAAAAAAATGACAGGGACAAGGAGCGACCAGACGCGTAACACTGCTGCCGTGTGCTCTTCTGCTTGCAGACGCTGGGGACCAAAACGAGGCCGGCGGAGAACCACAGGTTGGTGTCAGTGCGACGCAGCGTCAAGCCTCTAGGTGGCGCTGCTAACGAGATTAGAAATAACCCCTCCCCCTGCATCCCTCCCCCGTAAAAGGTTGAACATTTAGAAAGAGATTTGCTTTAAACTTAAGTTAAAATTAAAACACAAAGATAAGATTTCTATTTGCATTTAATAGTAGTCACCTCTAGTGCCCCCTAGTGGCTGCTGAGCCCATTGAGTCATCATGTCATCGACACGTTCAGCTATCAGAGGTCACGTGTAGAACAATCATGGGTCAAACGATCAGGAAGGACGACGTCGATTCGAATCCAGTTTTTCCCCTGCAGAATATTTGACAACTTAACTCACTGGTCGATTTGCTGTCTAAGATTTCGTTGTTTTTTGTTTTTTTTTATTATTTTAGGCACCTTATACGCAAAAAACTCCCCGGAAAGGAAACACTGGCACTTTTTTTTAGCTCTAAGAATTAAACAGACCACAGGTTAATTAGATGCATCTTTCCCATTGTTTCTTTTTGTCTCCTGCAGGCTGCAGACGGAGCACAGAGGAAGCAGAGCACGTTTGCCCCGCCCACCATGAAAGGTAAACAAAGGACCAATTTTAACAGAAGGTTCAGTCACATGAGACTGTAAAATGACTTTGACAGTTTTGACTGTGACTCTCCAGTCAAAACCGTTTATTGACAGTTTAGACTGTGACTCCAGTCTTCCTCAGAAGGCTCAGAAGCCTGGAGTCACAGTCCAAACTGTCAAGCAGGTGACATCCTTACAACCCAAATTATTTGTCTGAAGAAAAGAAAATAAGCGCCATCTGTCAATGATAACGTCAATGATAAAACGTTGGAGCTGCAGATGCTCTTGGTGTTGTACAAACCCGTGACAGAACTCCTGAGCTCCGCGTCGTCCTGTTCAAAGATTCATCTCATGATGTTTACAGGAACGTCCTCCGTGAGGAGGAACTGGCTCTGTGTTTGCTTTAAGTGTGTGTGTGATGTCATGCACTGCTGCTTCACCCACCTCGTAACTGTTTGACCACCGCTGTCTGTTTGCTTTCTCATAATTATCATTTCACGTCCCGCCCTGTTTTTTTTTCCTGCAGCCATGTTTTTTTTTTGGTACCAACTTCAGTTTATTTTTTTTGGTTTGTTTTCTATTTTTTTCTCATTGGGGAAGTTGGCTGCTTGTGTGTTGGGTTGGTTCATATCTGCCAACTTCAGTAAAACACAAAATGAGGATCATTTCGGACCATTTGCTCTTAAAAGCAGTCAGAGAATCAGATCGGTGACAGGTTTTATATCTACAGTCGCCACTTTGGACTCGACAAACAAGAACTTCTGGGGGAAAAGTTGCTGATGTTCCTCCTGCCTGCTGAACTGCTGTATCAATGGCCTGGTTGCTGTTTGTTATCATTATCCGACTGAATAATTCATGCAACTGGCACAGCCGGGGCTCCGTGTTCCCTGCTGCTGTTTATTTACAACAACAAAAATATTTATTATGATTGTAAAAAAACATGGTTTTAAACTCAGCATGCAGTGAGAGTGCAGAGCGAACAGCAAGTGCAGCACTGAGCCGCTTCCAGGAAGCACCCACAGTAAAAGCTTCTCTGATTGATCTAGTGTGTGTGTATGTGTGTGTGAGTGTGTGTGTGTGTGTGTGGCCAGCTAGCTATTAGCCTCGTAAATTTCTCGAAAAGCACCTGCAGGTTGCATAGCTCATAAAAATGTACTTAAAATTTCAAATTCTCCAAACTTTCATATCATCTCCCTCCTCACAACTTGGAAATAACTGGAGCAGAGAGGATTTTTCAGCGTTAAAAAAGGAAACTCGGGCTAGTTTTTTTTTTGCTTATTTTTACTTGGATTTGTTTTTTCATTTTGCTTCCTGCTTCAGTTTTAATCCACGTGTTGAAAGGATTTATTGTAAATTCCCTTATTTCTCTGATGATTTGGGCTTCATCCTGCGCAACTATAGTGGTAGTTGCAGCGTGTCTCCAATAGAGGTGCTCTTCTCTCCTCAGACCTTCAACAGGGGGCGGAGCAACACTTATTGGGGGCGGGGTTGTGTGATACAGACGGACAGCTGAGTCCAGTCACAGCCCAGCTGTACGCCAGCTCCTCCCTCTGGGCCAATCACAATGGGCCGGAGGAGGCCAATGGGAATGAGGAGTGTCCGCTGTTAGCCAATCGGGAGAGAGGAGGAGTGGCCAAGGGCAACAGTTCAGGGGGTAAAAACGCTTTTGAGACACGGCTGCCACCTCACCATTGCACAACAACATCTACACAAACACACACACACGCTGTGCTTCAGTTACTGCAGACTGGTAGTCGGAATGACGACAACATATCCCAAAATTGCACAAAACTTTTGCTACCAATTTTTTAACGGGATTGAGAACTATCGTGACCTGCAAACTCAAGGTCGATTGTTGACATTCCACCAGTTCTAAGGGTGAAGGCTTGAACATGAAATTAGGATTTCTGGGGATAATAGAACTCACAAGTATGACTTCTAAACAGTATTTGCTGCAGTAGCAAATAAGTTCACACAAGGTTTAAATTGTTTTAACTAATGCCTTTTGATTAATTTGAGCAAACCTGCCCAATATTAGTGCATTCATTCTGTTAATTTAATAGATTGTTGCTTATACGAGGCACAATAAATAGATAAATGAATACAAGTCTGGAATCTCGTTAAAACGGCTTTCAGTTTAGTGCTTAGTTTTGTAGCAAAGAAAAAAAAGAAGCAAAGAACTCATTGAAGTTGAGAAGTTGAGCCAAATTCATCAAGTTGATGGTTTTAAATTGTGAACTTATAAACATTTCCAGTAACTGAGAACTGTCCATACACACACACTCACACACTGACAAACACACTCACACAGTGGCCACTAATAATTCAGAGCATGTTTACATTTCCATACCACTCCCTAGCAGCACTAACTCCTCTTCCTCTCTTCTCTTCCTCCCTCTCTTCTCCCTTTATTTTTCCTGAAATCACAACCGCCCACCTCCCCTTGATCATCACCAGATTTGTCACGCGACCACAAAAAGGAGGCATCGAGCCCTGACTCGGTGTCCCGGTAGCCTCCTCCTCCTCCTCCTCCTCCTCCTCCTCCTCCTCCTCCTCCTGCTTCTCCTGCTCCTCCTTCACCTCCTCCACCTCCTCCTCCACCTCTTCCTCGGACGGCCACTGCTCCCACTGACGCGCTGCCTTGCACACACTGTCGCTGCACATAAACACTGGATGTCTTCACTCACACTCTCCTCCTCCTTCTCCTCAGACACAAACGCAGAGGTTTCAGTCGGAGGTGATAGATCAGGCTCAATGTAGGCGCTGCTGGTGCTTGTGTAGAAACTGGCTGTGAATAAAGATGTATTATATTGAAATGTTTACTAAACGTCTGGGTGCTTTTTCTCCTCTACTTTGTCTCTTCCTTCAGCCGAGTCTATTTTTATTCCGACAAGCAACAAGAAAAAAAAAAAAAAAAAAAAAAGTCGACTTTATTCACCAAATTTCAACTTTAAAACTCGAAAAATTCCTTCCTGTAATATTTTTTCTTCTTCTTGTGGCCCTAATCCTCTTTCGTAAATTTCGTAAATAAGCCTTTTAAGAGTGTTTGAAAGTGTTTGAGAAAGAGGTTCTCCAGGGGAGACGTCGTGTTTTGTGTGTGCACATCTGCTCGACCCGGCTGTTTGGAGATCAGCGTCTCCTGCCACCGCCGCCACAGCTGAGACACTTCGGCTTGTTTGCGAGAGGAGGGGCGGAGCTGGAGCTGCAGCAGCCGCAGGTGGGACGGCAGCAGCTGTCAGAGCGAGACACTTCCCGTAAATCACTCTGACCCTGGAGGGGTTTTCAATGGTAAAGATATTCTACTGACGTCTTTCTCATTCTGGACTCACGTGGAGCGGCTTCACACAGTTTTACACCATTCAACAAACTTCTGCTGATCTCGTCAAACAGGCTATTTAGCCCTGTGTTTACAGCCTCCTGCTTAAACTGATGCTTTGTTGGGATTTGCACGTATTCGGAAGGGGGAACAAAAAAGCAGGTGGGGGGCTCACAGGGTGGAGGGGGTGTAGTCACTAAGCTGGGAGAGATGTCAGAGAGGTATCAGTGCCCCTTGTGACATCACAAATGGGGGATGGACATTTAATGTGTTAAAAACAACGTGTTGTTGCACAATTAGATGGGACCTTTACATTCAAAACATCGGTGCACTTCTGCTTCCTCTATTTCCCAGTGCTCAAACCTTTGCTGTGCAAGTCTTACATGAATAATAAGGCCAGAGGCAGAAAAAGTGGAATAAATTTGAGTGAAATTTGTCTGAAAGTGTGCGAGATGTTGAGAGGTGGAACTTTGAAGGAAGAGAAGATACAAACTTAAAGGTGTCAGGGTTTGACTCGGTAACTGAATGACTGTGTGTGTGTGTGTGTGTGTGTGTGTGTGTGTGTACGCGCTGCAGGTAAGCTGAAGACTCCAGTACCTGAGGAGGACGAGGAGGAGACGAACCCTCAGGGCGACTGAGCCGCAGCAGGACCCTCAGCTTCGGCAGCTTCTTCTCTGACCACCGGGACAAAGTGACTGAACCTGGCGCCCAACCTCAGCCAGAGAACCAACACCACCGAACTGCTGACCTCTGTGTCGTCGACCGGGAGGGAGGGAGGAGAGAGAGAGAGAGAGAGAGAGAGAGAGAGAGAGTGGATACAAGGTTTTAAAAAATCAAGACAAAGTGGCGAGGCTGAGAAGAGGCCTTGGATCAGCCAGGACATCCAGCCTCACAACTATTGTCTTTTTCACTTACTATTAAAATTAACACGTTTGCGATTGTGTCATAAAAATTCACATTTGAAATTGTGATTAAATAATTCCAAGAACCGAGTGAGAAACTGATATCTGACCAAAAACAAAGGCATCAAATGATCAAATTTTATTTCGCAAAAATGTTTACGACCAGCCAACAATAAAGCAATAAATGACTGACGTTTACTCACCGATGAAATCTCGCTCAGCCACAATACGACCACCAAATCTTCAGGAAGAATTACATTCCAGTGCAAACAAACTGACAATCTGGAAACTTGGGTTTCATACAAATCTTTTTAAACCTCAATTCCGTTTGCAGTTGAAGTTGATTTTGTAATGGAACTGGGTGATCTGAACATTTGTTTTACCACGGTTTCGTGTCATATATTTTATTTTACTCCGTTGTTAAACGAGCCACCGGGCGGGTGTCAAGACATCGTCGCAACAAAGGAGCAAAATCACTCTGTCGGTTTGCCAGGGGCGCCCCCTGGTGGTTGCATGAGACGCAGCAGGTATCGAAAATGAGGACGCTTCAGTGTTTGAGCGTCCTGGTCAATAATAGCGAGAGAAACCTCAGCAAATAAAAAGAGGGGAAATGTTTGACGTGCTGTCCGACAGGAAGTAGTTTATTCTACAGAACAGTCTGAAGGACTTCCGGGTAAGTACCGCCTGTCAGCAATTAAAAAACAGTACAGTATTACTTATATGTTGAGACTCCACTAGAGCAGCTAATCAAAAACGTTTAAAGAAAAAAGCACATTTAGCCTTCTGTTTACAGCCTGTAGCCAATATGAAAGCTCTGATGGACCTGCTGCATGTTTGGATGGAGGTCATGGTCATTTTGGATATTTTAAATAATTGTAATAATATACATATACATATTTTAAAAATTTGCTCTTTCATCTGCTGGTCAAGAGACATAAAGAGGTTTTATTAACTATTTACATTAGCGCCGGGTGATTTTTTTTCTTTTTTCAAAATTTTGCAATACCAGTAATGTCTTTGATTTTGTCTTCAAGAGCTTCAATAAAGCACCACCACGTCACTTTGTTAATCACATCTCAGGTCTGACACAGGCCCAAACTTTATTATTTTTTTTAAAATTCATGTTGGTTTAAGTTACACGGTGGAATCAGAGACAAAAAAATAAAAAATAAAGATAAAAACAAAAGAAGTTAGAAAAAAAAATAGAATCTTACAGCAACCGATGCACACTGAATGGCAGAATGTGTCCACGCCGCCTGATCTGTCCCGTCCTCTCACACTTGCAATGCACACTATAGACTACAACGTACAGCCGACTAAGACTCGCGCTCTAATGTCAAACACACCACTTCACTAGATTTCCTGCTACGTCCTGAAAAACAAAAGAAAAAAAAAATTAAGATGCTTTCCTCTCCGTCCAGTTGCCGACCTTCGCGCTCGCAGTGTGCAGCGGAATTCAGAAGAGACAGCTGGAATCGAGGGCTCGCCACCCGTGGAATATTGTGTCTTTCTCGGCGTGATGCCCCTTGCGACCCCTTCAAATAAATTAAAACGTCAGATTGCATTTTCTCCAGCTCGTTGGCTGTAAAGGTTAAAACTATGCGATTAGTTAGTGTTTCATTGAAGCTCTGGGGGAGAAGGAGGGGTCGGGGAGCGTCTCAATTAACTGTTGTTATTGGAAATTAAATAATGCAATTATAAGCCCACAGTGTGTGTGTCTGTGTGTGTAAATTGTGTCCAGCTGCTGAGGCGCCTTTTACTGGTCAGCGCTGCAACAGTCGGGATAGAAAAACTGAAATTCTCTTCCAAAAGAAAGAATTATTTATTCATTTTCGTGGCCAAATACGTGATGAGAACATTTTCAACGGCAGCTGCTGGACTTTTGATGAATCAGGAGAAAGGATTTAAAAAAAAAACAAAAAAAAACTAAAGAAAACAGCTGCGAGGAACATTGGGAAAGAGGTTTTCTGGCTTCAGCTTAAAAAGTTCTAGTGGAGGCGCCAGGCGGAGCGCGTCCAGAACATCTACAGTCCAAACCGTGCAAACACTTAAACATGGCATCTCACCCGTCAAACACCCAAACACCGCACCACTCACTTCCAAGCCCTGATACACGTCTTTTTTTTTGTTGTTTTGTTTGCTTTTTTTTGTAGTGTCAACACATTTGGCAAATCCTCGTCGTCGTAAAAGTAACAAAAAAGAAAAACATAACCCAAACATTAAAAACAGACAAGTTCAGTTTCACATCAAAGTAGAATACAGATATTATATCTTTACCCACAAAAAAGTTCATGTTCATGTTGACAACAAGCTCTGGGGGGGAGGGGCTGGGGGGGATAAAATAAAGAAAAAAAAGGTCACCATGTTATACGAGTGTCTGCGTCGCTCACTATGAAATATGTGTGTGTGTGTGTGTGTGTTGTAGTATCTCTGGTTAGCGTGTGTCGGTGTGGTGTAAACTCACGTCAACGAGCAACTGCTTTTCCCCCCATCATCAACACAGGAAATCCCTCCCCCACCCCACCCAACCCCACCCTAGCCCCCCCACCCCCACCTTATTAAAAGCAAAACAAAATTAAAAACACGCCACGTCAGAATCAGTTTGCTTTTTTTTTTTTTCTGAAATAAGCATCCAAATCCATCACCACAGAGAAGTTCAGCCGGACACTGAAAATCCAATTTCATCCAAGAGAGAGAGAGAGGGAGGGAGAGAGAGAGAGAGGGAGAGAGAGAGAGAGAGAGAGAGAGAGAGAGAGAGAGAGAGAGGAGATGGAGAGAGAGAGAGAGAGAGAGAGAGAGGGAGAGAGAAATAAAAGAGGAAAGGAATTTATACTTTTAGTGTCAACTATATATATACTATATATTTATATTTTGTTCTTTTTATACCAACCAAACATATGGTATAATGTTATGCGACGCGATGGTCCCCAGCAACATCATGAAAAAGTACAATGATTAAAATAAAGACACTGATCCCCCACTGTCATCCAGCTAGTGTGTGTGTGTGTGTGTGTGTGTGTGTGTGTGTGTGTGTCTGCTTCTTATTGGTCCAATTTCAGTGTCTTTTATTGTCTCAGCGCACTGCATTGCGGGAGTTTTGCACCTGGACTTTTATTCATCATTAATGACTATTTTGTTGTAGTAGTTGGCTGTGTTTAGTGTTGTGTTTAGTGTTGCATTTTAGTGTCGTGTTTAGTGTCGTTTGCTGTTAGTGTTTGGGATGTGTGTGGGAATGCCTCCCCCGACGGCCCGGCGGGGGCGCCGTCTACGCGTTGGCGCTGATGCTCTGTTTGTAGACAGCGTGGTAGGCGTTCCGCAGCAGGACGTAGGGGAAGCAGGACTCCAGCAGGTCCATGGTGAGGAAGGGAGACTCCTGCACAATCTGGGGTGGGGGGGGGCAGAGTGGGGGGATTAAAAAATAAAGGAGGAGGAAATTAGAAAAAAATTAAATTGAAAAACACAACATAAAAGCTAAGTGTCAGCAAGCGTCTGTGCAGAGGGTCACCGACACCTGCACTTCTTCTCTTTCCTGCAGTTTCTCTAGATGCGTTTTCATGACCCCTAGAATTGCACAAAAGCTAAATATCGCAATAAAAAAGCGTTGATGGAAACACCTAAACTTGGAAAAACCTCTCAAATATGGCTAAAAGGTTTTGACACGCTCATGAGGTGGTTCTTCAGACGTATCGATATAGAGGTATATCGCAAAAGTGTCATGGAAACACTTTTTTGGCATTTACACGTCACTAGACGTGACGTACAGCGATGTACGTGGAAACACCTGCAAAACTCAACTGCACTTTGTCCAAATTTTTAGAAAAATCGCTTTTATTTTGCAAAAAACTGTCATGGAAATGCAGCTTCTGTGACTTTCTGATTGTGTGTGCGTTTGTGTGTGTGTACGGTACTAATCAGACTGGACTACAGTCGACCTGCTGCCAGATGGATCCCTTCCTAAAGGGTTTGGACGGATCTCAGGCGTCCGTCTGGCAGACGGCCCTGACTCTGAGCGTCTGGGAGGCAAAACTTGGAAAGTAATTGGGCGAAAGCGTCGGTCTGTCACGGCCGATGTGGCCGGCAGCTCCCAACAGGTGTGAGCGGCCACATTGGCCTGCGTGTCGGCGCCCCCTGGCTGCCCGCCGCCGCCGTGTTTACCCGGCCGAACCCTCGGCGGAGGGAGCCCAGTCGCCTGAGAGAAACTTGCAGTGTTGTTTGAAAGTGAAAATGATGCAGCTGCTGCATAGTCCTCGCTCGTCTCTCTTACAATCACTGGAACTAATGGATTTTACAAGCAAAAAGAAAAGTTCCATGGAATTCACTCTAATCTCATCTTTAGCAGCAGCTGTTATTCACAGCTCACAGGAACGACTGTACTTCCTCCAGGTCTTCTATAGTTTCTTTTAGATGCGGCTGGCAGCAATTGCTTGAGATGAGATGTTTTTGTCGTAATGTAAAAAATATACACCACCAGTCAAAAGTTTAGGACAAACCTGTTTCGTCTTCATCTTCATTAATGTGGTAAAAGAAAAAAATGGTAAAATACCTAAAAATGTTGTTATATATATTTTATATGAAGGGTGGCTATTCTAGATCATCTAAAATATAAAACTTGTGTGTCCAAACTTTTTTCACTCGTAGTGTATATTAGGTTTGATCATAGCTTGACCTTTAATTTGCCCAGCTTCTAAATTTCACCACGGAGACGTTTTTGAGACCGACTGTTTCCTATTGGACGGAGGCAAAGTGGATGAGTGAGACTTTCGAGCTGAAGCCATCGGCTGCCGTCCGAAGGCAGCACCATGTCTGTCTGTCTGTCTGTCTGTCTGTCTGCTTCTCACCATGTCCAGCAGCAGGTACACCGACTCTCTGTTACGGGTCGTCATCTTGTCCGTCTCCTGGCCGATCTTCAGCAGGCTCGACGAGGCCAGCTGCAGAGGGTAAAAAGTACCATCATAAATAATAGTAATACTTAAGAAAAAACAAACGTTTTTTTTATAGTATAGAAGCTTTCTGCAAACTAAAGGGAATAATCTCGCCTTTGAGCGCTCGTATTGAACAACGGCAGTATGATAATGTATCTGTTGCTCTCTACAATGAGGCAAAACAAACGATCCTCATAAGTGTGATGGAATTCACGACGAGGGCCATTAAGCAGCGACGAATTTAGCTCGTCTGCGGTCTGACTGTTGACTGTTGCGCTCGCCCTTCCCTCAAACGCGAGCAATGGGATGGAAATGGGCGGCTTTTTTTTCCTCTTTCTAATGGGAGATTCCAGATGATCATTAGCGGAATCCAAACGAAATAGACGACGGCGTGTGAGTGTGTGCCGCCTTACAGCCAGGAACTCCTTCAGGCGGTCCTCGATGCTCCCCTTGTGGATGGTGAAGAGAGCCGCCGCGATCTGGTTGATGGCTTTGGCCAGGCAGTGGATGTTGTTGCAGTGGCCTGCAGAGGGCAGCAAACACACACGTTGGCGACGGCGACGGCGTCGGCTCCCCCGGATTGAAATTCGTTTAACCTTCGCTTTGATTCCCGACGTGTGAGGGATCCCCCCCCCCCCGTCGTCGTGCAGAGAAACATTGCAGCCTGGAGCCTCTGCAGCCTGCAGCGCTTTTCTGGTTTTAAAAACTAGCGTTCGGTTCGTGCGGGTGCGTGAAACACAAGGCGTGCCATATTAAGTTGATAAAACAGTTGCGCGCTCCCTCTGCAGCCTCTGCAGCCTCTGCAGCCTCGCGCCGCCGACGTGCTGTTGGAAAATGCGAGTGGCGGCCGGCTCGCAGTCTGCATACTAACAATAGCCCATTACAAGCTATTATCCCTTTCAAACGTCCCTTATTAACACAGGCCCCTTTCATTTCAAGGTTGTTAAGAAGTGACGTCTTTATAATTCATCCTTGAATGACGAATCTCTGATACCTTATCAAAAGCTCATTTGGCTGCAACAATATGTCTCCATTGTGCCGAGTGTCGGCCGCTGCGGGGCAGAATACGCCGTTTTTTCGGTGTAAATATAAGCGACAAATAAGGTCAAACATGTCACGGCGAGTACGCCGACCTTTCAACAACAGACGTATTTATAATTTAGCTATGTTTTTTAAAAGTGCACATAATGAAGTGGGGGTGCTGTGGGTGCGGGCCGCCCCGCTGAATCAATCTGAGGCCAGGAGGTCGATATCATTTGCATGCAGAACAGTCTCGTTCCATTGAAGCAGCAAATTATGTATCTGGTATTTTGTGCCGCAGAGCTCGCGCTCGCGCTCCTTCCCGAGCCGTTTCTCACCACGACAATGAACTCCTTATTGCCACTGTTTGAACAAAGAAAGTTATTATGGGTTTAAATTGTCGGGAAGCAATTATGCAACATTAAATAATGGCATTTTTAGCGCAAACATACCGCCGGTTGAACTGTGCGTGGCAATTATTTGCAAAAGATTGGACCCCACGACCCTCCCGCCTAGCAGCTCTTTAGCAGGAAACCAGTTCTTTTTTTTTTTGGCTCGATTTGACAGAATGTCCCTCTTCTTAAAGGTAGTGGTAATTTCACCTTCGATGGCGGGGCTGTACTGCGACATGACGTTGCTGGCCAGCGTCGGCAGGGAAACGGCCACAAACACCATGAGCAGGCAGGCGATCTTGTACTCCTCCTCTGGACTGATGTTTTCTGCACAGACGAGAGCACAATGTCAGCAGCGGAGCAGGCGGCAGGACAGCTGGGACTGGCACCAGTTTGCCACAACAAGCACGAGCAGAAATCAAATCTCAATAATCAGAGGCGCGATATGGCAAATCTACAACTGGGGGTAGCGGCGCCTCCGCAGAAACATGGAGGTGCATTGAAAAAAAAAAGAATTAAAGGCGTTGGATTTTTCAGCAAGGGGTTTAGAAATACATACATACATACATACATACAATGTTATTTAAAGGTCCAGTGTGTGATATTTGGCTTGATTTGTGATTGTTATATTGGTAAAATAATGGTTTTGTCCCAGTTGCACCGCAAAATTTCTAAGGAAGCCCGGTGTGGACAATTCAATTGCCTGACAACACGTTTCGTAATCAGATCAAATAAACCAACGAAGAAGAAGGTGGGCACTGTATCCAGGCTTGGGTGTGCAGGCCACTGTAGTTCACTGACAAGCTCAGGAGGGGGAGAGAGAGTGAAATACGCTGCAATCTGAAATATAACCACTCGATGTCACTGTTTCTCTATCAAAATCTCCAAATATTACACACTGGAAGCTTTAAAGGGATTTGAGACTTGCATTCACAGCCCTGCAGCCTTTAGTAGCATTAAGAGGTACAGTGGCTAGAGGAGGTGTGTGTGTAGGCTACTTCTACTAATATAGTTTGTGCGTCTCACCACTCTTTTGCGAGGACAGAGCCACGACCAGCGCCGGGTCGATCTCGCAGGGCAAACCTGCTGCCGACGACAGCTCGTACACGTTCATGGCCACCTGCAATCACACGAGGGATCGTTTAGGCCACGGCGGCGGCACAAATGAAGAGCGGCGCGAAGCCAGCAGGAATGCTTATCGTGAGTGACTCCAGTGTTCGCCTCTCACCTTCATGTCCGTCTCTCGGGGGATGTGGTCCTTGAAGTCCTCCACCGAGCTGACCAGGAAGGGAATGTGACAGGACAGCACCTGCACAAGGGGGAGGGAGGCAGGGAGAGAATGAGATGGTGTTTGTCTGCCCGCCGGGGGTGAGAACATGAACCCCCGTGGGTCTGTCAGCATTCCAAGTCTTGGTTATCTCCCAGCTGCGGTGGCGGTGAAATATCTTACGTCTCTCAGAGCCTCCTGAGCCAGCGAGCGGAAGGACAAGATGACGCCGATGATGGTCATCCTCTTCAACACGCTGTCCACAGCTGCAAACAGAGAAAAACAAAGCAAAACTCAATAACAATTCTGCAAATTGGACTATTTGGATCGTGTGTGTGTGTGTGTGTGTGTTCATTTAGAGAGAATATCAGAACAGAGAAATTAAGTGTTTGTGTATGGAAAAATTAATTAATTAATTATCTCCACTGGAGGACCACACATTCTCACGTTCTCTGTTTAAAAACGCAGCCCCTTTGCACTAAAAGGGGCTGCGTCGTTATTTAAAAGCATCTTCAGCCGTCAGAGGATGAATATGACTGAAAAGAAAACGAGACATATTGCCGTCCACTTTTCGCTGCAATCAATATTAATGCAGTTGTTCGTCAGCCGAGAATAAAATGCACTCGGCGCTTTCAGTTTTAAGGGCATGTCAGAATTTAAATTGGCTCGCAGTCAAGTCTGCTTTGTCAACATTTGGGTTAATTAAGTTGTACAAGAATAAAATGTGCATTTACTTTTTAAAAAACCTTCAGAGCACAAATGAGATTAAACGCCAAAGTATTTGTCTCAGGCAGCCATGTCTGAGTGCGAGTGTGTGTGTGTGTGTGTGTGTGTGTGTGTGTATGTCTTTACAGGTGAGTTTCTTGAAGAGAGCGGCCATGTGGTCTGGTTTGTCAAAGCTCGTCCTCATCTGGGTCAACACCTCCATATTCTCCACCACCAGTTTCTGCACAGACACAGTGAACGTCACGTCAAACTGCGGATTCACACTTTTCCATCCACATTGTTAACTTTCAAACATTCTTTTCAGGGTTGAGCAGCAAACAACTGGAATTAATACTTGGATACCTGAATTCCTATTATTTATTAAGGACCAAGAACCAAGTGCACTTGCCAACAACTTTGCCAACTACAACCGTCGAGGATTCTGATGAGCCGACAGAGAAATGTCAGATGTTGTCAAAACTTGCTCTCTGTCAGGTGACGTCTTTTTGCCCTTTTCACTGAGATTCACTGAGATTGTGAATATTTACCTTCAGTTCGGCGACCTGTGATGAAATGTGCCACATCAGACTCTCACTGAGGAACTTCATTCCGTAGGGGCCCAGCAGCTCCGACAGTGAACGCATCTCTGCAATAACGCAAACGCAAAAGTTACAACAAATAAAGACAAAAAAGAAAAAACCAAACCCTCCAGAAAGACAGAGGGCAGCGAGTCTCTGCACCTGAGATGTCAGAATATTCCTCGGCGTTGAAGGTCAGTTCGTTCTCTGTGGGCAGGTTAACAAAGGCTTTCATGGCGGGGAAATAGGCAATGTGTCCGTTGCTGACCTGACGGAGCAACGTCTCCAAATACCTACACAAAACACACACAAAAACACACAAAATTCTGTTTATCATCACATCTTTCTCTGAAAATTTTAATTCTTTAAATCTATATATATATATATATATGTATATATGTATATATATATATGTATATATATGTATATGTATATGTATATATATATATATATATATATATATATATATATATATATATAATAAAAACAATATGGCATATATTGATGCCAACTTTAAATATATAGCAATGTTGTGAAGCAACTTTAAATCCCACAACTGATGCTTATCACACTGATGCACCGCCATGTCTGCGTTGCTTTTCATTTCATGTGTTTGTTTTTAATAAAGGCGAGAGCTAAGAAAAAACAAACAAATAACTGTCACTGAAACTTTCCCACAAGTTGAAGACCGAGAAACAAAAACACAATATCCAAAAACATACAGACATGAGCCACGATAAAATGAAAAACAATCCTGCAGCGTCACAGTGCAAATATACAAAGTTTGGCCTTCAGTCGTTTGTGATAAAAACAGTGTTTCCCGCAGCAACAACAGCAGCAGCAGCAACACCGTGACATCTTTCCCTGCAGTGCCGAGGAAGTACTGCCGGCAACCACACGGGGATCTGCTGGAGTTTATTATGAAAGTACAGTCGTCGTGTGTGTGTGTGTGTGTGTGAGAGAGTGTGAACGCACCAGTTTGTGTACAGACTGGTGATGGTGGGCTCCCCGTGGCTGTCCAGGTGCTGCGTCTGCTGCAGCAGCACGTTGTTGAAGACCCTGGTGATGTCGATGGTGACGTAGTTCTCGATGGACTGGAGCACCGTCATGTAGGCCCGCACGCTGGTCAGCAGCTCGCTGGGCTTGGCGATCTCCTGGGTGGCCTGGTTGTACATGGTCATGCCCACTATGGACCTGCAGAACAACAACAACCGGAATGACGTGTAGTTGGTTGACAGATTGTCATTTAAAGAACAGAACATTTTCTATTCTTAGCCTTATTACGATAAATGCAAACAAAGCCATTGTGTGTGTGTGTGTGTGTGTGTGTGTGTGTGTGTGTGTGTGTGTGTGTGTGCTTACTTGGTGAAGCGGATCTCCAGGTGCGAGGTGAGGTACTCTCTGGGAGTGAACGTGTGCTCCCACACCACCAGGTTGGGAACGTAGTTGATGGAGAAGCAGAGTTCAGATAAAGCTGTGTGGAGTTTGTCCAGACTGGGAATAAAAACAGATTAACGGTCAAACAGCAGCAGAGTTATTCAGATTTTCCGAGATTTTCTTATCCAGTTTGGCCTTTTGGTCCAGAAACTAAAGCTTCGGGGAAACTGCTTGCAGGGCAGGGACCTTCAGAGAACTTTTAATTCCTTAATTACAGTTGGCGTGTGACAGCGGAGCCGAGAGTTTGGACTTCTAATCAATGCTTGTGCTTCCACCTCTGTGTGTGTGTGCAGTGCATCCCAGGTCCATTAAACCTGCAGCCATCCAGAGTCCTACACAGCAGAAACGCAGGGCTGCTACTTTTGTTCGCTGCCGAATGCAGAACGCAGCAACGCGACGCGGAGCAGATTGCACGGGATGGGAAGTGGAGGCCCCGAAGCAAAAGAAAGCGCCCAGCAGCTTCTGCTGCTGCTGCTGCTTCAGTCTGCAAAAGCAGCTGGTGTGTGCTGGCGGACAGCGGGACAGAGAGCAGACGTGCAGCGCGGCCGATGCTGAACACACACATCAAGTGCAGTCCTGGGGTTTTTGCTTTGTGTGTACAAGGGGAAGCAGCGATGTTTTGGCTTGTCGCATTTGTTTACGCAACCTCACCTGAAGCAGCAACAGGATGAACGCTGGTTTGAACAATTCTAACAAGGGCAAGTTTTTATAAAACGCTGCAAGGATTTCTAACAAATGATTATATTATTATAAATATATTATATAGTAATAGTTATTCTGCTTCTGTTATTCTCTTAGCAGTGACTACTTAATACAGGAGATGAAAGAACTAAACCAATAGCGGGGAAAAGAGAAGCCTGAATGTCGTTTCTGCTTGTGGAAATAATTTGTGAATTTTATATCTGATGCACTTTCACTTGTAGCGACGTGATTGTACTAACTTGGTGACCAGCAGTCTGTTCTTCCTCATGCTCTCCACTCCGGGCTTCTCCCTCTCTGGCTCGCCCTTCTTCCCTGTTGCCTTTTTGCTCTTCTTGTTCACAGCCTGGCTGATGGTCTTTGCACAGTGCTTTGGGAGCAGCTGCAGCATCCAAGAGAAACACAGGGGGGACAGAAAGATAAAAAGACAGGCGTTTAAAAAGTCCCAGTCTTTCAAATTGAGTTGTGAGACTGAAAGCAGGTAAATTTAAGCAGCTTTTTGAAATGGTGCCACTGTGAAAGACTCAATGACATTGAAAGACACATTGATATTAACGTGACAGCGTGTGAAAGTCACTGTGAGCCTTTAAAATGGCTGCCTTCAGGTCCAATTGAGAAACAATTATTGGACATTTTTGGAAGATGCACCGGCGGAGAAGCGTTCGATAACAATATCAGCGCTCCCTCTCAGATGCTCAATAAATGTCAGAATATTTGACGGCTGGGACCAGCAGCTCGCCGAACGTCAGCCGGTTACCTGGCAACTGCTGAGGGGCGAGAAACGCTTCAAGGTTAAAAGCCACCAACTAGGTGATTTCCTGCGTCCCTCTTTTTTCTCTTTAAAGGGCTTCCTGTGTGTGTACCTGGTCGCTGAGGGTACACTGCTCAGTGCAGATATCAGTGATGAGGTTTCTGGCCTGCTTGGCCATCTCATCCAGGAACATGTTGCACAACGACAGACTGCGGTCCCCTATGTGGTGGCGCTGGTGGAAGAATGAGGGAATAATAATAATAAGCACGGCATTTTAAACTGCAGCAATGGCAGAAAACCTGATTCGGGAACAAAAGGACAGTAGAACTGGGTGATTCACCTCTTCGGGACAGAGCTCGTGTGTGCAGGACATGAAGTGCGTGCAGAGCAGAGGGAAGCAGACGGAGTGCCGGCTCTGGGAAGGAAGCTCCAGACACTGCTGGAACATCTTCTCAAACGCGCGGCTGTAGAAGCTGCAAGAGAAAGGGAATAAAACAGTAGGGTCAGCGTCCGGGCGCCTGCACACACACAGTTTACAGTGCTGTCAACCTGTGAGCGAGCCTGTTACCAGAAAATGGACAAGTCTGACGTCTCCACCAGCATCTCCACCAGAGAGTCCACCATCTTTGTGTGGAAGATGATGGTGTTCATCATCTTGCCGAGCTCCTTGTGGTCGGCGATGCCCAGGCTGGCCTTGGAGACGCTGGTGTAGGCCTGCAGCCTGAACCAGTCCAGCCTCATGCCCCTGAAGTCAAACACCTCTCCGTCCTCTACTGCAGCAAAATCAGTCAAAACAAAAACCTGCTTGCCACATCTGTTGACTTGTATGGTGCCAAATTGCTCGTATAGTGTTGCAGTGTTGCTTGACGCAAACCCCTCACCCTGTTTGACACTGAGGGAGGTCATCGTGTTGACAAATGAAGACATGATTATGGACTCGTCCTCTGGACACACCGACAGGTTCTGAGAAAAAGAGAGCAAGACAAAGATCCAGTTCACGGAGGAGCTGCAGCGTGGATATACGTACGATCTTAAAAGGCCGTAGTTGCACACATAAACCAGTTCATGTGAAAATGTATCCTCACCTGCACCAACTCATTGAGCACCACAGCGTCAAACCCAGAGAGGTACTGGACGTAGTACCGCTGCATGACAGGGCCGTACTTCCTGACGTGGGCCCTGAGCTCCTCCATGTAGAAGATCAGCTCTGCTATGTGTCTGCAAAACAACAACGCACAGTCAAAACAAAAAGACAATGAGCCCAAAGGACACAGCGATGTTGAAACTGCAGTTATTCATGACTTGATTATTTTTTGTTTGCATACTTGTCAATGAAGTCGTCTGTGCTCTTCTTCTGGATGTTGTCAGCGTGTCGGAGTAGCCAGATGATCTCGTCTCGGGCGAACGACAACGCCATGAACACAAACAACGCCTGGTGGGAGAAAAATGACTGAGTGCTGGAAGCAACCGTCTAAAACCAAATACTCAACACTGCAGGCGGGTTGGCTGCTGAAAAATCTAACTTTGTTCTCAGTATCACAGATTTATCAGGTGATGAAACTCATGGAAGCGGAAATAAGCGGGAAGATTAAATCTTAAATTGAAGGGAACTAAAGTGGTTTTTTTTAACTATTCTTTCCTCTGAGTATCTGTTCTATAAGGTGTCAAACTCCCAGGCGGCTGTGTTACCTTGGGACCCAGCAGGCCGGGCTGATCGGCCAGAACAGTCGCCAGCTCCTTCAGAGCCGACCGCAGGAACTTGCGTCTCTCTCTGTGCATGGACCCTCTGCAGGAAGGACAGGTGGGGGAGCGAGGGGGGGGAGTCAGCTCGCAACATCAAAACACACACGCATCACGATTAAACGCTTATTTTGACACTTTCAGGACAATCCCGCTAGAGGACAAAAGTAAGCAGATGACAGATGACAGCGGGAGAATGGGAGTGAAGATGAAAGGGGAAGGAAGAATAAGTAATGAGGATAAAAGCAGGGGGGGAGAGGCGGGCGGGGGAGACAAAGAGGGGGAAAAGAAGAAAGAAAGAAAGAAGAAGAAGGCAAGAGGATAAGAAGAGGGTGATGTTTTTATGTGACACCCCCGAAAGAGGAACTCCAGGCAGGGAGCAGAGTTGAACAGCTGGTTAAAGGTGGGAAGCAGCGGGAAGATATGGAGGAATATGAAAGAATCATAAAGAAAATGATGGTGAATCATCAACACGTGTGTGACGAACGTGATGACGGTGTACGTACGCGTGCGACAGGGCCTGTTCTTTGCACTCTCTGATGTCGTTGATGCGTTTGTTGTATCTGGAAAACACAAAAGAGGGCAGTCAAAGCAGAGCAGAGCAACTCCCTCATCCCGTTTGTATGTAAAGTGGTTTCCCGCCACTGCTTCTAGTTCAACGTAAGGGCAACAAGTTGCCTCTTTAATTTCTTCGTTTCAAGATCTCGGCTTATTTTTCCAGATTTTGATTTTGTCATTATACACCCCACTGACAAACTCTTTCATTCCATCTCGGGCTCGTACCCTCTGATATTGACAAACAGATCCTCCGCAGCTTTGTGGATGTGGAAGACTTCGTCCCTAAAGAGGCAGAGGCAGGTGGAGCTCTGCAGCGCCACCTTCCACAGGGACAAGGCCGTGGCGTCGCTGTTCAGCACCGAGTGGCACAGGATGAAACCAACTGCAAGGACACGGAACGGAAATAAATGACTGAACAAGCAGGCGCCTGCTGTGAAAGCAGGACGTTTGAGCACGGAAAGAAAACACTTACAGACGATCCACTTCTCCATGGCATCCAGAGAAAGGTATTCACAGGGCATCTGCAGACAAGAGGCAAAAAGATTTTCTGTCAAAACTTCTGCCTGCCAGAATCGGGGTTTATTATCACCGCAGGGTGTGTGTGTGTGTGTACTAACAGTGTCCGACTGTGCAGGGTTGAGCATGGTGGAGGGAGCGGAGATGAGCGAGAGCAGTTGGGCGTTTCTCCACTGGTCAGCGGACAGATTCCTCCTGGGGTAAACCATCTGGAGGCTGATCAGAGCATCGGACAGAGACTGGACGGCCAGGAGGGGGGTGGAAGTGGGAGGGTGGGGGTGTGTGGAGAGATATTCACACAGTGAGACGACTGGATGAAAAAAACATTTGGGCTAATTTCCCTGCCTGAAGAAAGAAACAGTCAGAAACAGTCTCCTTACCTTTCCATGAGGAACAAACTCCTCCATCATCTTCTTCAAAGCGTTCTCATAATCCACGATCATCTGGCCCAATCTGGGGTACTCCCGATCACTGCAGAGCAACAAAGACAGGGTCAGAGACCGTCGTCGTCATGGCCCAGTCAGGAGCTGCAGCACGGCAGCTACTGAACCATGCAGCTTGGCAGCGGCGCTGCGGCTCACCTGGCTCCGTGCGTCATCTCGTGGGCGTAGTTGTACAGGCCGATGATGGCCTTCCTCTCCTCAATGCGGGACAGGATGGTCATCAGGGTCGTGTAGGTCACCACCAAGTCCAGGTAGTTCTTGGTGAGGTCAAAGTTCACCGTCTGACAGGGAACGAGATGACATTGTGACGCGGTAGCGAGAACTTTGAGAAACGTTTCTTCAGATTTTTCTTTTTTTCTTCAGGTTCCTGTGGTGGTGACAAAGTTCAGGCTGAGGTGTTGAGGTGGAATCTAGCAATGGACTTACAATGTCGAAGAAAACCTGGCAGGCGTCGATGGTGTTCAGCAGCTCACACACATGGTCCTGTTGCCATAAGAGTTGAAACGTTCACGTTAGTGGACTTTACAGGATGCTAAGTGTGTGTATGTGTGTGTGTGTGTGTGTGTGAGTGTATTCCTACCTTGAATTCCATCACATCTACAAATGTGAAATAGTAGAGCGCCAGGTTCTTCAGGATCTCTGACTTTTCCTTCTGCAGCTGAGCCAGCTGTTGCTGTGAACGCAGGCAGCAAACAGTTAGGAAACAACCAGTGGTGACGGACATGCTGGTGACAAATTGTGTGCGTTGGCCTTGTTTGCTTTGATAACAGACAGAGAAATCTGTAAATGTATTTATCTCTTTTTGCTTTGGAGAGGCTACATTTTTCCGCTGCATCTTCTGCAGTGTCAGGAACAAATTTGCAATATTTTCAAATAGCTTTGTCGAACTTTATTTGAATATCACAACAGAAACTGAAATCTGATTTAACTGCCCTAAACAATACCTGTCGCAACTAAAAATATGTTTGTTTTTTGTTAACCTCAAACTAAATCAATGCAAAGCAAAAAAGGAAAATATATATTTACAGAAAGAAAGCCACATTCAGAGGCACATTTTAAATGCCCCACACTGGATTTTTTTAAGTTATTTCTCTATCCTCAAATAAACTAATCATCTGTCAGAGTTGGTGACAGAGTAAGAATTAAGGTCTGGGCTGCACAAACTCGACTCTAGATGTTGTTAAGATCTCAACATAAGAAAGAGAAAATCTGATGATCAAAGCAAAGCCAGACAGTCGCCCCCATAATGTCTTAAGTCAAAAGTTTGAAGAAAGAAAGAAATGAAGGAGGGCAAACATTAGGCATCAGAAGAGGGAACTTTCAGGGGAAGGTAAACTGTGGAGGGAGAGCCTTTTCAAACCAAACTGTGACTTTAGGAATAATAATGAGAAGAATAAAGAAGTCACATTCATCTTCTAAGAAGCTGCAGAATGTGACGGCTCTGTCTTCAGCCAGTACGAAGCAGCCTCTATTTACATGTCGGCGCTGACTGAATCATGCTGCATGTAAATAGGAAAAGCCTCCGGCCACAGGCGTTCCGGTGAGAACTGTGGTGAGGCAAAGTGGGAAGAAGTCGAGGAAAGACTGCCGCTGCACCGAGGAGTTCAACACTTCACCGCTCGACGGAAAACAGAATGACTGCTTTCTTATCTGTGAGCTTTCCAGACTTTTGAGTCGGTGCTAACTGGTCAGCTCTCGCTCCCGCTGCAGTCGAACAAGCAAAACTGCCAGAGGCTGACGTGTCGGACACGGGGCCGGACTCCTCAGTGCAGGAAGTGCAGGGCAGTGCATCATTCAAAAAGCCAGTCGACTGGATCAACTGGCAGAGCGTACAGTTCAATAAGGACGCCACACAGTCACTCAGCGGATGAAGGATTAAAGGAAGGGAAAAAAAATAGAAAAAGAAAAAAAAGCTGCTAGCCAAGAGAGGAGAGAGGATAAAGCTGAGCAAAGGAAAACACACTGAAAAAAAAAGCTACGAAAAACTGCATTGTTACAAAACTTAAGTACGTGAACTGAAATACAAAAACTTACCAAAAAGCACAAGTCCGGAAAAAGCCGAGTTTAGCATGCAGAACACAAACAAACACGGAAACAAAGCAGAAAAAAACAACGTAAGAGACACATATTGCACAGTTATACTGAATAAAGCGTTTGGCCACACACACACACACACACACACACACACACACACACACACACACACACACACACACACACACACACACACACACACACACACACACACACACACACAGCTGTTGGCTAAACGACACTTCAACATCATCACAGGCCAGCTGCTACACTGACAATTAAAGCAAAGACACATTTATTGTTGCAATGACTCGTGGAACTCTCAAGCACGCGCGTACATACACACGCACACAAAATAAAAGTGAGCTGGTTAGACAAAAATAGAATCATGTTTGGTTTGTCGATCTTCAGTCGTCTCCTCTTCTCCTGCTGTGCTGCATCTCAATCAGACTGTCAATCAGCGCTATGATTGTGACACAGTGGGTGAATTTCCATTATTATTATTATCATTTGAAGATTTGCATTTGCTTCTCAAATAAAGTTGACCTGATTTGCATCTCTTGTCGCAGCAGTCTGCAGTTTTGTTGGAGTCACGTTAATGTTTCAGCTTTTGCGTTGGCAACCAACAATCCCATAATCTGACGTGAAACTTTTCATTGAATTCAAATTTCTTAACCTCAGAAGCAACTGACTCCCCCTCCTCCCCACCCCGACCCCCCTGCAGCCACTGCTCAGGTCCATGCAAGCGCACTTACGTTGTTGTTACGCGTCTCCACGGCCGGGAACTTCCTGACAATAAATTTAACCGCAGACTCCAAATTCTTATCAACAAGGTAGGAGGGCTTAGCCTTCGGGTCTCCGCAAGCCTGCAAAGCAGAGGAGAGCAAGAGGTGAGAAGAGAAAAGGCTCATTTCTACAAACACAGACACGCACACAAATGCAACCAAGACACTTTCTAACACTTTTCTATTATTATCATCATTATTATTATTGTTGTTGTTATCGTTTTATGTCTTCATATCAGGCATGTTAGATGTGTGGTCGTCAGCGGGGAGACATTAGTGCCAACTGGTTTTATCTGAGGGTCTCAGGGTGTGGATGGACTGACCGGTGGAATATTCAAGACATTGAGACAGAATAGACATGGACTCGAGGCGAGTGACCGGCACGTTTTCATTTAGCCACAAATGCACTTTGTGGATTTCATGTTTGGAAATAAACCAGATTGAACCGGCTGAAGCGGAGCCAGCTGGGAACTTCGCGGTCAGTGGTTCTCAGCCCAGCGCTGAGCTGCGGAGCTGCAGAGGAACAGCGCCGTTCCGTTCTTCTCCTTGGAGGAGGGAATTTGGAGCATTAAAATGATGCCACAATGGTCAAACAGTAGGTGGCGATGCAAGATGGAGACTTTCATTCTTTGCTGCATGATCAGCCCATAACTGCATGCAACATCAAACACAGTTGGTCAGTGTAATGAGACCAGAATCACACTGAGAGGCTGATAAACTGTGTTATGCAGAGCCTGATAAAGAGAAGCCAATAAGTCAGACTTCAGTGGGCGTTTCTGATGATGCAGGTGACCCAGCGCTCGGCAAATTCACACTTCCAAGGGAAATGGAATGCACCAAAAATGCACTCTTTCCAAACACTTTGCCATGGAAACGTCCACAGTGCAAGTTCCTCTTTCCTCCATCACCTGGAGTTAAGACTGACATCACGAATCAGAGGTCTGGCTTCGCAAAATGCTTTTTACAGGCCAGGAAAGGATGAGAACCACTGACGGTGGGCGAGGAAGTGGGATAACCTCAGTGTGGGGGCATGGGGCCAGTGCCATCACCTGTTCATACTGCTGCATGACAGGCAGAGTGATGGACAGGCAGGATGTTTAAGGGACAGAATGGGAGAAGAGAGAGAGAAAGACAGGAGAAGAGAAAGAAAGAGGTGGACGCACGCAGAGGTCGACTGAGAAATGACTCGGGAGAGGTAAGTGTCACTTTCTCGGAGGGAAGCTTCTTTTATCACTAACCTGCAAGAGCGGAATTTTCTGCAGAGCAGCTACATAAATATTTGACTACACCAACCTGTTTCCTGCTTATCAATATTCCCTTTATCCCGCTAAAGCTGCTCCTGTCTCTGGCAGGCGGCCACACTGCTCATGCATTATGGGTGGTGCAGAAGTGGATGGTGAGGGAGATGTGGTCCATGCATGTGCCTTTAAACAGTGAATGTGCAAAAAAAAGTCTGCCGGCCGCTCGCCGGTCGACACGGAGGAGCAATCGCAGAGCAGCTCAGTGCCGCCGACACTTCTGCAGATTGACTTCCTCATGGTCAATTGTTTCAAGTTCAGGAAATGCAAGCACACATTCAGAAAAAAAGAAAAAGCCATCGACATGAAGTTACAAAATGAGGTCTCGGAACACAGAACCATGGTATAAATGCAACATTCCTACCAACGGCAGCAGAACACTGTAACATTGTACTTTTTTCCTCCTATAAAAAGACGCCACACCAACAAGTCTGTCAGCGACGCAGACTTGTAAACCTTAAATCCAAAGTGAAAGGCGCGAAAGAAAATTGCTCTTCTGCCACTTTGGATTCAACTTTTCAGGACTCTCAAAAGCTGCTGCGGATGTCACTGGTTCATCTTCCAGCTCCAGAGGAAAAACTCATCAGCATCTGCTGTCACTTTGCATCAGCTTTCATTTGACGAAGGATGCAAAATGATAGACTTCAGCATATAAAACAACAACAGCAACCCATGGGTGGGATCGGTTTTACACAACGCATCATGCTGGCTACCTGACCAGGTTCACTCTCTTGGAACAGCAGAAACATGCTGAGCCAAGTCTAGAAATAAAGGCGCCCACTACTGCAGGGATCTCACACACGACACTTTGGGGAGTCGAACACAGAGAAACACACACACGACACCGACATGACTTCAGCACCTACTGACGACACAGACTATACACCTCCAGTCTCAGCTTGTTTCCTTGCATCCGCTTTGGCCCCTCGCACCTGAGCACGTTTCCTGATAGCTTCAGGTTTAAAAAATTTTAAAAAACTAAAACAAAAACACAACCTGCTCAGGTGTGAGAGAGGTGGACTGAACTAAAACCGTGTCTAACAGGGACAAGGAAGCCAAGAGTCGACTGTGAAATCCATGCACTTGCAAAAATAAATAAATCAATAAAAAAAGAATACAAAGAAACAGAAATCAAAAAAAGCCCGGGCTTAACAGGCACGGAGCTCCTGTGATGACGCACAGCATGGGGCCGCACCCTACACACCGAGCTAATCTCTACTGCAGCCACTAAGGTTGTAGTTACCCTTTGACTCACGCCGGGGAACTGCAGAGTGAAAAACACTGTCTGGTCACTGGACACATCTGCATCACGGCCGTCAAACTGTTTTGACAAGTTTTAGCCCAAACAAAAATTGTGTGTCTGTATGTTAATGTACTGACTAGTACACACATTTACAGGTTTTAACTTCTTCTTTTTTTTTTATTTTTTAGAAATACACCACCGGTCAAATGTTTGGACACACCTGTTTCTTCTTTAACTTTACTACTTTGTACACTGTAGATACACACTGAAGACATCAAATATGACCAATATATGTGGATTAATGTGGCAAAAGAAAAATCGTTATACCTAAATATGTTTTTTTTTTGTTTAGTACATATTCCATATGTGTTGATTTAGTTTTGATGCCTTGAGTGACAATCTAGCATGTAAATAGTGATGAAAATGAAAGAAAAAGCATCCAATCAGAAGTATGTATCCAAACTTTTGACTGGTAGTGTATATTGCAGGAAAACTTGAGTGGAAATAAATTCCACAAAGGACAAACATCCAGTGTGTAAAACACCACCTTACAGGTGAAGTTACATCAGTGTCTTGTCATCATTGGGCTAAAACATGCAAAACTCCCTTTCAACCAGCATGTGTCTGTCTAGTCTCAGTGGATCTACTCCAGCCACACCATTCCAGCGTCTCGCTCTACTTGAACCGTTCTAGTGTCAATAATTAAACAACGGCATTGACATCGCACAACAACACTGCGGACATTCGTCGATGCTTTCTGTTATTTCTGGTGGCATGACACTGGCCATTAGTGCTGGTGGTGGCGGCTTTGTGCAGTAAGCTGGCTGGCTGGGTTTGGGTGGGGGCTGATGGACGGATGGATGGAAGAAGGGGCGCGGTGAATGACGGGACGGGCCATGGGAATAAATCAGTCGAGGTCGGGGGTGGGGTGGGGTGGGGGGTGGGGTTAGGCTCTTTCCTGGATAACAGCACAGACTGCAGTCTGGCTTCCACCGTTGTTTCTCCACTCCGGTCAGAATTAGGAGCTTCTCAGGATCCCAGACGGGTTTATTTATGGCTTCAGGGAACCCTGCTTACAGGCACTTTTTAAAATGACCCATCAGAAACAACAAAAACCATGCAATTGTGTTGTTTTGTCGGAATTAAAGCCAGCAAAACAATACAAAAACACCTTCTAAACAACAAGGCACTGTTGCCAATTCAAACTGAGTGTTTTTGTATTATTAATTAAATTATATAACACATAATATTATGTAGAACTGTGGTAAGAGCGGAGTTCAGTAGTTTTCTAGAGTAGAAGCCAGACATGTTTGCATTGTTTGGCTACTGAAGGGACAGTGCCATTCAACAGCCACACAGCAGTCAGTGTGATCTCCTAAACACCTCATCTGTGCTTAAGAACACATGATACATTTGCTGATCACTTGAATGATTTGCAATCTAGGGATTGGGCTCTAGACCCAATCCAGAGGTGTTTTAATACCTCCCATTATGGGGGCTGGATAAAGCTGTTATAGTTGGTTAGTAAGCTCATCCTAATTGGTAAGACTTCAAAAAACAACAAGAGAAAGTAGTTTTATTAAATTACACATTATTTGCAGCGGTTGTAAGTGCTATATACCTACCATAAATATGACAAAATGCATTAAGATTCTATTGAATGTTGGTAAAACTAAGAGTGAGGCCTTTTCCGTTGCGAGACTGAGTCCGACATGAATTGGAGTGGGACACAAAGAGGAGGACCGACAGATCAGTACAGGTAGCCAGGAGGAGGGAGAGATGGGGAGGGTGGGAGAAGGAGGAGGAAGCGGTTGAGGAAGGGTGACGGGAGGGTGGGGTGGGGTGGGGTGGGAATTTGTAAGTGGAAGGTGATAAACTTTGCAAACCTTCCAAACTTGTCCTTGCTGCATAGGAGAGGGGGGAAGCATTGGAACGGAGAGAAGAAGAGAAGAAATCAAAACAAAGAGCCCACCCAGACAAACTGCTGAGATCTCTGACTCCACACACACACACACACACACACACACACACACACACACACACACACACACACACACACACACACACACACACACACACACACACACACACACACACACACACACACACACACACACACACACACACACACACACACACACACACACACTGCTGTTTATGAGTGTATTCGGGCCATTCCTTGTGACACATTGACAAGAACAAACACTGCGCCAACATGTCATCGTGTTCACACTGGATTTAACACGAGCGGCCTGCAAAGTAACACAGGTTGTGTTTCCCGCCCCCCCGGTAGATGTCAACACCGTGTGTTTTGTACAAGGGTCGAGGGAACGAGGGAATATGGCCGACGCTACGTCCACCAAAAAAAAACAAAAGTTTGGCCGCTGGCAATTTCTACTTTTTGCGCAGCACGTTTCTGCTCCCGACGGTTGCCTAGTAACTGATAATGACGAGTTCACTGGTCGCTCAAGCACGGGGGCTTTAATCGTGACTATGCATGGCTGAACAGCTGATCACGCAGTAGTTCTCTTGACGCATTTGGAATATAATGTAACTGATGGTAGTCTGCAGTTTTTTGGCGGACGCTCAAGTCTCGACAGCTAGCTGATGAGGAGCTGAACTGGATCTCTAATAGTAACTGAACTGGATTCTAATAGTTGCTGAACTAGATTCTGCCACAGACGCAAACTCTGCGCGCTCCCGATCCTTAGACTTATAATACACATGCTTTTAAGCTTTGATTACAATATCATGAGGGAATTTGCTGCGAATAAAAATTACAATTAATTACAACATCCTGGCTGGCTGGATGGTAGAAAGAGACTGGAAATGTTGCGAGAGATACAACAGTGGAAACAGGCTGCTGAGGACCAGGCCAGATTCAGACCAGGGTCGATGCTGAGGGCTAAACCAATGGCTCATCGGGGGGCGTGCACTTCACTGAGGTATCCAGAAAGGGCTCACATCTCCCGAGTTTCTTTTCGAAGGCCGATATAACAGACAGTCAGCATGGAAGACAAAAAAAAGGGTGACTTATTACCGGTCAGGTCTCTGGGTAAAACTTTTCTTTCCCCCCAAAGTGGTTTCAAAATTTGGCCAATTTGCCCTTTAAGAGCCCATAAAACACCATTAATATTCAAAAAAAGAGGAGTGAAAAATGTCCCCTGGTACTCAGAAGTGCCCTTCGTTAAATGTCAAATTATAATTTGGTTCCAGTTGCAAATTAATTATATGCAACCACAGCGAAGTGTCCCCTCTAATCCAGCATACCTGACCTTAAATCCAGGCTGAAAAGTTAAGCACATGTTGGACAAAGAAACACACCTACGTAAAAGAAAACTCTGTCAGAGAAGGATGAAAATAATATTTCAGGCAGCCCACTGTAATTATTTAAAAAGCCTTGGTCTCACAAAAATGTAATTCCAAAATATATTTCACCCAAACGTTTGCACGATTGGCAGCCCCAGAAAAACAATAGCGGGTGAAGTTTTGTGACTTGCAAACATGCAACTGCAGCCCGTGTTATGGGTCTGCTACAGTCAAGACTGCAGTAATGCAATGCATTGAGAGTGACCTAAGACTGGTGTACCTCTTCTTGGGCAAGTACTCATCCTGAACTACTTTTTTCCACAAGCTAAGCTCATTGCACTGTTGTATAACATTTGCTCTTGTTAAAATTATCATTTCAAATTTCGAACCAATTTTGAACAATTTGATTATATTTAAAGCATTCCGAGTATTCACCATCACCTGAAATGTTCTCACTTTCAGCCAGTTTGATTGATGACCTTTTATTTATTAGACTTATTGTTATTTATGCGTTTTCTGTCTCGATGTAAGCACATGGGCAATGAGTGAAATGTGTTTGGATGTAAAAGAATGCATTTGTAAAATTAGATGATGATAATTCTGTTAGTGGGATTCCAGAGATACAACTGTTAAGAAATTCTCCCTGATTTCTAACGTTCGGACTCGGTTTTTGTTTGATGCTAGATATTTCCAAGTACAGTACATGATAGTGCTAGATGAAAATGATTTTAGGGTGGAGATGTTGAGAAGTATCTTGGTTAGGAAGATAAGGAAAGACAGGATGATGTGGAAGACAGAAAGAGCAGGAAGGAAGGAAGGAAAGGGGCGGCATATTTAAGCAATCAGCAACAAAATCTCTCTGACTCGGAGTCTAACTTCTCACACTGTTCCATTTGGACTTGAATGTCCACGTTGTACATTCTGGCCTGTTAACTGAATTATAAGCTCATAAAAAAAGATAAAAACGCGGAACTTAGAGAACAGGTTCCACTAAACTCACTTCCGTTGATGTGTATCTGTGGACAGAAAGGCTAGTGTGGGCATTCAGACTTTCTAACTTTGCTCTGTCCCTATTATACACATTTGATCAGACTGAACTCTTTCTCTGCCCTTTGCATCATGCACACTCAGGCACAGAGGCTCATGCCACACGAACAGACTCACTACTTTCTCCAACACACACTTACTAAAGGCTCATTGATGCTCCCCTAAGCAGGAAAAAAGATCCACTTGTTTAAAATGAGGCAAACATCACGGCCCTTATAGACTATTACATGTCATTTAAGATAGAATAAATGAGAGGCAACACATCGTCCACTAGAGACTGCCGCTTAAAGTCAAACGCTCCTGACAAAGCCCGGGAAGGAGATGTTGAACTAATCTGTACAGAAATACGCAAAACCAGAAACAGTTTGGGAGCAGGGCGGCGGCCTGTGGAGTCGTAACGTATTATTACAGAACATGGTGACAAATCCCCCTCTTGGTTTTAGGACTAAGAATAATTGACAACACTTTCAGAAATTCCATTCATTTGCTTTCTCAAACGTGCTCAGTTCACTCTGTCCTGACATCTTCACTTTAATTTCATTCAACAGTGCCCATATCTCATATAGAGCATAAATGAGTTTTTAAGAGCCAATCGCAAAAATGACATATAGTTTAGTGCTACATCTGACTGACAATCTATGCTACCACTTCAGATTGATAAAGACAAATAAACATAGCAATAAGCTATTGATTTATCACCACCCCTTTACCCCCGCCTCCCCAAAAGATGCCCCATATACATGACAATTTGACAGTTTATTCATTCTAAAAGTAGCTCACAGCCACTTAGTTAGGCGAATGTAGTAATCCTACACTACCAGTCAAAAGTTTGGACACACCTTCTCATGAAAGTTTTTTTTTTTTTTTTTATCTTTACAACTTCCAAAAGACATTAAAGACATTAAATTCGTAGGGTGTGTCCAAACTTTTGACTGGTGGTGTATGCAAAAACAATTCACGATCACTTCAGATTGATAAAGACAAATAAACATTGCAATAGCCTATTGATTTTCCCCGCTCCCCCACCCCACCCAAGATGCCCCATATGACAATTTGACAGTATATTCATTCTAAAGTAGCTTGGTTAGGCAAATGCAGTCGACCTCCATAAAATAAGAAACAAAAAGAACAAGAAAACAAAAAACTTCTAAGACTATTTAATCTGAATAACACCTGCATCAGCAAACATTGTGGTTTGATGTTTTGGTGAGAGTCGTGTTTGGTAGTGTTGTAGTACTCAAGATTGGTCTTGGTCTAAAGACCACTTTTTAAGGGTCTCGGTCTCGTCTTGGACCCCGAAGCATTTTTACTCGGTCTTGTCTCAGTCTCGAGATTTTTGATCAAGGCTAGTCAATACTCAGCCAACACTACAATGACAAATAATAACGGAAAAGAATCCACTTGCGACCGTTTTACGCTCCGTTTGTGACACCTAGAGTGACACACCCCCTTATACCTAGTTAATTTTATTATTATTTTTATTTTATAAAGCAAACTTGTTTTTGGGAAAATGTTTCAAAATAGCTGCTAAAGCAGCAAAATGTTAAAGAAATTTATTTTAAAAAATACCTCGTTGAAAAGAGATGTTGCCGTTCGATTTAGAAGCAAACTTAAATTTTATTTAAAAAAAAGATAAGATATATTTTTTTCTTTTTTTGTTTTGTTGTTCTTCTTCTTTGATATATAAAGTCTTGGTCTTGTCTTGGTGTCGACCTGCAAATGTCTTATGTCTCGGTTATTGCGGTCTTCACTACAACACTAGTGTTTGGGCTGATGATGGAGCGGAGACGACGCCCGACTGCTGGCTTAGCTGAGCGCTGGTTAGCCTAGCCTAGCAACCGCCGCCATTAACACTACAAGGCGAAGTTAGCGAGGCCTGACGTTTTGCCGATACTATCTCGGGGGGGTTCACTGGACCATGTTTTAAGATGTTCCTGCGATTCGTTTATCGTCAAAATTATCTAAGCTGCTTAACTTTACAGTGTATGTATCACCAACACAGCCAAAAATCAGCGTACATCTTACAAACCCAAGGTAGCTTTTACCGCAAGCTAAAGCGACAGCTTTCGGCTTAGCAAAGCGCCACCGGGATGCTAATGTGACATATTGAAGTCAAACTAAGGATTACACGACCCACATTACCTCATTAAACGAACATTATAGATCGTCTCTATTGTAATAACCAAGGTGTATAGTTAAACTAACCCTAAACATTAGCTCACTTTTACATTAGTCGTGATCCGTCAAAGCTAATAAGGCAATACGATCACTCGCGTTAATATGGACACTCGTCTGGGATGCAGGTGCAAGTATTACCCGCACAGTGAATATCCCGTGTGGTTATTGCTGCCGCTACAACATGCGTGTGTTTGCGAACCTTTTTGATATTGTAAACACGGGTCAACATCCCGATGCCTCGGTCGTTGAGGATGGTGAGTTTTTCTGCCAGCTTCTGCTGGCTGGGCTGGATCACTCCCCGAGACATCTTCGCCCTGTTCGGTTAAAATTCCAATCTGGTCCGGGAAAAAAAAAATCACGAATCTCCGCAGGCTCTCGCCCGTAAACAAAGAAAAAAAGGACAGACTAGTGTTTTTATATGATCAGATTTCGCCCATGTTCAGATATTCGAGGACAGTGGCTTCCTGTACTCCACCCACCGTCTCCCTGCCTGTTTTTTTCGGTCACAGGGATGAGGAGTTGTCCTGATTTCCACAACGAGGCTGCCCCTTTGCTGCGTTCAAAGATCTTCGTAAATAAGAATACCGGCGTCCTAAACCAGAGGTTCCCGAATCATTACCCAGAGAAAAAACTTTAATCGGTAACAGGACTAAAACCTGAGAAAATGTTTCAAAACTCAAATAAAAATACATATTTTCCCCTTTGAACTAGAAATATGTATTTACATATCACAGATATTATGCATTCCAATCTGCTAATTGGCCACCCACTGAAACCAGAAACCAGAAACCAGAATCAGATTCTTGGAATTCCTGAAGAATCTGAGCGTACAGCATCAACTTTCCTACTTTGGCATTTCATATAAATGGCATTGAGTAATGTTTTCAATATTCCAAAAATGGCAGATTCTCTAAATTTAAGCAGTGTAAATCCAACAAGTATTGCTGGCTGTTCACGTCCATCTGCGCGAAGCACCCTAAAAAAAATGTTATTAACAATTTTACCAACTGTCTTTGAACGCATCAGGTTCATGACGCAACTTCCGCCTCAGCTGTCAATCGCTGAATTCCTCCCTGTCGATGCTAATGCTACGTTATTACAGTGGTTTATGCAGAATTTAGGTCCGTTTTGAACGGCGTCGAAGTTCGATACACGTAAATAGGACTTACATATATTTTGCCTCTGGGAAAAATGCAGGAAAACTAACAAAAAGAAACAAAAAACGATGATGACCATTTGTCTTCCATTACTTCTTTGAGGTAAAGATCTTAATTCACATTCTTACTCAACGCGTTCTATAGACTCTGTAGAGTCCGCAACGTAAAGTCTTGCAGCTAATGCACATTTGTTCACGTGACACAACTGCCCCGTTAAAAAAGTGATTAACCACAGCATAACATAATTAATAGACGGTAATCTTCCTCCTGAAGAACATCAACACTTCACCCAAAATGTCTTTGTTTGTTTTTTTTTGCTTTAAAATTAATTTTAATCCTCATTTCTATTATCAGCTGACTCAGGTTGAGGCTGCTGCAATGCATTCGCTGGCTCAGGAGATCCAGGGCTTTTCCAAGAGCAGTCTGAAGAAACAGTGCACGCATGTTACCACGGTGACAGGCAGGAAGCTGCTGGAGAGGAGGAGTGAGGGAGCTGATGGCCAGGAGCAGGTGGAAGAGCTGGAGGAGGAAGGAGGATGCGGATTTGTTGAAGATAAAAGTCTGGACCTTCAAGTTGGTGTCGTCAGACCTTTCTTACTGTTAGGTAATCCAAACGATCCATACTCTTTTACTGCATTTTAATATCTGCGTCACATAGAGGCACAAGACAAAAATCAAGTGATTCTTACTTAAAATGATAAAAGTAAACGTCAACAATAAACAGTAGACCTTTCTGCATGGAGAGTGCCCTCCTGTGGAGGGGAAGTACATATTGTCACTTAACATGGCAGGCGAGTCAAGTGGACCAAAAGGACTGGCACATTGGATTCAAGCGATCCTTTGTAATTTATTATTTGTATTATTTTCTGGAGCTGTGATAAACTGCCAACCTGTCCAGTGTGTAACCCTGCCTTCTCTCAATTACACCTGTGATCAGCTCCAGCAAACACTCATCACCCTAAATGCAGGAAAAAGCAGGTATAGAAGACGGATGGATAGGTGTAAAATACTTTTGTAAGCATTAAAAAGTTGTCAGTGTCGATAAACCTAATTGCCAAATAATTTTCTAACTTTCACAATGCACAAGTTACCCCCGTGTTCCAGTCCATGTAACAATGATTTAAGTTATAAAAAAAAACAAACCAAAAAAACCTTATGAGGTATAAATCAATGTCATTCATTTTGAATTAGTCTCAGCGGGTCGGCTGGTGTCCTCAGGCCGATGAACGATACCCTCACATGTCAGCGTGCATGTGTCCTACTGGAGTGTCCTTGAGCCTGATATTGAACACAGGGGTGCAGTTCACAGCTGTGGCTTATGCTGCGCTCTGACCTCACTGCAGGAGAGAATGAAAAGAGAGAATTTCTCAGTGGGGATCAATAAAATATTACATCTGTTCAGCTCGGTAAAGGTCACTCGTTCCCGTACAGCGGTTCACTGCTAATAATGTCATATTGCTCATTCCGCTGGTAGGAAACCTTATAGCATCACTTCTGTTGTACTTCTACCACATAATATTTACAGTGTGCTGTTTTTCTCGCTGGTTAAATTTAATGATGCTGACTGAATGCTGACCGTTTTACATTAAAAACAAATAGCTTTAATGGGACTTAAACCCAACCATGTAGTGTATTGATATTAGTTTGTTCAGATTAACTGGGCAGATAATCTCTTTATTCTAGCACAGTCTGGATTTTTTGGATAATCCTGGAAAAAGAGCTTTAATCTCAAAATAGAATTCAGAAAGTTAATCAATGTGTATTTAGTTTTGTAGCCTTATGTTGCCAGAAGTGGGGCGTATAGATAAACCAGATGTGTTTTTCCCTTAAAATGCATAATAGTTAGTTTTAATCTCAACAATTTAACATTTCCTGCTAAACCCTGACAGCAGCAAAATAAAATAATTAAAAAAAAAACCAACAGCTTGACTTAGAGATGACTTGTTTCCATCGCTTACCAGATTGACTTTCGTCCCTTATTGCACCCCCGCCCCACCCCCGCGCCCACATATAAAAAGTCCTGGCCCTCCCGCGTCTCCTCACAGATGTGTCAGTTTAAATCTTTTCCTCTGACGCTGAAGAGGCATATGGGCTGCGGCTGGATTAAATCCAAAGACGCCCGCTCTATCCTCTGGACTTAGATTTAATTCTGAACTCCATGAATTTTTGGCTTTATGTGAAAGCAGCTGCGGCAAAAGAGTGCAAATATTGCCGCTTTAAAGGCGACGAGCTGCAGCGCCGGCTGTCCACTGCATGCGGAAGACTGGCCTTTATATCTCCCATCCTGCCCATGTGTCTCTCTGGCGTGACCATCCTGCTCCTGCCTCTTCCGGACGACCACTGCTGACTTAATCAACAGTCATGTGACAAATTAAAAGAGCGCCTGTTGTTGGGCTCCTCCTGCGATTCCCCTCACTAACAGTCAGTCGGACCAGTTGGCTGGTCGGCCGGTTGGCCGTAGTCGCGTCTCTCTCACTTTGCGCCCTCCATTTGTCTTTGAGGCGCTTCCTGCATTAGTTATTCACACTCTTGGCTGTTGTTGGAGGGGGAAAAAAAGACACCCACTTCTCATGAAAACCATAAACTTCCCTTTGCTGCAGTGGGAGATAACAGCAAATGTTTATTTCAGCAGTTCTCAGGCCTGGCCCGGTGCTACCATACAAATCATCAGATTCCCTTTCCCCACACTCCAGCTTTAAGCCATTTTAATGTTGGTTTCTGCTGACTGATATCTTCCCCCTATGGTGTTACAGCTGTTCAAAAGCATTTTCTGTCTGAATGTTTTCCCACTAAGTGATAAAGGTGCTGATATCCTGCAGCATTTGCCGTCTGCTGCTGGAAATTTACACAACTGAATCACTTTATCTCCCTTCATGCCGCATGGCTTATGCTTTTATTCATTCTGTTTGGAGGAAAACGGCTAGGAGGAGACTTTCACTTTTTCTTTAAGCCCCAGTGCCAGAATCTACAGACGTATCAGTTCTGTCCAGTCAACAACAATACCTGCCAAGAAAATTGATTTTTTTTTTTAAACACGCCTTCAGTAGCAAATTAAGTGTTTTTTGACTCGTATTGCAAAGCCGAAATAAAGTGTATAGTCCCCTCTTTCTAAAATTTGACAAAAAAAGAGTAATTCTGATGAACATTTTGCATTGATCCGCCAAGTAATTAAGCTGCAAGAAGCATTTTCCCCCCAGACAAAAGCCTTGACGTTGTAAGCTGTGGCGTGCCCTCCCGTCTGTCTTCTCACCGCGTTGCCTTTGCCTTTTGCAGCTTCTCAGGATGCGGCCCATGACATCGACACCCTGCTGAGATATAAGGTCAGTACAGTGGGATCGATGCGGCCGGCGTGCCCTTGCCTCGCAGCCCGTCCCATGTGCTGTGACATGAGATTAGCGGCGGGCGTGCAGGTGCGTGCGCCGAGCAGCCAATACCTGGAGGAGCTTCGCCACTCATGCAGTGACGCTTTGGCTCACTAGAGGGAGTCAGTCCACGATTACCACGAGGCTCCCTCTTTCCCCTCCACATTGGAGATATGTGGCCGCCTTCCCTCTGCAGTGGCTGCTCCCGGGCACCGGCTTATTGCTGCCTGTGCAGTCTCAGCGTGATGAATCGGACAGATTACAGATGCGTTCCTGCTCCCTGCGACAAGACCTTCGCACCGCTGATAAGCAAATAAAGCCAGATAGCTTGTAAAGCTCTTGACGGTGGGGGCCAGAGTCAATTTATGAAGGGTGCCTGGTTCTATCTGTTGAATTTAATAATCCTTGTTTGATATCGCAACAAAAAAAAAGACAAAAGTCAAATGTGACTTTAAGAGATGCCCCATCCCTTTTTTTTTTTTTAACACAAGGCCACATAGTTAAATAAATACGAATTAAAGCAAACTGCTTGAAGAGTTTGTGATAATTTAGCATCAGATAAATACAGAACACCATTAGTAAGTCCACGTGTGCTGCGAGTCTTTGACTGCATGTCTGTGCAGTAGCCAGGTGTCTGGCGGCATTTAAGCAAGAGCTTGACAAGATTCTTTCAAACGAATTGGATCATCAGTCTTTCTTTTTCAACCTGCTTCTCTTCCCTCTCGGTCTGCCATCCATCTCCTTCCACCCTCCTGCCCTTCAGTCATATTCACATGGTGTCGTGTCATCAATATGGCTGACGGAACAGCGCCACTGCCAGAGCGAGGAGCGCTCTCTGTAAGACAAGTCAATGCTGAGGGGTTATTTGCTCAAGGACTCTCTCGTCTCTTTGTCCCCTGTTAGGTGTCTCATGTGCTAAATGTGGCTTACAGAGTCACAAACCCGTTCCCGGATCGGCTGGTGTACAAGACGCTCCAGATCCTGGATCTCCCAGACACTGACATAACTTCATACATGGAGGAATGCAGCTCCTTTATTGACCAGGCCCGAGACAAGGTGCATTCATCACTCTGAAACACGGCTGGGATGAAGTAGATGTCTTCAAAAATATTCCTTTCTATAGAAAATTAACACAATATACACTAGCAGCCAAAAGTTGTTTGTATTGCTTCTCATCGTATTGTAAGTATGTAGGTTGAAATAATTGCCTCTCCTTAACAGTAAAACCTTGATTACTCATTGGTACTTAGTGTCAATAAAGAAACCTAAAGTAACCACCAATCATCGTTATTATCATGACTAACGTCAATGTCAAAAGCTGCACTAAAGTGCCAAAGCGTAAAGTAAATAGGTGCACCGGAGCATAAAATGTTCTTGCAATCAGACAGCCGAGTAAAGTGCAAGAACCGCGACGCTGCAGTGCAAGGACTCTGTCTTCCGCCTCTGACAGACGCACACACAGGAAAGGCACAAACACTCACAACAGACGCTCCCGGAGGATAAAAGCGCACCAAGGCTCTTCTAATTTCCCTGTATCTGCTTCCCTCTCTGCAGCACTTTTTTTCCCCCCGCGTCTGCCGGCTTATTGAACAAGTCAGCGTACGTGCACATCTATCGCGCCGCCTCATTGTGATGCATTAACGCACATCTGCGGCAATCACTTATCTGTAACGCAACTCTGAGGTGAGACGGGCCGGGCCGGAATAGCCGAGTGATCACGCTGGTCTCATCTAATGTGGACACGGTCGCAACATTCTCCGTCCACACCTGCCTGGTGGGCGGTGCCTTTTTTGGGGAAGGTTCCCGACTGGACGTTTTGAATTTATTTTGGTGTGTGTCTGTGGGTGTGTGTGTGTGTGTGTGTGTGCGTTGGGGAATTGTGCGCAAAGAGAACATAATGCGATATGAGCGCTGATATGAAAGCGCTCGACTCGATGGCAATGAAATAACAGCAAACAAGAAACTATGACAAAACCAAATTAAGTCTCCATGTTTGCTGTGATGGATTGTCTTGCTTGGGCAATTTCTCCACTCCAGAGCTTTTTGCTGTCCCCACTTTTTTTTTTTTTTTGTTTGGGTTGGAGGTGAAACAAGATCAGGTGCACATCTAGAGTGTGCACAGGCAGCAGAGAAACTTTATGATTGATGGAAAGAGTGATGTCATCAGTCTATCCTCTCTGTATGTTCTGACTGTTCAGATTTGGTTGTGTTTGATAATGATAAGAATTTCTCACTGAGATAAAGTGCCAAAGTGTTTAAACAGCCTAAACTGCGGGTAGCCGAAGCTATTTTAAATGTCCCGTCCTCTGGTGGGTGTTGATTGACATGTAAAAATTTAGAAAAAAAAGAAAAACCCAAACCTGCCTACTGTTCTTCTTCAACGCAGCCAAGAAAAGGAGCTCTTTTTTTTCTCCTGCCACTGATGGGAGGCACCGTGTTGAATAAAAGAGATAAATGTGTCAATATGCTGAGCTTCAGAACGGAGCCGTGGGCCTGCAAGCATTGTCTAAAGATGTGGCAGGAATTTAAAAAATTCATTTCCAGCCAGGCACTCTAGGCAGTAAAATAATTACATCAACATTAATATTAATCGTATCGCAAATTTTTGACACGCACGCACGCGCACGCCGGCGCTCACACAAAGGCAAAACGGCAGAAAGCGATTTATTCCATCTGGCCTCGGCCTACATGCTCCGTCTCATCCTGCCGCCGAAGACGCGCAGAGTCAGACGTTACACGTTTTCACGAAAGGCGCGAAGGCAGGCGGAGATGTTTTCTTTCCGCCCTGCGACTGGCGATTTGTCGAGCGGTTGAACGAAACTTCATTTGCGCGAACATGTTACATGTAAATGTGATCACTAAACCCATTTGCTGCCTTCTCAGTGGTGAGTGTTCACACAGGCCTCGCACACTTTGATTTTCCTGGAGCTGCTGCATTCGAGCTTAAACGCAAAAAACAAGGCCTTTTGAAATCAGACTTTTCTGTCTTGAGATGAATTTTTGCGTTTCAAATTTTTTTCGGGGTGGATGTTGACATGAAAGATACGGGTGGATAACAGCAGACTTTTCAGAGATATTTAGACAGTAATTAACATGATGAAACCAGCCACATCTTGCCGAAACAGAGTAGGTTTCTTTTTAATTGAGAGCACAATTTAATATAATAACACATCTTCTGGTCTGTAATCATGTAGAGTCACACAAGTAATTATCCTCAAATAGTCACTCCAGAAGCAGCATGTTTAGCCGTTTACTGCCTCCAGTCAAACACTTGATTTTACCTCCCTGCTGGACCTGATGCCTCATCTTTGTCTCTGTCCACACAGGACGGTGTAGTTCTGGTCCACTGCAACGCCGGCGTGTCACGCTCTTCCTCCATTGTAATTGGGTACCTGATGCTGAGAGAGAAGCTGCCATTCCAGGAGGCCTACAGCCAGGTGAAGACGGCCAGACCTTCAGTTCGCCCCAACCCCGGGTTCTACCAGCAGCTGCAGCTCTACAAACCTTCAGCTGCTGATGTTTTCCCGCCGGGTGACGGTTGACTGTGGATTTTTTTTTTTTTCTCACGGCTTCGGGAGGGAAAGAGTCAGCTCACTTCAGCTGACTCTTTGGCAGCAGTGGCCACTGGGTTTGCACTGGTAGAAACAGGTGGACTGCATGACATTAATGAGCTCTGTGAGAGTCAGAGGCCGAACTAATGAGTCAAAGTTGGTTTAATGCTGTGCAGAGTCTCTGCAGTTCTCTCCAGCTTTGTCCCAATGATTTCTCTTTAGATGATTCTTTGTCTTTTGCACCATCTCTAATGCAAAGGAGTAGATCACTGCTGCTGTGTGCAACTCAAAATGTCTCCAGTGTCGTTTGAAATGACAAAGTGTCATTTTTGTCTTTGTTCAGATTGTTAAATCTTTTTAAGCTCTTTTTTTCTTTTTTCAGGAAGGTCTTTTATAAGAATTACAACTAGCAAAGAAAAACAGCAACTTTTTTCTTTTCCAATAAAGGAAGCCATAATAAAAGACACATTTGATGTTATTTTTTAGCTTTTGAGCACATTCTGTTCTTTTTCATTTGCCACAGAAGTTGTTCCCACATCCACTCATGATAGGACATTAATGCAGGTGATAACCAACATTTCGTCTATGTTCTTTAGAAGAAACTGAGCTTTACCTTTTTTCTTTTCCTTTCTAATTAAAACGGTCGTCTCTTTTTTTCCCCCTTCACTGCAGCAACACACAATGTAGCTGTCACCGCCACTGCCGCAGTGTCTCTATCAATAAAACAACCCCGCCGAGTGGCCGCTCGCACATCTCTCCCTTGAAATAATTAGTCGGTAATTAGCCCATAGATAATGAGAGAGAACCCACTTGGCTCTAATGTTAATCAAGCGTCGCTGCTGAGACGGGCTCTCGACGCCGCAAAACTCACAAATCCATATCGCGAGGAGGCGTCCGCCTCTCACTCATCCGGCCGCTCGCTGATATGGATTAATGTCTGCGGCGTTGACGTCCAAGTCCGCAGAGAGGGAAGCTGTGCTGCGTGTCGAGCCTAATGTAGGGGGACCAAGCCAACATTTTATTTATCGGAAAATCACGACCAGATGCTCTCGGTCTCGTCGCCTGCAAAGTTACAGTGACATAAAATGAGCGAAACGCCATCAACCTCCCAAAATGACCCAAAAGTTGACTGAATTATGGTCACTGTGATGATACGTTTGCCAGTTTTCAGGCGCAACCTTTGAGTGGAATTCAACTTTTTTTATTTATTTATTTTTTACATTTTTGTGCATTTGAATTAGGGAATAACGAGATTAAACCTTCCATTTAAAGAGGTTCAACCATTTAGAAAAAAAACATAACACAACAAGGCGTGCACTAGTATCAGCATTAGTCTGCAAGCGGTAAAGCTTCCTGCTCTAACAGCTCTTGTTCAAGCCTCCTCTTGAACTGGAGTCTTGTGGTAATTAACGCAGTTATTTGCCCCCGTTTTTTAAAGTGCATCTTGGAGGCCGTCGCCCTGAGGAGGCGGAGGAGGGACGGGGAGGGGGAGGCTGGAGGTTTGGTTCTCTGCCAGTAACTTGGGGGGAGGATGTAAGTTCTGCCAAATTGGCTGCGGCTCCTCGTAGGCCAATAAAGGTCATAGATTATTTAACAAGCGGACGGGCTGCAAAAAAGAAAAAGAAAACGCCAGTCGCCTGTCGTGGCTAATGACTAAATTTTGGAACTGCACAACTTCACTTGCTCTCCCAACTATGTGCACACTGTCATCTAATAAACACACAACTTTGCTCGTTACAGTCCTGAGTAATAACAGGCCAATAAAATATTGAACAAATGTCTGAGTGGCGACGACAGAGCCAATATGCAGTCTGTGGTAGCACTTGAGCGTGGGGGGGCGCAGTGGAAGTGTGGAGGGGGTCTGGCCTTTTCTTTGGTCTCGTTCAATGGTGTATCACTGAGGAGTGTGTGTGTGTGTGCGTGCGTGCCGTGCAGCCAACTGGGCTACCCCTGACATTTTTGTGGCATTTCACCGTCTGGATGTGTCGGCCCCACAGCATGGCATGAGCCGGCCCATCTGCATGGTCTCAAGGGGTCCGAGCACCATCTCGCTCCGTGCACACCTCGGAATGAGAATATTAACAGGGAGACGGAGGAGGCTGCCGCACGAGCGTGCGCGCACTGCAGCAGGAGCAACAGTCCCCTAAAGCGTTACAGTCCTCTGTAACACGGCTCTCATTAGGCTGAATCAAAGGGCCACACACAACACAGGGAATACATGCAGAAATCTATCGTTCTATCTATATAGTCAGACACCATTTATCTAACTTTGCACTCAGTGACGTTCTGCATAGCTTTCATTTGATTCTATAAACAATCAGCTGCAAAGCTGGGATGAAACGCCCCCGAGGGGGCCAGGAGGACGAGATAGAATGTCGCTCTGAGTTACTGACCTACTGCATGTATGTGAGCATAGATTAGAAGACAAAACCTTAGGTAGTAAGGAGCGTGCATGCATAATTACATACATACATGGACAAGAAGAACGTACAACCGTCGCTGAGGATTTTTCTCAGTGGAGAACATTGTGTTGCTTTCCTCCCCGAGGGAGATAGAAACTTGACGATGCATAGGATGCAGAGGAATATTTTATTTTTTTCCATTCATCCTCTTCCGTATAAACAGTGAAAATGAATATCCCCACATGCGAGCATTATTCCATTTTTTGGGGGGTTTAGAAATGTCTATTATAATATACATAAATAAATAACTATTGAGTTGCAGGCATTCATTGTGTACAGTACACTGTATTATTACATATTTTAATAATTTCCTTCTTATCTCCCCCAATCCCAAAACAGTAGTTATAATCCACCAGTGATCCCAATTATCCCAGCCATGAAATGAAAAACCCACCAAGGTGTGAGAGGAAAAACCTCATTTGCATGCATTAAAAACAAACACATTGATAAAAATAGAGAGTAAACAACCACAAGGACAAGTGGACAGGGACTCCAAAGTGGAATCTGTATTTGTGTTAAATTAATTTAGTGGAGCCGATGGGAGGAGGGTTTTAAGCTTATTGCCTTATAGGATCATGGGAGCCAAAGTAGGAGGAAATTTATCAGATAAGCCTCTTACTGTGCGCTTTATTTGCTCGACAATATTTGGTCACTAAAGCAGAGAGGGACTCTGGAGGATCTTGACAATTTCCTGTTGAGGAAAAAATCCGTCGACAAGTCAGCGCGGATGCAAATGTACTAATACGGAGTCAGTCGGTGAGAAACTCAAAATGGGATTTTTTTCGATCCCAGTGTGTAAATAAATAATGGCACATGTATCTGTGGCATCACACGATGCAATTTAATCCAATCAACGTGTAATAACATAATGTGCCAAAGAAAAATAGTCACTTTACAAGCTTCAGCTATTATGAGATCACAAAGGACAAAGTTCACAGACGGTCCCCTTAAAAAAAAATCTGAAATGTGACAGTAAAATTTGGTGAACTTGTCTTTGTTACCAGAATGCGGAACCTCTTTCAGTTGGAAGAAAAAAACCTATCCAGGTAATTGTTTGGAATTTACTTTTTTTTTTCTTCTCCTTCTTTTATGTGCTGCACATTTCGTGGGAGTTAATTGCAGCCACTACAAAAGAGACAAAGGAACTGGTGCGCTCCACACAACAAAAGAGCAGCAGCGCTGCTGCTGTCAGCACAACTAAAGCCAGAGCAATATTGCAGGAGACCAGGATACAAGCGGTTGCCATTATTGGCAATTTAGAATTAAATATAGCATAAAGCGACAGCATATTTTTTAGTTTGTATCATGCAGCATCTTAATCACTGCCTCAGGACTCGCTATCGCCTGCAACAGGTTCTGGTTATTGGCATTTTTTCATCAATTATTTACTTTGATTTCTTTAGCGTTATGCTAGGTTATTAATGAAAACTGCTGTTGATATTCAGCATTACCTCCACTTTTTGCTTAAACCTGAAATGACAGCAGGCTTAAGCTGTCACCTGTAAAAAAGACACTTTCGGCCAAACAAATGATGTGTGCAGGTTTGTGTTTGTTCCTTCAAGCTGAGGGTAAAGAAAAAGATCCACGACGGGAGCAATAGTCTGCTACGCTTGGCTCAAATGTAGCTTCTGGCTAATCTCCAGTCACAGAGGAGATAAACTGACTTGGACTCAGGCTGTCTAAGCAACAGAAAATAAGGCTGTTTGCTCCATCTCCCTTCACTGTAACATCTCATACAGAGGAGGTTAGCCTGTTCGGCTCGTGTCAAATCAAAATAGAAAGTATTACCAAAAAGTGAACTTGTTGGGAATTAAGCGAAACAGTTTAAATGGCCACTCAGAGTGCTGTCTTTGTTTTTCAAGGTCAAAATGTGGAAATGCTGTCCAATTCTTTAGTGTCAACCGCTGGTTGGAACATTCAGTCACTTCATCTTCCTGCTGCATGCCAACCGCTCATGGAATCCTTCAAATTTCTGGTCTGGTTGAAATTGCTCTCTGTCAGTTGGCACAATGGATGAGAACCAGCTTCAGTAGAAGATCAGAGACAACAGATCCGTCGCTCCAGCGTGAAGTGGATGTGTTGGTGAATACACAATAGATTTGACCTTGAACTTAATACTGAGCACTGAGGAAGCGGAGCATTGAGGTGAAAGATTGTGTAAACTTCTCTGTTGCTTAATAATTCCTCCCATGTTCGATGCACTACTGGGTATGAGAAACAAAGACTTCAAAGACTGCTTGAGACACAACAACGACAAAGCACATCAGAGAAAATCAACTTTAAAGCCACAAAAGCACATTTGTTTCTTCTGTTACCTGACTACCACGGCTTTTTCAGAAAGTTCTTAAAACCACAAAGCGGTGACAACATCCTCTTTGCTGGTGAAGATAAAGGCTATTTTTTCTGCATGAAAAGACAATTAATTGGCTCAAAGTAAGGCGAGAAAAATAAAGAAAATGCATAATTCATGTGTTGTGTTTCACAACTTTGTTATTTTACGGCCAACTTAATTCCCGTAAATAAACACAATAAACAGCCACTAAACACAGTGAAGGGAAGGTGGGCAGGAGTGGGATGAGTGGCACAATCTGACTGCAACCACACCATCGTCATCAAAACACCCCAAGACCATTTAAAACCAAAGACATCAAGTCTCGGCTGAGGGGAATATTTAATCAAGATTTCCTGTAAACGTTATGAAAATGATTCTGAAGGGAGGGAGATTTAATCGCTGACTTAGGCAGGGCAAGGATGGAGAAACAGTGGATGCGGAGAAAACTACAAGTAGTGATTGAAGATGCCCAACCTTCACCCTCTAACTGAATTCATGCGGTGTTTTTTTAAACTCCCGGTAAAAGATTTAAAAAGAAATCCAAAAATCAAGGTTGAACTCTGAAAAGATTACCTTGAATTTAAAAAAAGGCAAGAGCTGAGGCAATTTACTTGTCGTAAAGGCACCAGAACAGCTCTCAATCTACAAGGTTTAAGTGGATGAGCCTTTCGATCTTTGCGACTCAACTGTAAAACTTCCACCGGATCAAAGCCATGATCTGCTCCTGTCTTTGAGCTACTCAGCAGACTTGACTTAGCCGAGATGTTCTCTGTTGTTTAGGGGCGAGGAAACACTTTGACACAGCAATGACTCAACTGCGGACTTGAGAGAGCATGGAAGCTGTTGGTCAATAATGGGATCCAGAAAATACCCTCATGGAATAACATGAAGGATGTTGCATTTTACGATCTGTAGTTCCATATTTTCATTGAAGGGACTCAAATTCATCGTCTTCACTCTGAAAGAGCTGGCAGCACTCATTACCTACCAAAACCGAAAAGCTGCATACTTAGCCCTTGGTTTACAGCCTCCTACTAGAACACAGTTTTTTTTTTTAGCTTCCATGATCAAGGAGCGTTGACACGCTTGGAAGGGGATAAAATTTGAAGTCCAGGTTCAGGTACAACAAGGTACAACAGATCAGGTCGTTAAGTGTCCAACTGGCGTCGGTGGCTCTTTAAAGCCTCGTTTCCGTCCACTTGAGCCGACTTGGGCTAAACATCAGTCAGCAGTATCAGTCGATCAACAAGTTAACACATCTGCCGACGAGCCATTTGGGACGCGAGTGGAGCAGCTGCTCCTAAACTTTCAATATGCTACATGGTTAGTTAGAAACAGATGCTCCCTGCTGGAATCCTCAAATTATGCATCACACCGTGGAACTGCACCTGCAGTACAAACAGTAGTCTTACACTTCATTCGATCTACTGGGGTGAAAGAAGACGTACGTCATTTGTTTCCCATCCCAACTTCTAAGTTGGGATGGGAAAAGGTCAGACTTTCAGGATTTCCTCTGGTTAAACCAAAATCTGGAGCTTCTGTGAGAAGTGAGATCTGGGAGATTCAGGGAGATGAGATGACACACAGATTACGGGTGACGTCAACATAGTTATGCTTCTGGCTCAGAGATTCTCATTGGTTCATCAGCCAACTCACTTGAATGTAAATATTAGATTTTCTTTCACTTCGTGCCTTTCTAAAAATTGTGGATGTTTAATTTTCTGCATATCATCTTTAAAATGTTGTTTTTTAATGTTTCTTGTTGTCCTTCCTGCGCTTAATGAGCCTCCATATATTGTCTATTTTTCCTCTTTCTTTCTTTCTTTTGTTTTTTAAATTTGCCTACCTGTACGCCAAACTGAACATCACTCTGGGAGGTAAATGCATTTTTGATTGTTTCCTGTAAACAAGGAGCCTGACCAGGAGGCGGGAATTAAAACCGACACATCTGAGCCGCCGTCGCCGGTGGAATGAAAGAGCGGCTCCCGCTGCTCCATGCCGCTTTCTCTCTGTGTAATTTCCTGCTTGCCAGTAGGTGGAGCTTGTCTCCTTTGGCTCGAGAGAAAGAGGGAAGGAGGGAGAGAAGGAGATGATTAAAGCGAGAAGAAAGACAGCAAGAGGCGCGAGGGAGGGCGGGCGGGCGGGAGAGAGGGAGGGAGGAAGGGAGAGAGAGCGATGGGAGATGGAGAGGGAGGAGAGCGAGCGTCAGCACTCGGCACGTTGAAAGGGCAGATGGTAACCGCGCGGGTAACTGAGGAGCAAACCACTCTGCTGGCCACAGAGCAAGAGATCAGCAGAGACAGGGAGGTGGAGGGAGGGAGGAGAGCCAGCACATGCAGCGCAGCAGAAGAGGAAGAGGAGGAGGAGCAGGAGGAGGAGGAGGAAGAGGAGAGCTTCTGAGAGGAAGCTGCACGCTGGCACTGACGGAGGAGGAGAGGAAGAGACTGAGTACTACTTCTTCTTCTTCTACTTCTGCACACTAACAAGCTCCGAGGCACAAGGAGGGACACGAGAGGCAGGAGATGGAGAGACTGTGAGGGGAGGAGAAGAAAAAGTATCCCACCTCTCCACTTTGAGAGGGAACAAAAGGAGGCTGGAGTGAGGAGGAGGAGGCGGCGGTGGTGGCAGCGGCGGCGGCAGCGGCGGACGGGGGATAGTTGGGAGGACCTGCTCAGTGAGAGGTCTGAGGAGGGGATTTGACTCAGCGTGCGCACACGCAGCCAGGACTCAGATTGATGAATGAAAGATGGGAGCAAAACATCTGGAGAGGAGACGACTTAGAAATTATTCAAAGGCGGGAAAGGTAGTGGGATCCACTGGGGGAGCGGAGATTTAAAACAAGAGAGGAGGAGAGAGGAGAGGATTAAAAAAAATGTAACATATATATATATATATATATATATAAAAAGCAGGAGCAGAGGGTGAAATATTTAAAAAGAGACAGAAGCCGGAGATGGGGAGATGAGCTGGGAGGAGGAGAGTGAGTCAAAGAGTCACCGGCAGAAACTTGGAGAAGAGAGAGAATAAATCAGAGCGGCGGAGGAGGGGGAGGAAGGGGGAGGATGTGCTCCTCCTCTTCTTCGTGTCATTACTCCTCTCCTTTATAAGAGGAGGAGACCCGAGATGAGAAGAGCAGGACAGAGTTGAGGGAGCGGACGCACGAGTGGAAGAAGAAGAGGAGGAGGAGGAGTAGGACAAGTTTCACGGGACTTTTTTTTTTTTTTCTTCTTCTTCTTCTTCTTCTTCTTCTTCTTCTTCTTCTTCTTCTCCCTCCTCCTCCCGCCACCAAGCAGCTCCGTCCGTCGTTCACTTCACAAGAACCGGCGAGTCCAATGGCGTGCTACTACATCGTGATCAGTTCCACCCACCTGCGTGACGGACAGCTGAGGAGCATCAAGGGGGTGTTCAGGGGACCAATAGGAGCCAACGGCCAGCGGAGCACGGTAGGAGGCCTCGCGTTTGAAAAGTGTTTTCAGCTGCGGCGGAGTTGAAAGGGGGAAAAAAAGTGACTTTTTCACTCGGACACTCTTTGAACTCATCCGTCTTTACGTCCAAACGACCCATCCGGTTTGATCCGGAGTCAGTGGTGACGAGAGCGTCGGCCCCTCTGATCGGCGAGGCTCCGACCGTCTGGTCCCGCTTGATTGTCAGCTCCTTAATCGTTGTGTTTGCCGAGTTAATTAATTGCCACTTCCATTAGGTTAATTGGCTGCTATTGGAGGCAGGAAGATGCAGCTGGGCGGGAGCGAGGCAGCGTGAGCGCACTGCTCCCCGGCGCTTCCAGTCTTTGGTGTTTTTAGGGCAAAGCGAGGAACGAGGGGAAGTCGGATTGTTTTTGGAAAAACTCTCAACAACAAATTTTGAACAGTCTTGGAAAACGTCAAGCCATGTGGCTTTGCGATGCAAGACTTTTTTTTTTAGTCTTTATCACATAATTTAAACTCTGCGTAAACCTTGTGCCTGGTTTTTCTCCGTTCCGCAAAGAAGCACAATCAGTGCGAGTCCTTGTAGCGACGAGTGCAAATGAATATTCCTGCGAGCTTCAAAGACTCGACTTCTGAAGGTTTTTTTCCTTTTTTTGCGAGGGCAGTGGCGCCGTATTTGGAGGAAATAACACTAATCCCTTCAAAACACTTAATGGTCCCGGCAATAGATCAGTCACGTGACGTGACGCTGGCTAAAAATAAAAATAATACAAAGAGACCTTCAGTTGGTGAGGAGTGTCAGGCTCTCTCCCCCCTCTGCCTGCGAGACGCCACCGCCGGGCCATATTTCAATTCCTCTTATGTCAATAGTTATAATAGGCGGCCATAAATCATAAAGCATGATGACATGTCATGGTGGAATGATGAGGCTGTAGGTCTCTGGGTTGACTGGCCGGCATTAAATCAACTGGGCATCTGACTTTTGCTACCTATTAATAATAAATAATAATAAAAATGCACACGGTGGAAAAATGTCAAGGATAGCAGTGATCGTGATTGTATGCTGCAGGTATTTAATGCTATTGTGGCATTATTTTTTATTATACTAATTGAAGGTTTTTTCCTGAGAGATGAAGAATGAAAATGTGCAGAAATGTGATGCAGTCAGAAGAGTGACGCTGCCGATGGCTCGCTGCTGCTGCTGCTTCTTGCTGCTGCTGCTGCTTCTTGCTGAGACTGATGAAGCCTTTGCAAGCAGCACACGACCGGCCGGCTGTTGGTGGGAAAATGAAATCCTCGATCGGAATTTCATGGGCTGAGTTTGAGGCCACTTTCTTGGGCGGCGGCAGCAGCGGGGGGGATTTCACGTCCAAGTCTGAAACTGCAGAACACACACAGTGACAGACACACAATGTTTCCTCACATTCCAAAGCAGGTTGGTGCAGCATCATCGACTTTCGCCAAGTTTGTCTTCTTCTTCTCTCTTAGGTTCAAAAACACCCTACTGTGAATTTTGCTATAAATATATTGATATTACATGTAGGTACAATGACAACTTGGATAAAGACAAAGATATTTTGGGCTAACAATACTCTTTTGTGAAAGGAGCCACGATACAACAGGAGCCACCTGGTGACGACTAGAAAACAATCGCTGTTTGAACATTTATTGAAGCCTTTTGGTTTCTTTTTTAAAAAAAAAATTTGAGTCATTTTGGTGACACATCATGAGCACTAACAGCTCTTTGACATTTTTCTAGGGTCTATTTCCATGATTTTTACTCCATAATTGACGAGCCACTCCTGGCTGAAGCACTTCACATCCTGCTCAGTGGCCTCGGTCATTGACTGAATTGACTGATGGTTTTAGCGATTCTACATCAAGACGTCCATCGATTCAATTGTGAGTTGGAGGTTTGCAATAAAGATTCCTGATTATGCAGATTGAAAATATGTCCAGCTTTTATTTCAAACCATCTGTACAACTTTTCGGCTGAAAAACCTGCCCTTTATGATGTCACCAAGCTGACTCGGTCCTCACTGAATCATCTACTAGTTCAGTGATTCATCCTCGTTTTTGTCCCTTTCCAAACATCAGCATATCAATTTTTGCAGAAGGGTGAAAATCCAGGTTGTTTTTATTAGGAGGATATAAACAAATTGCTAAACATGCTGTTTCCTGGGGTACTGTAGTTTGTTGAGAGGCAAATAAATAGTGGGAGTTGGTTGTAGTCCGGAATGGAAAATAAACACTGATGTGCTAAGTGTTGTTAGATGTGGGAGTAGTTGAGTCGATTGCTGCAAACAGCTTCAAACTGCCGACTGACAGTCCAGTGGCATTTTATATATACATCCTGTTTCTGAGCTGCATGCGTGGTGAAAATAATTTTCTGGTCTGATTTTCTGCTCTTTAATCCGCAGAGAGGTTTCAGGGCTGTTGAGCCTCCAGCTAAAAAAAGAACTCGTATGGATCTTTTTTCCAGACGTCAATATGGTTAAATGTCAATGAGTGAAACCTAATACGTGGGCTCCAAATTCTCATATTGACACTGAGAATTCTCATCGGGCTGGGGGAAAAAAAAAAAGGCACATGCAGTCTGTGCATTCGGCAATGGTGAGGCGAGCCTCCACTGCCTGGTTACGGTGAAGGTGATGCAGTGAAGCGGCAGATTGGCTGACCAACAGCGGAAGAATTAGTTCCTGGGGCCAGAACGCCGTCCCAACGCTTCACCGTCCAACTTCCTGGGTGCAGATGATGTGCAGTTTCTGTGCAAAAGACTGTGGCACTGGCTTGGCTTGATGGTACTGCAGTCAAGGATGCAACAAATAAATTTTTTTATTAAAATGAAAAAATGACTCTTTGTCATGCGAAAAAATGTTTCTTTTTGAGCACATCTCCTTTTTACCAGGAACCATTCAAATCAGTCCAGCTTTGTCCTTGGAGCGTGTCGGAGGAATGGCTGTTCAGGGGAAAAACAACAAAAAACGCACGTACGTTGGATTATTTAATGACCACGACTCCAACTGAAGGCATGACAATCTCGCCACCACCTCCCCAGACCACTTTCCCCGACACCTCCACCACCCACGCCAACCAGCCAGAGTGACTCGTGAGTCACCTCAAAGACGACATGAAACTTTCCCTTCGTTGGCACCACGCTGTAAATAAGTGTCCTTCTAATTACCCAGCCGGCCGTGTTCGTCACCCGGACCAGGAATAGACGACGCGCTAAGAGTTCTTAACGCGCGGTTGTTCCCTCAGTCACCTTCGGATGCGGTCCTGGACTTATTTTAAGGCATCGGCGTTTCTCCCGGGCCGCGTCGAGGAGGCACAACGTCTGACGAAACTGCACGAAATGACCGGGTCTTAAAAATTAATATCCACTTGCTGCATATGCGCGGCGAAAATGAGGGCAGGCGTGTTGGGCGGATTGCGTGAGAGCGACGTGGGAGGCGCGGCGGAGCTCCAGCATGTGGAGATCAATGGGACGGAGGAGCTTCAGCTCCACTGACTCAAAGCCTGTCTCATGTGAGTGAGGATCATTGTGCCTTCATGGGGTATATGTCATGATAAGCCTTTTTCTTTTATAGCAGACACCTGGCTATTTTGAGATGTTATCTTCGTACGTGGATATGTCTGGACAGTAGCTTCCGTCTTCTTTGGAAGGTCACCTGGGTGCTGTTAATATCAGCTGGGATCACGGAGGTGTTTCCCACCTGTCAGATCTTGACAGGTGGGAAACACCTCCCGCTGTCAGTCCCCTCCTCTCTTCCAGCTACCGTTGAAACATATACATGTCATGTGTCTTTAATGAAGGAAAAACGCTAATGACAATATACACCCTCCCATGTTGATTCCACGATGCTTTCCGTGTGATTCTGTGTGATTGCTATTTTTAAAAAAATCCAAAACACATCCTTGCCCTCCAAAAGTTTTGAGGATGAGAACAACTTTGGAAAAAACACACGTTTTGTCCGATTTGTGTGTTTTTCCGCCCTTCTCCTCCGAGTTGTGCATATTTGTTTAGAAAGTGACTTGGAGAACTTCTTCTTGATTTTCCCGCATCGCATCATGGTGGTGGCAGGGTGACGCAGTTTAAACGGAGACTGATTTGACGAGCACCAGCTCGCACTCACACCGAGGCACTCAGCCTTGCGTTAATTGTGTGTTTGTGTGGGTGGGATGCATTTTCAATTTTTCTTTTTTCATTTTTTGATGACATCCAGCTCCTGTTTTTTTCAAGGAGGCTGAATGAATATTTTAAAGCTTGTTTGCCCAACAGGTGTCAGAGAAATGAAATAGCGTCGGGGAGGTAATACGACACCTGCTAATAATGGACAAGACTTAAAGAAGATGCGCACAGCCAAATGGTTTTTCTCTCACATGTGTTTTTCTTTAGAGTCTAAGTTGTTTACATTTGACTTGTTTTGGCTCCAGAGACACAAAGTTGCTGAGATGCCTCCAGCCGCTTCAATATTTTGATATTTCAATGGCCTTTGACTCCAGTTCTGTGAAAAAGCAGCTTTCTTTGATCAATCAAAAAACACACTTAATTTATTTATAATTTACTATATAGAAACACATGCAAAATGTGTATATAGTATACAAACATTCAGTTTGATGTAAGACAATTTCAAAATGTGCATTCAAATTCAAATGCACCACATATTTATTTGCCCAAAAACAGGACTTAAACCCTCCTCTAAAAAAAGAGAGAAGTTTATGATGCCTACACAGAGAAATGCCTCATCCAACTCAGCATAATCTTGTTTCATAACCGCGCTGTCGGCTTCATCCTAATTCCCAGAGTTTTTTTTATTTATTTATTTTTGGCATTTTGTCATCGCACAGGTGAACAGATTTCTCACTTAATCCTTACATCAGCCTCCTCTTTCATCTCTTAAAGGGAAAACACGTCGTTCCGGCGCCGTTGTTTTCCTGTGCCAGAGGATGCAGCCAATCCAATTTCTCTCAATATCCTCCCTGGGCGGAGTCCAAACTACATCCAAACTCCACTTTATTAATACCACATTCATAACTGTGCACACATCTCCAGTCCTATGCGTTCCCTTGTGCACGTGTGTGTGTGTCCGCATGCATGCGTGTGTGTGTGTGTGTGCGTGCGTGAGCGCATCTGAGTAAATAGTTGACAGTAGCTCCGCTGCACCATTAATTCATGACAGCCCACCAGCCGTCAGGGAATATTTCACACCTTTCCCAATATCAGCCAGGCCAGAATTGTGTTGCTATAGAAACATCGATTCCAGTTAGTTAAATATTGCTGATTTCTAAAAACCCCCACTTGGCACGAGGAGAAAAGGAGAAAAGCAGAGAAAGTTGATGTGGAAATTCCCTCTGAGCGTTCTGGGCTGTTTTGTTTTGCAGCAGCACTGATGTTGAAAGTTGCGACGGGCAGCAGCACTCTGCAGCAATCTGAGGGGGAAGTGGAGCCGGGTGGGCTGTTTTTTCTGTCCTTTTTTTTCCCTTCACTGTCGTCCGAGGTTTGCACTTAGTGTTGAGTGTTTTCAATTAAAAACCACAGGTCCCGCTGACCGTCTTGTAAAAGCAATAATGTCCCTCAAACCGCAGTGCGATGGTGCAATATTCTCTTTCAGCGCTATTGGCTATCTGAGATCAATGGCCAAACAACACCCGTGACACCGCAACAATATAAACCCGCTGTCTGTTGCCTGGTAATGTAGCGTGTGGGCTTGTGTGTGCGTGTGTGTGTTTGTGTGAGAGAGAGAGAGAGAGAGGGAGAGGGAGAAAGGGAGAGAGAGAGAGAGAAAGTGTGTGTTTTGAGCTAAATTGCCACCAACATGACTCGTCACTCCATAAATTAGCACCAATCAGGACACTCTGTGCATGTCTGTAGATTGGTGTGTGTGTGTGTGTGTGTGTTAAAGAATCGTGAAGAAAAATTGTTGGACAGTCCTTCTGGCTTTGAGAGCGTTATGCATGTGCGCAAAGCTCGTACGTGTGTTTCCCGTCGTTTTGACTTAACATGGCTCGGGTGTGTGTGTGTTTTTGTGTGTGAGTGTGTGCGCGTGTGTGGTTGTGGTGCGTGTCTCTCTGTGTGTAAAGGAGTTGTGAGTACATGGTGTGCTTCATTGATGTGTGAAACATCAGCTATGACTGTGGAGCCATCTGTTCCAAAGGGAGAGACAGAGTGCAAGTGTGTGTGTGCGTGCGCATGCATATCTACTCCGAAGCATGAGTGTGTTTGTCTGTTTATTTGTGTGTCTCTGTGCTTTTCGTGAGCAGTTGTGTATGAATTTCTTTAGTGTGTGTGTGTGTGGTTGTGTGTGTGTGTTGCTGATGATGGTGTCGGTAGTGGGGGTGGTGTTGGGGCTCCAAAGCTGAGTTTCACTGGGGAAAAAATATTTTTTTGGAAATATCTCGCAGCACAGCGTCTCTCCGTGTCTCTGGGTTTAGACTTCAGCAAACTTCAGATCAAGTTTTATTGAATTCATTAATTAGTGGTTATTTCTTATTTGAAGCGACTAATCATTTTACAAGTGCAGATACAAAATCTCATAATGAGGTTGTGAATTGATATGCACAGTTTGGCATCTGAATAGATATCCCCCTAACTGAATAAATAGTCCCGCATCATACCTCCTAGAATTTTCCGCTGATTTGGATCGTTTTTATGATTTTTTTTCTTTTTCGCACGAGCGTTGGGCAAAAATTAAGCATAATTAAAAAGTCCAGTTTGTTTAAAAAAAAAAAAAAAAAAAAAAAAAAATTGGATCCCCATAAAACTCAGAATTTGTTCTCTCACTACAAGGCGCCTCTATCTTGTCTTGGCTGCAGCTCGGTGACAAACAGTCCGAGACGCCTCCCACCGTCCAGTCAGCGGGGACTCAGGAGGGTGTGTCACCACCACTTTACACAATCAGTGTGGGGGTCCGAGAGGCGGGAGGTGAAAGGTTGCTTAAATTAAAAACCCCGTCGCTCAGCTCATATCGCCTGACCTTTGACCCCTGGGGGAGCCATCAGTCACTCGCACAGAGAAACAAAAATCAATCGTGAGTTCATGAGCTAAAAACGCAATGTAGCGCCAGTATGCATTACCGCAGTACTTTGTCAGCACTGTGGCTACTTCACTCACACTGTTTACTCCCCAAAATTTTCCTTTTGAAATGCATTTGACAGGACCGACCCACACCTGCCACTAGAGAGCGCTGCGATTTGAACACGAACCTGCAGTGCGTGACGCACTGGCAGCAGCTGTAGAAACGCAAAAACAAGGTTGGAGGCGTTTTCAAGCTGGAGCGCACGAGGCTGAAAACGTGTCTGTCCTCCCTTAAACTTTAACATTCAAATGTGTGTGGCAGCGGTGGGGATATATATTTAAATTTTATATATATATACATATAATCACCCTCCCTGGTGTTTTCTGTAAACCGGAGGTCTTCAGGGATTGAAATGGTTAATTTTAAGTATTAATAGACACCTCTACACGCTTGAGCTCACGAGCCACCAAAACCAAAGTTAATGAGCTGCTTCACGGTACTTCAACTATGGGGTGTTGGGTGGGAAAACAACAACAACAAAAAAAAAAAACTAACATGTTTTCCAAAATTCATAAGCCTGTGTGCTGGAATGGATTTAATTTGGCCTCTGTGTAATCCTCGAGATACGCCTGTGCCCGCAAACTCTCCACTTCAAGGAGAAACATGTTGCTGAATGCATATAGAATTCCAAGTTTTATCAGAAATTTTAGAGTAAAAGTCATAAAGAGGAAATATTCATTAGAAAAAAAACTTTACCTAAATAATTGATTGTCACAGGGGTGTGTGGGCAGGACCCAAATGCAGATTACTTTGGGTGTGGAGAACAGAAAACTTCATATTCCACATAATTAACAGAATTTGACTTAATGTGTCCTCAAGGGGGAAATAACAAAAACCAAAACGGGAGACTGATAGTAAAGAAAAAGGGAGCAAAACCAAAACAAACTTAGAGACCTGGAGATACAGACAAACGCGACAAAGCCAGACGAGAAGTAACAACCATGGATAAATCAACGACTGAACAGAGGCAAAGGCAGACAAGGACTATTTATACTTGAGGCCAGGGGAGCGCAGGTGAGAACAATCAAGGGCAGGACTGACAACGAGCAATCAGGCAACAAAAAAGGCAGGAAAGGCAGTAAAGCGCAGAAAATACAAGGGTGAGATTTCAAAATAAAAGACAGCATGACTAAAACAGACCAGGACACTAAAAGACTAAAAGAAAAAACAAACACATTAACAATAACACCACCTCATAAGAGCGATTAAACCTTTTAGCCATATTTGAGAGTTGCTTTTTCTCTCTCGAAGTTTATGTGTTTCCATTGCCATTGCTTTTTTTTTGTTGCAATATTTAGGTTTTGCGCAATTCTAGGGGTCATGGAAACGCAGCTACTCGCTGCTGGTTGTCCTCTGCTCCGTCTGAAAGTGAAAACAACCTCCCACCTTCAGCCACCGACGAAGGTGGCAGGGTGCAGAGTGAGCGGTGCGGGTGCAACTGTCCGAGCTTCAACACCCCAAAACTGAAGAATTGTTCCCAACAACACAACAAGTTCCCACACCGAGGAAACACTGAGCACCGAGCCACGCTCGGCCGCTCACATCCCGACCACCTCACCGCTTCGGGAAACAAAGACAAGGTGCCAAAACAACAACAGCATATTGCAGTGGTGTGGGACTTAAAGAAACACACACAAAAACACACATACACACACACTGCAACAAAAACAACAACACCACAGGAGATTAGCACTTTATTTTCCTCCAGCAGAAGATGTCCTTAATGAGTTGATGAGTGCCGAGTGTTAAAATATATATTTATGAAGCGCCGTCGCTACTCGATTTCCATGGAAACTGAGGTAGCATGTTGAAGGTGAGTGGGCGTCGACGCGACTCAGATGAACCCTGCGAATGTGGTGGGAGGGACGGAGGGAGAAGAAGTGACAGAGGAAACAGAAGCAGATGGAGAAAAGTAGGAAAGGCACGCGAGGGGAGGAAAAAAAAAAAAAGGGCTCCGGATTCAAGTTTTAATGAGTTAAGTTTCTACCTCTGTATTTTTTTTTTTTTTTTTTTTACCTTCCTCTTCACTCAAGGAGACATTTGTTAATTTTCTCCCTCTCACTCACTAAATTTCCACTTTTTATCCTACTCTGGCCGAGTTCAACATCTCCACAAAACGAAATGTCAAAATATGTCCATGGTTCGCGGCGAACAAAAGTGGAAAAAAAAACCCACCTCAGTTTTAGTGTGTGTGTGAAGTCTTTGGTGAAGACAAATGTTCTGATAAAATTCCACTGACAAAAAAAAAATCCTGAATGAAGATAAAATCAGGAGTTGTTGGTGAAAATCGCTTCTTCAGTCCTACTGTGAAAAAGTTTCTGGTCATCTTGGAGGACGAACACTGCAAACAGCAACTTTTTAAGAGCATTAAAGCAAAGTGAGCGAGAGCAGAAGCAGCAGAACTGCAACTTCTGGCCCTGCAGTAATTAGTCCTGCAGCTCAGCCAATAGGATCGCTGCTCTTACACCAAGATGACCCACAGTCACCTGAGGGATGGACCTTCGCTTCAAACCTTTATCATCCCTTCATCTTTCCATTCCGTCACTCCGTCCGCTTTATTCTCTCCTCTTTCTTTCTCCCCCACCGCCCCCCGTTCTTCACATTCCCCTCCACTCACCGCCTCGTCTTTCTCGTCCTCTGCGGCCGCATTTGCTTTCTAATCTTTCCCTAATACCATCGCATATTTGTTCTTCCTCCGTCGCCGCGCCTCCATCGCCGTTTCTTCCCCTCTTCTTTGCTTTTCCGCCTCTTCTTATCTCTCCTTGACTCCTTTGACTCCCTCTCTGCTCTCGACAAGCCCCCCTTTTTAACCTTGCTCTCCACTTATCTTTTCATTTCCTTTCTCTCCTTTTTCGGTCCGTATTCTTTTTTCCCCTCCCTCCTCCTCCTCCTCCTCAGTCCATCACCTTCCGCTGCCCTTCTCCAGGAATCTGTTGCTCCGACTTGCTCCGTCTCTCCTCTTCTCTCTCTCGTTCCTCCTCTTTGTGCAACTTCTTTTTTCTACTCTTAAAATGTTGAAAGCTTTCTTCCCTCTGTGGTTTCCCTTCAATTTCATACTTGTCCTTGTATTTTTCCCTCTCTGCTCACTTTTCTCCAATCTCACGTTTCCTCATGGCTCATTTTCCTTTTGTATTTTTTTTTTTTAAACCTCTTCTTGAAGCTCAAATTTTTTTGCACCTCTTATCGTTTTGGTCCACTTCCTGCTTGTTTTGCTCTTTGTTTAAGCTTTATTTTGGTGTTGGCTTTCAACGCAGACAGAATTTAATATTTATTTGCAGTTCACTGGGGGAATAAACCATCTACTACGACTAAACTTCATCAGTCCTTGTTGAACACATTTGAACATGGCTGAACAGGAGGACCCACACGCAAAAAGCAACTGAGCGAGGCAGAGGGTTATATTCCGGTTGGAATTTTCTTTAAACCAAAACAGGAGTCGTTACATGGGAAATCCACACGGGGAGGCAGGCAGACAAAAACAGGTGGGGGTTTGGGCAGACTGGCAAAAAGGGGTTAACAGGTCAAGACCGCTGGAATCCTCGCTTATGGAAAAGACAAAGACAATCTGGCAAACAAAGACACACTAGGGCAGGGCTTCAATAATCGGGGTAACAAGACACAGGTGGAACACATCGGCAATTAACGACAGGTGAAAACAACCAGGAAACAGGAAGTAAAGCTAAAGACGCTGACGACAGAAAAAAAGACCGGAAACGCACGAAACACACAATAATCCTGGGATGTTATGGAACAGTTGAAACTTGGTTTGCAACTGAGTTGGTGGGTTATTCAACCAAGGATGCTAAATTTTGCTGTTACTGTTGTTGTTGTTGTTTGGTATATCAGAGGAAGCAGAGACGGGGCTATTCTTAATTTTTTGGCCAGCAGAGGAGACATCACAGCAGGTTTATATCACCTTTGGTCTTTTCATCACCCCTCCTCCTCCTCCTTCTCCTCCCTTGCTCAGTTATTGAGCTGCACAAACAAACAACAATAAAAATAATAATAAAAACGACAACTGTCCCTTGATTATGAAGCCATCTCCATCTGGATCTCTCTGTCTCTCTCACGCTCTCTTTCTCTCTCTCTCTCTCTCTCTCTCTCACACACACACACGCTGAGCTGAATAGGAAGTGAAACAGAAGGCCAATAAGACACGCTCGACTGGAGGCAACTGCAGTGTGTGTGTTTATGAGTGCGTGTGTGTGTGTGTGTGTTTGGGGGTGGGCTTTGCATCTACCTCTATCATTGTGTGGAACCCGCCGGTCCCTCGACACCTCATCCAGCTGAACTCTGGGGGGATGATTCAGGCTGAAGACACCTGGAGGAGCCGGAGACTGAATATATTTAGACTGCAGTGACGGCATCCCGTTGACTAATTCCACTCTCCTGGTGTTGATATTAGCCGACGCCTCCAACTGTCACCTCTGTGGCGCGGCCGGCCGACACGTTCGGCGGCTCTGTACGATCCTGCGTGACGGCGGCGAGATGGTGGGCAAGGGTTTGTAATCAGTGGAGCAAACATTTTAGGAGGGACACATCTGTGGTCTGAGGAGCCTGGGGAGACACACACGCACACACACACACACACACGCACACACACACACACACGGTCCAGTGGGATATCATTTATGTCCTCAGATGAAGGAGTCACGAGATTTGTTAGCATGAGAAAAATGTTTAAAGCCTCTTTTCTTTGAACGTGAACTTTACAAGCAACATTCCGGTTTATTTATTTTTTGTGACATTTTCTATTCTAATTCCAAAAATTAGCATTTTGTTCACAACCTTTTGAGGCTCCTCCAGGCTTAGACATCATATTTATTTTTGGGATAAAACCAACGAACCCTTTCCCACTTTACCGACATAAGATCTTAATAAATCAGATTTTTTAAATTGGTTTTGTGGAACGATTTGTTGTTTTAATAGACTAATTAATTGCCTGACGCATTTTCAGGTCTTTCTTATTTTTTCCCTCTGACTCCAGATATCCCAAAAAGCTATCAGAATCTCCAGTATGGAGCACAATTAGCCCTCTGTTTATAGCCTCAAGACAAAACTGATGGCTTTGTGTTTGGAAGGAGCCAAAATGCGACGCCCTAGCATTTCCATGCAATTTATGACATCACAGGAGGATGTTTCATGAGGCTGCATGTCTCAACAAAACTCAATGCAACAAAATAGGTGGAGGTGCAGGATGCTCTTTTGCCCTGTGGGGGCAGCGGTGGTGTGGACGGGTGACTCCCAGTGTGGCTGCAGGCTCCCTGTTATCTCGGCTTCCTGGCTGTTTGCGTACGTTCTGTACAAATCCTCTGAGCAGAGTCGACAGCGTCTAAACACAGATGACATGTAGATGCCCTTGCTGCGGGGCACGTCGGCAGTGTCGGGTCGGGTGGGGTGGCGGTGGACTGGGTGTGGGTTGTAAGTGGAGGGGGGTGCTGTTGATACTTTGGAGCCAGTAATTCGTCCTGCGACGGCCGGCTGTAAGAAGGGAAGACAAGATCGGCCGATATTTTGGCACTCAGGCTCGGCTCTAATGACACAGCAGACCAGCAGATAGCATTGATCAGAGTGACCCCTCCTTCCAGATCAATAGGAATGATCCCATCCAGATAACGTTACACACAATCAATAGTGCTTGGTGTGTGTGTGTGTGTGTGTGTCTGTGTGTGTGTTTGTGTGTCTGCAGTCGCTCCCGGTGACCTGACCTGAGTCTACAGGATTCCATCTGTGTGTGTGTCTGTGTGTGTCTCTGTGTGTGTGCTTTTCCAGCGAATACCTGCATGTGAAAGTGTCTGTGTGTGTGTGTGTCTGTGTGTGTGTTGAAGTGGGCACCAGTAGGTCAGCCAAGGTGAACTGTAATGGGACTCTGACCAGATCCAATCTGGGACCACTTGTGGCAAAATGAATTGGCCTCACACATAAGATGAGCGAGTCTATCCCTGCGTGTGTGTGTGTGTGCGTGTGTGTGAATGCGCAACCCTCCGGCTGCCTGTGTGTGTCTCACCACCTTGCCTGTGTGTGTGTGTGTGTTCGTGTTTGTGCCCGCCTTTGTAAAGGCCAGCACTTGCTGAGGAAAACTAATCTAATTTTGACAGGTTTGCACAGACAAAAGGCCACATATATTAAAATAAATAAATGAATTTCACAAAGCGCCACATTGGGTCGGTGCTTCCGAGGCTCGAAACCGATGTGTGTTTCACACGCCAGCAGCCACCCGGGCGACAAGTGTAAAATGCCACACGATTGGTGGCGTCGCCTCCCGGGGAAAAGTGTCTCCGTTTCCCCGCTGGCTACTGGTAAGACGGCTGGCGCTCGGCTCGGCGGATCAGGTGCCGCCTTAAATCCTGGAAATCTCTCTGTTGACTTTGTCGCCCCTTCACCCGGCATCAAGCAGCCTCTCTGTCCTCATGCCCTGAAGTTCCTCGGCTCAATGGAGATGGATGGTGGATGTCTGGTCACCAAGGTTGCTGGTGAGCTGACTTTCCACAGCAAAATAGGATACAGGACACTGTGTGTGTGTGTGTGTGTGTGTGTGTGTGTGTGTGTGTGTGTGTGTGTGTGTGTGTGTATGTGTGTTTAGATAATATTGTGAAAAGTTTACCCTCTATGAAATGCAGAACAGTAGCGAACATCAATGAAGGCTGACAGGTTGGTTAACAGCTAACTAACTAAATGAGTAAGAACAAGTAGGAGCAACACAAAATGAAGGAGGTCCAAAAAAGACACATGGGAAAAGATGTTTTGTAATTTAAAGTATTTTAAAGCATTTTTCAGCCTTCAGAAAAAAACAACAACAATAAGTCTGTAGACTCAACAGTTGTCTACAAAAAAGAAGTGACTGAAAAACTTCGTTGTGAGGTTCTGCGACCTCATGCAGAGGGAAAGTGGATGCACAAAAATATCGCCTGCAAAGCCTGAAATTAGTGTAATTGTGCTTCTCTCTGCCATTTGTCTGCTACTGGAGGGTAAGACTGCAGTAAGATGTACATAAAAGATAGAAACAAGGGGAATGCCAACAAGAAAAGATAACTTGTTTTCCCGTAAAGATGGAAACCACCAAATAAAGAACTGAAAGAAGCTGTTTGGGTCAAAGGTCTTCAAAAAAACAAAGAACCAAGGCCATTTGCAACTCAACTCCCAGGTCAAACAAGTCTGTTTGTGTGGATCTCAGCCAGTTACAGACACACACAGGTGCAGCACGTTAGTGTGGAGACAGGTGATCAAGAAGGAGGGAGGTCAGCAGGAGAGGAAGTGGAGTATTTGAAGGCAACGACGCAGAAAACTAAAATTTACCACAAACACGTGAGGCAAACATGAATGAATGCACCGCAACCAGCTGCTGAAATGCCAAACGCTGTCATTTTAATGCGAAGTTTGTATCCGCGCAGCTCGTCGTGAATGCTGATCGAAAAAAAAAAAAAAAGCGTGAAAGTCGGCGCCGTTGTGATCCGGATCGCTTGATTTGTTTTGACCTTCAGAGTCGAGCACAAATAAGTGACTAACGAGAAACGAGGGCTGTTCACACATTGGTATGCAGAGAGCACTTGGAGTCACTTTGACTCTTGTTGCTCCACATCTCGGGGGTTGTGTCACCGCAGGAACAAACAAAACACGTTAACACTTTGGCTGGAAGGGACAAAAGAAAAAAAAACAGAAAAAAGAAAGAACGAGAAGAACAGTGGCCGTGAAATTTCTGGATGGAAAGCGGAAAAAAAAAAAACCTGTACTGACTTTACTTCTTGTAAAGAAGTTTTTTTTTTTTTTTTTTCCACCAGTGACAGCAGCATCTCGCTGCCTCACTCCGGCCCTGATTCGGTCGGTTCAGCATAATAATGTCCACGGGGATGTTTCAAAAACCTCTCCTGCAACAAAATCCACCTCTCCACCATTAATCTGTATGTTCAGTATCAGCGCCGCCAGACGCCGGGATTATTGTATAACAGGGGAAATAATCGTACATATAAATGTAGACGGGGGGGGAGAAACCCAGGGGTGAGTGCATTATGCCGCGCTAAAGATATGATAATACATTCATGGGTTCACCGAGCTGACACAAATAGGCTCCAACAACAGAGCGGCATTTTATTACACATCCACACGGCACGCCGCAGCGTGAGAGCACAACTTTATGTGAAATCTGCTTCCGTAAACCGGCTTTTTCTCGCCGCTGTTTGGCCTCAGAGCAACAAAAGAACAAATTTATATGCATAATAATTAGCCAGTAGCATAAATAACAATAAGAAAAAAGCTCACCGCTTCCTTGCTTGGATGAGTCAAACCAAAATGATGTTGAGAGGCCAAAGAGGAAACTGGAAAAAATGGCAAAAAATCTGCTTTGTTTGCGCTGAACAGAAGACTTGTGTGTTTGCGGCACCAACACTGCAAGCCAACTAGATGATTAGACACACTCAAAGTCTTCACATGTGGCTTTTTTGTGTGTGATTTGTCTGCACAACAACACAACAACAACAATTACGGTAAATCCCACAACAGCTCAGGTGAAACAGGACACTTTTGGAAAACTTCCTCTGGAGTTTCTGTCTTTTTTTTTTTTTTATAACTTTTTAGGAAAACTTCACTTTACAGTTTTTTCTTTGTTTTTGTTTTGATGTCATACTTTGTGTGCAAGCATTGCTTGTGCACTTTATGCATTCCTCTAGCAGATAAATCTACTCTGAACCCTGGCAGCGAGACATTTTTCATGTATCCGGATAAACACACGTCTACTTTCCCCCCATAGACTGAGGACAAGGAGCCGTCGACGGCACCACAAAAGCGTCTGGTTTTATATTTAGTTTGTATTTCATTTTAATATCCAGCAGCTCAGCATCCTTGAGGGTTCAAACCTATGGCTTCCTCTGGCATTGCCCGATTTTGATGTCATTATTGTGTTGCATTTCCACAAAGGTCCTGTGGTTTCTCAACAATAAGTGTGTACCTGTGAATAAAGTAAACAGATGTGGGAATAAGGGTGGGGCAAAAACAAGCTAATTGACTGGGTGGTGGATAGTGGGTGGAGCTCCGGCATCTGATTAACACTGCACCTCTGATGCTGCTTTTAATCCTGTGATTGAAGAAGAATAGTGGCCCAAAACAGCAGTCAGACAGAGATTGGAACAGTGGAATTGCACGCTGAACCAATTCTACAAGCATGAAAATGATCCTGCCAACAGTTTTTGTTTCTTTTTTCTTTCTGTTTCTCTTAATCTCTCCAAGTCTTTATTGTTCATAAGTGCGTCAACGAGTCACAAAAACTGACAGAAAAATTGCTCGAAGAGACGAAGTCGGAGATGATTCTGTGTGTTTTTCTTCTCTCTCGCCCCTATTCATCCATTGTAAGCATTCATCCATTGATAAAGAGGCGATAATGAATCTCGGCTAAAATCAGCTGTAATTTCCCACGTGGGGGTGCTGGGAAGAGGGGGGGCCGAGAGGTTTAGGGGGCTGCAAGCTGCAAACACTCCAGCAGTTGGATTCCAGCCCTGCGTGGCGAACAGGCGTTTTAGCATTCAGATGGCGGGCTCACAGCGGAGGCCACCCAGAGAGGCTGTGGGCACAGGTCGCATCCAAACACCTGGTGGTCAACTCCGCACAGCGCCGCATGGCCCGCTGCGTTAGCGTCACCTGTGTCCGCCGCCGCTGCTATTCGCGTCGTCCCTCCGTTTCACCTCATTCCCCGCCACACGCTCCCGTGCAGCCATGAATGTAAATAAACCAACGCTGAGCGATGCCAATATGGTTGCAAAAACACACACACACGGGAGAGACGCACACACACACACACACACACACACACACACACACACACACACACACACACACACATGTATAGATCTGTATGCAGAGTTGGACTTTGCTTCTATTTCTGGCTGGTTCCGCTTGGTCGCGAGCGCCGGTGCGTTTGAGTCTTCTAGGTTGTAAAATACAGCTTGTGGATACATGTTCTCCTCCACAAAGATTTGTTAGCTCTCTCTATTACATGGTGCACGTCCGTGGGCTTGTGTGTGTGTGTGTGTGTGTGTGTGGCGAGAGAGAGAGGGGAGACAGAGATAACATTGTTCCCACAGAAATCTATCAGCGCCAACAGGATTGCTTTCTCCCTCTGCCTTGCTTTTTCCTGTGTTTCATTCCTGTTTCTTTTACCCCCCCCCCCCACCGCCTCGCCTCACCTCGCCTCGCCTCGCTCTATCCACACTAAGAACCCCCCCGACCCCCAAAAAAAAAACAAAAAACACCCCAACAACCCCCTTCCTTCTCCTCCTCCTCCCCCTTTCCACTCGTCTTTCCAATACTCTCTCCTCTCAAGGCCCTCGTCGCCTCACACGGAGCACCAGTTGCACTTTATAACATCCAGTTTAGCAGCTGGACCGCCACAGCACAGACGCAGCTCACTTGGGGTGCGGAAGACAATAGATTGCGGGGGCAAACTTGAGCCTGTGCGTGCGTGTGTGCGTGCGTGTGTGCGGGCGAGTCGGCATGTCTGCGAAAGCTATCTTCTCTAAATGATACTCTGCCTCCTCTACCCCTGACAGAGAGAGAGATAGATATGAAGATGGCAGAGGGATGGGAGAGCAGGGGCGAAATGGAGAGGCGGGGAGATGGATGGGAAGAAGGGAGAAGGGGAAGAGGGAAGAAGGGCGGAATGAGGTGGAAAGTGAGACGGGAGGAAGATTTAAATGGCGGGTAAGGGAGGGAGGGAAGGAAGGGGGTGACTGATGGAGGGCGAGAGAATAAAAGGAGATGTATTGGGATTAGGTGGTGGCGGTGGTGGAGGGTGGGGGGGTGAAATTAGTTATGGCTGAGACAAGAGGGGCCGCTAGGGCGCAGCAAGGTTGTACTTTGCATTTGTCAGTTCAACCGTCGCACTGTATAATGTATCATTTCCTCCCATATGGAAGGACAAAGTGAGCATCGTGGAGGGGGGCTGATGGGGTGTGGTGAGGGAGGGTGGGGGGTTGGATGCAGCAGCAAATAAGCTGCTTCTCCTCCGAAAACGCCCACAGTGTCGCTGGCTGCAGGCTTCCAGCAGATGTTGGAAAATACGGTTGAACTTCCTGCACCTGAACTTCCCTTTGTCTCTGAGGAGGTGAATGGTGAAGGGGTGTCTCAATACAAACACCAGCCGTGTCTCCGGTACACAGTTGCGCAAGATTTGGCCAGTAGTTTCCCGAAAACGGAGATGAAAAACAGACTGGAGAGACGACATGTGGTCCCCACTGAGGAACAGAACGCAACAAAAGAGCATGTTTTCTCTTCTGAGCATGAAGACATTCCAGCGAGTCCACTGTTGTAGTCCAGCCTCTTCAACTTGGGAGCCTCCCACGTTCCAGGCAATGGTCCAGGATTTCTACGGACGAACTGTGATCCAGAGAGGATCTGTCTGCTCAGGACCTCAGCCTGGTGATGAATGCATCATGTGGCCCTCGTTGAATGAGAAATCATCTCAAGGTATTAGCGTTTCCACACATTAACAACGATCCAGTCGTGAGCCAGAAATGGAAGATCGATAGACTTCCAGCAGCTTGGTCGGCACGACTGATTTAGCGACATAAGATGACACGGAACTCGTCACTGGCGGTGATAGATGGTGTAAAATGCAGCTTTTAAAAGGTTTCCAACCATGTAAGACGATGAACTCCGGGCTCTTCGAGGTTCTTCTGCCTCTCCAGCCTGCAGCGCTGCAGCTGTCAATCCCCAGCAGGTCACACTCAGCAGTCAAATGGTTCGAAACAAATATTGTCAATACATTAGTCAGATTAAAACAAACTCGCATTGAAGATCATGTAAGATGTAAGATGATTGCATCTAAGCTGCGCTTGGCTGCTAATCGTTTGACTCATGTTCCCAATCGATGGGAAGAGCTTCATGACTCACCGTGCAGCCCACCAGCGAGGAGCGGTCGAGATGTTTTGGGATGCTCCCGTGACGTCCGTCTCTAAATATAATCGGCATCTTCGACCCGCAACAATCACTGCCAGGCGCTGTCGCTCGCTCGGTCCAAGTTATCATCTAGAAATCAGCCGTTTGCGGTTTGCATTTTGAGGAGGCGACAACGTCTCAAAATAGTATTGGGCTGATCAAACTCAGTTTACGTCTCCACATCATGTAGATGCAGTGATGCGGTGATGCAGTTTCCACCTCGTATATTAACCGTGACAGGCCTGCTGAGCATTTCTTAAGAATTGATTAATTTTTTTCCCCATCTTGCCTTAAAATCTTGTCAGCGCGACCGTTTCTGTTGAGCTGAGCTGATGACTCACTTCTCCAGTCGACCGAGGTCAAGCAGTAGCCGTTCCATGTCTTTAATCATGGGATGGAGGAAAATGATAAACAATATGGTGTTGAAGAAAATTGCAACGTCAACTTGTCAACAAGTGAAAAGGTTGTTTTTTTTTCTTGCATGGTCTCTTACCACGAGTAAACAAACTCTGGATTTAATTTGGATTTTTTTTTTCCCCCAGAAGAACTCAACAACTGCAACTAGATCCAAATCTGAATGTCATTTTCTAGGTCATGCGCACAGACTTTTTTTTTCTCTCTCTCTCTTTTGTTTTGCTGCAAGCCAAAGGCCATTAAAAGTTATTAGGTCATCACATCCCGTCGTTCCACGAACTGTTCAAAGGTCAGTCGTCTTTACGCTACAATGCAGACAAAGAGATCCAAAGGAAAATGACCATTAACTGTTTTTTTTTATGACCTTCTTCAACTGTTCTTTTCATTCCAAAGAAGCAGTATTGGAGTTTTGAACAAAAAATCTGCTGATGCTGTTTTGTCTTAAAGCCAACAGAATTTGTAAATAAAGAAGCGGGGAACTGTGTCACCTGTTGGTGGTTTTTCTGATTACAAGCTCTTCCTGCGGTTCTCATTCGCTTCAGCCGACTGCAATCAGCAGATTAATGGCATTTATCCCTTTCTCAAATTCGTTACTTCAAGTTGTTATTTTAAAAAAAAGAAAGACAGGTGTTGCCATTAGGGCTTGAAATAATTATGTCTGCTGCCAGGAAGAAAAAAAAAAGTTAGTAAACCTTTTTTAATTGCCGTATTGGATTGCTCGTGCCGCGCTGCAAACCATTAACCAAATGTCTGAGGAGGCCGATACGCGCTGCGAGGTCGTTAATTGGAATGGAGCAACGCCGCTGGTGCAGACATCCCATAATATAGCTGTAACGGCGAGGAGAGGCGGTCAGGAGAGGCTCTGGCTCAGCCGACCACCTGCTCCTCCTGCAGTCACTCCCTGCTTGGACATTGGCTGAACAACTTCCTGACTTGGCACGGAGCCCCGCCTCCCTCCTCAAGCTCCTCCTATTATTTACCCACCTGTGCCGCCACTCCTCTACTATCCATCCTCCCCAAACCATCTCTTCCCCTTCTCTTTGGCCCCTCCCTCCCTCCGCTTCCGGCCTCTGACTCTCTATCTGTCTCTATCTCCTCCCATCTCTTTATTCCGTCCTCCCATTACCTCTAGTTGCCTCTTGGAAATTCCTTAACGCCACTTTCCTCTTTCTGTTTCCTTTTTTTTTTTGCCTCTCTTGTGGTGGTCGAGGGAAAGGCAGAGATTGATGGAGTGAACAGCAATAAAGAGACAGGAGGAGAGGGGGGGCGGGTGTGAGTGAGTGAGGGGGGGTAATAGGGAGAAGGAGAGATGGAAGTGGGAGAGATGGAGGGAAAGAGTGAGTGAGGGAGGGAGGGAGGAAAGAAGGAGAAGTGAAAAATCTCTGAGCCATAATCTTCACTCAGGCTGGAGAAGCTGTGCCAAGCTGCTGACACACACACACACACACACACACACACACACACACACAGAGTGTGGGCTAAGTTTAAGACAGAGTGGAAATCAATGCAACCACTACCACTATGCATGATAATGAGAACCACTCTGCCTCTGTATGCGGCCCTGTGTGCTTGAGCGTGTGTGTGTGTGTGTGTGTGCGCGTGTGTGTGCTGCAAAACGAGAATCTGTTGCAGTGAGCCCCACTGGATATCACCAGAGAGTGTGTGTGTGTGTGTGTGTGTGTGGCCTAATCCTAACTAAGCCTGTGGATGTGTGTCTAACTCTGATACAGAGTCAGAGGCTGATTGGTGTATCTGCCCCCTGAATGTGTGTGTGTGTGTGTGTGTGTGCACTCCATGTGCACACGTCTATATATAAGTGTGCTGCGCCCGTTTGGTTGCCGCCTTGCTGGAGGTAAACTCGCCTCAGACGGAAAAGCAATGAGAGTTCAGGTTCAACAAAAAGTCACTTTATTAAATCTGTCGGAAAAGGGCAGGGGTGCTAAGTGAAACTAAGCCCCTTCCTCGGTCACGCCGTCTTCACTCGACCGACTAGGGCCAAAACGTCTGCTCCGCTGGCCCGTGGAGGAGGGAAAACCTGGAGGCGGCGGTGGGTAAAGATTTGGCCCCGCGGTGTTTGGAGGTTAACGGCGGGATCGAGCCCCGACAGGGAGCTCTCACCCGTCCACGTCCGCCGCTCGGAGCCGCGATCCACAATCGTTATTCCCGGTCACGCTGCGGGTTTTAGCCGATCCATACGAGCACGTCCCGATCCTGACACGTTGGACAGTTCATCAGCCACTCATCCCCTTACATTAGCGGAGGGCCAAGGCGCTCAGCTGCAGGCGGCAGCAGGGTTTGAATCCTCTGGCTGCATCTGTCTAACCCTCCTGTATAACACTGATGTCTCTTTGTGTGTGTGTGTGTGTGTGTGTGTGTTGTTGTTACTTAAAACACTGACTTATGCACCAGCGTCATTTGAACTTTCCTCATGTATCTATCTTGGTGAAAAGCTTGCAAACAGTGTTTTTAAAGCGGGGGAAGCCGACTGGATGAACCCGGTGCGTCACATTTCAGTGGACCAATCAGATTTGCGATATGTTGCCAGGCTGCTAGAGCCAGAGGCTTCCTATGGATCGGAGGGGCAACATTGGTTCAGGAAAATGAAGTCCAAGCGTTTTTATTATGTCATTGATTACATCAGCTACAGAGTTTTGCAGATACATGAGATATATGTTGTTATATAGAAATTCAGGTTATGATGTTATTATGTTTGCTAGCAAATAGCGCCACCTGGACCTGAGTGGCGAGGTTGCAGGCCAACTGAAGCACCCCGAACAGACACTTCTAATCTACTGGCTTTAATTAACAAAACAATAAAAAAAAATGAATAAATAGTGAGTTTCTCATTTTTTCTGTTCCAAGATTTAATCTCCTTTAAATTGGAGGGCGGCACAGAGAGGCAGACATAGTGATTTACTGTGCCAGTCGCTAAATTAGTTTTCGGAGCCTGTACATAAATGCGTGAATGCATGGGGCTGCTGCTGCTGCTGCTGTTTTGTGTCTGTGAACAAATTCAGCGTAAAAAATGCATTATCTTTTTGACCCAAAGTCAAGGAAACTCATGCAAGAATGAATATATACATATATTCTTGTATTTGAACTTCAGTCAGACCAGATCGACAGTTTGCTTTTTGAACTGCAGCACCTGTGAAAAACATCATGTGAGCTGGAAACTTGGAACGACTTGCATGTCTGTGTCCGTCCTGCAGGGGCAGCAGAGGAGGAAACTTTCTCGAATGATCAAACATGGAAACTGCGATTGCGTTGCGTGTTTTGCCGCACACACAGGATCACACAACCAACGTCCTGCTGGTGATGCTGTACTGACTGTTTTTCATGGACAGTTTCGTCTGACTTCTATTAAAATTCACACTCTGCGGAAGTGTCATTACGACTTTGGCGTCTTCACTCTAGACTGAAATGGTGGGGAAACACGTCTTTGTCACAGCAATACTGTGTGAAAAACTTCCCACTAGCTAAACTATGACACAGCCTGCTTCACATTTTGAGCACTTGATTCACTAGAGGAGGACGCCTATAAAGTAAAATTGTTCAACTATAACCTCCTTATGTCTGACTTCAACAGACCATTTCTTTACTGCTGCTTTGACAGCATGTTTTTTTTTTTTTTTAGATTGAACTGCATTCAGAGAATCCTTGTCTACATGGAAGTCTTAAATACACTCAAACACACATACAAGTCTGATCCAGTTTGTTAATTGTTAAACAGTGAAAACAGTAAGCTGATATAGTTTAACACAAATGTGAGTAGAAGCACGTATCCAATACACATTAAGGAACTGCGTGGGCTGAAGTAGTGAAAGACAAGAAGCAGCGACGGCTGAAGAAGGCAAGTGAAGTTAAATGGAAGAGAAGAAAAACTCTGACTAGTCACTTCTGCCGACGAACGAGGAGGCAGACAACAAAAAACAACAACTGTGGCTCCAGTCGCAGGCTTGTTGGTCTCTGTTGACGCGTCTTGGCTTCCAGCTCCGGCGAGAAAACGAGCCGAACGACGGAGAGCAGCACTTTGCAGCCAACGGGAGCGACTTCCACCTGCAGAGTGTAGCGTCGTGACGTCAACCAAACTATTCTGATGGATGCGCGTGATAACGCAACACACAATTAAATCTTCGCACGCAGTCATTGGGGATCTGCAGAGCATCATTCACGCCTCATTGTTCCTCCTTATCGAATTTCTCCTGTTGCAGAGCGGGACGGCGGCCAGGCACCGACGGAAAGTTGATGAAAAGTTCAACTGAGTCGGTTTGTGCAACGTTGTGCGTCTGACGTGCATTGTGCAGGGCTCAGAACGGAGGACAACGGAACTGAAACAGTTCCCATTTTGAGGCGGAGGAGCCGATGAGCTTCCTGGAAGCAGCGTTTTCATTGGCCAGTCTGTCCTTCACCTCCGGTCACGTGTCCGCACCTTGACACGGTGGATTCAGGATCTTTTGTGGATGCAGGAAAAATGGACGTTTTTTTTCCCCCTGGTTCCTGTTGATGTCGGGTCGGCGCAGACTGCCTCGAAGAAAAACCTCTAGTGCTGTGTGTGTGTGTGTGTGTGTGCGCGCGAGTGCGACTGATGTGTGAGTATGAGTGAGTGTTTTTTTGCACGCCCATGCGCCAGTGTGTGGAGTGTGTGTGTGTGTGTGTGTGTGTGTGTGTGTGTGGAGGTGCGGCCCTGGTTGGCGGCAGGCGTGATTTGTGAGAGAGTCTGTATGTTAATTGGAGGGCTGTTGTCTTGAGGGATCATCCATTTGTCTCCATCTGGCCTTCTGGCTTCGCCAACGCTTCCCAGCTACATCACACACACAAGCACATGGGAACACACACACACACACACACACACACACGCTGACCAAACACACACGCATGCGATTGAAGCATTGGCGCAGCTCTGGTTTTCCCTGCCCTGGCCGTCACCCGTCACACCTGACGTTCACAAAGACAAAGACGGTTTATTATCACAGCGGGCCGGAGGACGAGACGTTTTGATCTCCGCCTTCAGTCGCTCTCTTCATCATCACTTCCAGCTTGGTGCTTGCTTTGGATAAAAGCCCGACAGACTGTGCAGTGCAGGGTGGGTGGAGGGCGAAGTGGCCCAGTCCGGGAGCAAGCAGCCTTCCTGCTGTTTGTTGGGAGACCAAGAGGTGGCGCTCACTCTCGTTTCCTCACTTTGTTTAAAACACCTTTTCATCGTCTCACCTCGGCCTGACGGGAGGCAATTGTGAGAGTCGAGTCCTGCATGGCAGCAATAAGGAAGGCTTTCCTCTGTGTGTGTGTGTGTGTGTGTGTGTGTGCGTGTGCGTGCGAGCGCCTCATTGGAGGAATGTTTATTCATGGGCTCAGACTGTTTGGCTGCTGGAATGTGGGTCGTGTTCACCAGGCGTTGATGGCAAAAAAAAGTGATGCAATATTAATGTCAATATGCCCGTCACATTCCAGTCTCATTGTGGCTGATTTGGTTGGACGCCTTAAAGGGCCAGGCTCATGATTCATTTAGTGTCGGCGGCAGCGGCGGTGGCGGCGGCCCGTTGAGACGCGGCAGAGTGTGTGCGTCTGTCGGAGGGCTTGTGTCGCGCTGACGAGGCTCTTGACTGCTTTTCGTTTAAAACGCGGGTTCAGATCGCGCAAGGAAAAAAAGAAGTCGCTGTGATGAAATAACAAAGTCCTCCTTTGTAATTGAACTACTTGATGGAAGTGGGCGGGTTTTCATCACGGATTTCTTCGCAACGTCGATGAAACACGAGCGCTAAAAACGACTTTGTTTCAGCCGACTGACGACACGCGACCAGAAAACTGTTGTCTCGTCTCACATGGAGTCGTTCACAGACGGGCGGCGGCGGAGGTTGGATTCCGTTGCAACAACTCAACTCACCGTCGGGTTTCTCTTTTTGTTTGTCTGTTCCCTAATTTGCAATTTCAGCTCTTGAAATTTTAACGTCAATGTAAACGCACCGCCTGTCTCCACTGCCTTTACTCACATTCACAGATTTTCACACTCAGATTTTCAGGAGCTCTTTGATGGAATGAGAGACCAGAACCGATTGTGCGTCTCACGTTGCTCGCGGAAGGAAAAAAAGCGACGTCCTAACTAAACACAAAAATTGTACTTGCACTGCAAACGGTTTGTAGAAATTTCTGATTTTCTTTTTTTTGACTTTTTAGCTCCGTCTAATTAACAGAGGCCCGCAGCTATGTGACATTACTACATTAAAGTATTTTACTTGCGGTGTACTGCATTTTACGGCGGTGAGCTATTGCCGAGCTGTTGCTGCATGCGACTCTGAATCACACGCAGGCAGAAACCCCTGGGAGAAGTCGGGGATCAAGGATCCTTCCAAAAATGTTTTCATTTGCAACGTTTGAGATCAGGAAAAGAAAAATATTGCAGCCTTGACTTTCTTTTTCTGCTCTGTGATTTTCTTTTTGTTGTTGGTGTTATTTGCTGTACAAAGTGTCAACATGAACAATTTTTTTTAATTCCAGTCATCCTTCGGCATCCTGTCCAATAGATTTGAATCTTTAAACTGTCTGAACGAGTCGTGTCTGGCGTGTAATAAGGAGCCATCAAACACTCGGGGGCGACTGAAAAAAAGAAAGAGTAAAAGAGAACAACTTTGTTCTCCTTTGCTCTTTGACAGGAAGGATGAATGAGTGCGACTTCCGCACCATGCCAGGATTTGACAATGAGCAGAGAGCGAGAGCGAGAGGAAGAGAGAAAAAAATATCACAATCAATCTGTGCAGTTTCCGGCTCCCTGTGGGATCCTGCTGATTCACTACAACGGCGACAACCACCGGAACAACACAACAACACAGCAACACAACGTGGCTTTTAAGCCACGAGGTGCCAGAATGCTGACGCACTTTTTCTTCACTCACAAAGTTAAAAGCTCACACGGCGCCTTCGCACAGGAATCTTCTTATTGCTTCTTTTGTCCCCTGCACATAGACGGTGAAAAGAATGGAGTGGAATGTTAACGTATGAAAATAATGCATTTCATAAAGAAAAAGTCTGGAGCTGCTTAGAGTGAGCAGAAGGAGGACAAAGGCAAACGCACTTTATTAATATTAAATTGAGGTTGTTTCTTATTCCAGCAGACAACATGTCACATTAATAATTCAGCGGCCTTATCTATTCTCTTCTATTACAGCAGGAATTACACCGTCCCACTCGCTCCTTTCATGAAATTTAAAAGGAGCAAAAGGGGGGCAGAGACAAGTGGGAGCAAAGAGGCGGCGTAATTAACCCAAAAAAGTACACGGGTGACTTCAAAAAAAAAAAGCGCCTCTTTACTTCCTGTCTTATCTCTGGATCGTCTTTCTTTCTTCCCTCCACATCTCTCCATCTTCCTCTCCATCTCCCCCTCGCTCGCCACTGTCTCTCTGAAGTCCAGTTGCCGTATCAGACGGGCTAATTAAAGAAGCACATAATGAGCGGCGGCAGCGGCGGAGGAGGAGGAGGAGCAGGAGGAAAGGGGAGGAGCGGAGCGGGGGATGAGGGTCAAAGGAGAAGAAAGGAGTGATGATTTCTGGGATGTGACGCAGCGTCGGAACGCGCGGATGTAGACGGGCAACCTCCAAAATGAATGACTTAAAAAAAATATATCACTGCCTTCTCCTGATTCCTTCTCATTCTTCCCTCCGCGGTGCATAATTCAAGTGGACAGAACGGTAAAAAAAAAAAGAAAATGAAGAGAGGGAAAAAAAAATCCACACGTTTGTAGTTTTTTTTTTTTGTGCGCTGTTCCGATAAGAGGGCGAGCAGCGGCTGCCTGCCGGGTGCTAATTAGGGCGACTTCCAAAAAAGTTAAAGGAATGTAACGCGGCCGGCCGCCTTAAGGACCTCCCCGGAGACGCAGGGAGGGGGCGCCACCGTCTGAACGGCCAGCAGCCGCCGCCACTCGCAGCTTCTAAATGAGCTGTGAGCCTCGGCGGGCCGACACCTGCCCACCGTCTCCGCTCTGATATATTTGAGAGGCTCCATTAGACCGCAGGCGGAGGAAGGAGGAGGGGGTAGGGGTGGGGTGGGGTGGGGGTGAGGGGGCTGGGCTGTCTGGGATTTTACCTGGAGTACCAGCGGAGGAAAAGGGGCGGGAAGGTGTGTTGTAGTACTCCAGATTGGTCTTTGTATCGAGACCATTTTGTAAGGGTCTCGGTCTCGTCTCGAACTCGGAGGCATTTTTACTCGGCCTTGTCTCGGCCTCGGGCTGGACCGACTCTGGATCTTTGATCAAGACCGGCCAAGACTCAGCCAACATTGTAATAACACGATAATACACACATTAACATTGAGAAAGCCAGTCTGGTCAGTGCATAGCTGTATAATAAATGAAATAATGTAACATAGAAAGTTTGTTGTAAATGGCATCAGGCTGAGTCACAGCAGTGGCGCGGAGACGGCCACTGACGCACACCTACCAAACTTCTCAGTACCTGCAAAGTTCAACTGATGAACTGAGATGAAAATGCCGACTGAACAACAGACTGAAACTGTTTTCTTTTTTAATCTCTCTCCCTCTCGCTCTTTTTTTAAACGCGGCGATTAGCGTAATTATCCCTCTGTTTCCCAGGTGTCGATGTTCTGCGAGGTTTTTGTGCGGTTACATCACTCGTCTCTGTTGACTCTCGTGTCTCCTCTGATGTGTTTTTCATCACTTTGTGCCTTTTCTTTTGGTGTCTCAACAGTTAACATTTTCCACTTGAAGATTTTTCTTTTTTTAATTTGCGGTTTACTTTCCGCCGTGTTTTTTCCAACCACATTTTCTCTCTTTCGGGCCTGTTATCTCCCCTTTTAGACCACTTTGTTTATTTCTCTCGCACCTGTTCGTTATTGAATTCTGGACTTACTTCCATTAGTCCCCTTGCGCTCCGTTTTTCTAGCCTCAAATTTTCTTGCTTCTAATTGTTTTTTTTGGTGTAATTTTCTGGTAATCGTTCTGTCGGTTCCTCCCTCGTCTTTGTTGCGGCTTCACGTCTCTCTGCCCATCTTCCCTCTTTCTGCCTAGATTTTTTTGTCGTGGCGTTCAGAATGTCTTTATTCTCGGTGTTTTCTGTTTGTGTGCGTCCATTCATTTTAATCCCCCCCCACCTGGCCGCCTCCAAACAAGCTGTTTTTGCGACCTCGGCTAAAGTTGGATGGATCGAAGACCCCAAAAAAAGAAAGAAAGTTGGAGTGACTGTCTTTTTTTTTTTTTTTTAGCGTGGCCTTGTCTTTGCTCTGTGACTGATGATGAAACGACTTGAAAGACGAGAGCGAGACAAAGACCGACTGAGGTCTGGAGGAGCAGAGAGGAGAGGCAGAAGACAATCAGGAGGATGTTTTCACCGCATCATTACTCCGCTCGACGCTCATTCTCCCTGCTCGCACTCATCTCCCCCCACTCTCTCTCTCTCTCTCTTTGTGAGTCGTCGCGCTCCCTCTCATCTCTTCTTTGTCTTGTTCATCCTCCCCCTTCCAGCTTCTATCATTAGTTTTTATCTCTCCGCTTCTCCCGGTTTTCTGTTGTTCGGATACTCAGACAAATGAGCCTTGAAATATTCGCCATCGAGAGTCGTATGTGACTGTCTCACTGTGTGTGTGTGTGTGTGTGTGTGTGTGTGTGTGGGTGGTATGAGTGTCCATGTGCGTGTGTTTGTGAATTTTTCTGCGTTGATGCTGACTTTGGCGTCGGAGGGTCTCGGTGCTGCGCTGGAAGCTGGAAGGTAGCCCACCTGTGTTTCGATCCGACTTGCGCCGCCGTCCAAAAAAATTATTTGGCAGGCGTGAAATCAAATTGGCTGCTAGGATGGGAAAAAAAAAAAGAATTGGAAAAAAAAAGTGAAATGACTGGCTGCTGCGCAGCTGAGCAGCCAAGGAGAAAGGATGTTTCACAGAGATCTCAGCCAAGACGCTGTCAAGAAATTTCACAATAAAAGCACAATGCCGAGAACGGCCACGCGGTGACAGAAATACAGAGGATTAGGGACATATGACCTACAGCTGAACAGGGGGACTCCGCCCCCTGAAACCGCTTTTTCTTCATTAGCTTCCTAACATGTGAAAAATGTTGGTTGGAGGTTGCGAACACGGGGCTAAAAATGCTGATTTCCAGAGATGCAAGGAGTGTTTTTGAATAATTAATTGTGCGCGGCTCCGGCCGAGTCTTAAATCAGAAATGAAAATGGAAAGACATGGGAGCATTACACTACAGCTGTGCTTGATCCAAGATCATGTGCACTGACAGAGAGAAGAAAACAACATTTAAGACAGCGGCTCGCAAAAGAACAGTGCAATGCGAACACTCTGACAGTACAATATCTTGCAGGTCGTCCTTCACTCTTTTTGTTTTGCACATTAATGTTACATTGAGAAGCATTGATTGTCATGTCATTCAATCAATATTTCTCATGTTGCTGTCAGAGTGTGGCTGCGTTTTACAACCTTGTAAAGATGTAGACGCAGACAAGGAAGCTAAAATTGACAAGAAAAATATTATTAAATATTTATTAAACAATGATAAATAATTCCTGCGGACACCAGTGCCATTTATTTTGTACAGACTCACTGTTTCCCTTTTTTTCACTGTTTCCCTATTTTTTTTTCCTAAAAAAAAAAAAAAAAAATCAGTTGTATTGCGGAGGTTTTGTCGTCCTGTGAGATTTGGACTCAGTTACTTCTCTCTCGTCTTGTACAACCAGAAGCAGAAGTGCTAATAGTGAACAGACCGCCTGGCTCCTGACGGAGGTCAGTCAGAGCCCCAGATGACATCACGTCCTGCCAGTATGATTATTCCACCTCACTCTAATGAAGCAGGCGGCGGATTCGGGAACATGACCTGGAACGCAGCAGCGCCATCAACATGGAGACACATGTCGCACGTCTACACACAAAACCCACAACTGTTGTGTCTTTGCCACACACACACACACACACACACACACACACACACACACACACACACACACACACTCACAAGCTGTTTGACTGACTGGTTGTAGTAAAAGCGGCGGGCTGGTCCGAACGCTCAACGGACAGCAGAGATCGTTTCCTCCTGCCGCTCATCCTTTGGCCTATTTGTGCAACTTTTTGCAAGACGCTCACACACACACACACACACACACACACACACACACACACACACACACACACACACACACACACACAGCTGTTTGACTGACTGGTTGTAGTAAAAGCGGCGGGATAACAAGCCAGAGGCGCCGCTGCGTGTTTGATCTCCTGAGTCTTCAGACTTGCAGCCCACGTGCAAACGCAACTTCTTCCCCCGCACTCCAGACTGGCCGCGTGGGCGTGGAGTTGGAGAAGTCGTCGCCCTTTGAAAAAAAAAAAAAAAAAGAAAAACAAAGAAAAAAAAGTCACGTCCCGCCCCTCCCTAACAGAGTGTGTGTGTGTGAGAGAGATCTGTTGGAGACCCTTCAAATCCATTATTTCCATTGTTGTGCTGTTTGCATGTTAGGATGCCAGATCTGGGCCTGTTTTAATGAAAGGATGAAACCACAGAACATTTCTTCCCTCAGCACTTGGTAGGAATGCTTTTCACTGTCGCACAAAGTAAGTGAGGCCAGTGGCCAAGGAGCCGTGACTGTAAACCACGTATGGACCCGGTTCTCTTCTCCTTCTTCTCACATTAAATGGCTCTGCTTGGTTTAGAATGAATGTGAAATGCAGATAAAAAAACGCAGTCGGTGTGCAAAAATGAGGCTCGGAATCTCTGTGGAAGGCTGAAATGTGAAGCGACTTCGGCATCCTATTAGAAAAAAACTGCCCGCTGGGCATATTTTCCTCCCCTATTCATTTTGCTATGTGAGAGCTGCGTGTCAATGTGTCTGATTCAGATTAAATCAAACAGCGAGAGGGGTTTTCTTCTTCTTGCATTTGTTGGTTTTTGATTGGGCCGACAGGTGGTGGGCGGGGCTCTGGAGGCTCTGTACAGTTTTTTTTTTTATTCCCCTTTGCATACCTGCCAAATAACAAACACGCTAATCAGGCCATTCTGCAGCCACGCACGCAAAGTTATGTCGGCTTTAATGCGAGCAGACGCGCGGACGAGCTTAATTAGCGCCGCTATGCTAGCAGCAACAGGCAGTCGCGACCGCAACGAATCACACGTCATTACACTCCCAGCCACAAACGAAACCATTAGCGAGGCTTTGTCGATTAACAAGTACCGGAGACAAACTGAGACGTCACAGGGCTTTCTGTCACTTCAGCAGCTGATTTAAAGGTCCTGGATGCTGCAGAAATCAAAAGTTTGTGATGTTATAAAGGTCACTAGCTGCGTTTTCATGACCCATAGAATTGCGAAAAACCTAAATATCGCAAAAAATGTTTTTTTTACACGTTTCTACACATTTACACGTCAGCGGACGTGATGTACGGGGTCACGTGACCAGTTCACTTCAAGTGAAAATGGCGCGTTATGTTTGTACGGAGGAGGAGACAGAATTTTTTTTTACATGTAATCATAGGCTGCAAACAGAGGGGTAAATGTGCTGGTCTTTAGAGCCCTGCACCATCATGTCAGCCTGCGCACCTGGATTTCCAATATGGAACCTTTAAGAAGCTCAGAGTGCCTTTAACTTCCTGCAGTCGCCGGGATCTAATGAAAGAATCAATCTCACATAAACTTTATTTATTTCTTTAAACTTTTGTGCCAAGATATTTCAAACGCTCCCCCGGTAGCTGCTTCCTAGCTTTCAGAAGCAGTTCACACGTCTGTTAATTGATTCTAATTAAAGCTAGCTGCGCCTGCTTCCATCTGCATCTGTGGGTTTGTTATTATTTTTTTTTTTTTACAGTATGCCTCTGAGGTCCCCCCCCCTACTGTCACACAGACAGACACTTCATTTCCCTGCTAGTGTCAGCAACAAATTCCTATAACAACTTGTAAAAAAAAAAAAAAAAAAAAGTTATAAAGAAATAACTGCAGCCCCGGAGGAAGAGGCACTGCGGCGTGCGGGTCCTCCGAGCTGCTGCAGCAGCAGCTTGGCTCAGAGCTTTTACAGCCCCGGCTGGAAGGTGCAGCAGGCTGGGCAGCGGCCAGAACCTCGGTGACGCACATACACACACGCACATACACACAGAGCACTGGGTGCAGCAGCTCTGACAACATTTTTATAAGACTTGGAGTAATGCACGAGGTCCCCTGTGCAGGATTTTTTATTTAATTTTATTTTTTTTTTTTTTTTTTTTTTGGAGTGGACTGCAAATGCAGCAAGTGGAGCTGAGTAAGCAGGAGCGCCTTCTCTCCCCAGAGGACGTGACTTGAACTGCAGCCAAACGCCCCGGAGTGACTCTGTCACCATCAGCTGATGGGGAAATGTGTCAACGGACGCCACGTTGGCGCCGCGTCGCCAGGGAGGAGCGTTTGCATTTTGCTCACTGAGGCATAAAATGAGGTTTAATGTGTGGAGAACCTTTACCTGCCCTTTATTTCACCGCCATGCCCCTCTTTGATTCTCATTATTTGCCTGCGTTCCTTTTTTTTTTAATCCTCATTGGCAGGCGGTAATTAAAATATCCCTCCATATTTTTCTTTTAGCCGTTTGTTCGCTGGGAAAATAAATGTCACGATAACTCAAATGAATGACATTCCTGAAATAATGATCCAGAATTCTTTTTTCCCCCTGCTCTGGTCATTAAAGTAACTGCGGATACAACACATCAGCCATGACTCACCAGCCGGAGCTGCGGAGAACATTTAGCCACCGCAGAGACATGTCAAATATAATTCTTTTAAAAAAAATAAACATAAAAATAAAAAAACCCAGAAAATTAGTCTTGCATTAATTAATTTCATCAGACTAATGGTGCCATTTTGTGTTTTTGAACTTAAATCTTTGGTTCGGTTTCTGCCAAACAGTTAAACTGTCTCAAATACGTCTTTTCTTTCTCTAAGTGGAATTTTCATCGTCAGCTTTCCTGTCTCTTTGAATTCCCCTTTCCTGCTGAACAGGACTTTATTGATTAATGACAGGCTGCTGTTCAGAGTGACTCGGGTTAATAAACAAAATCCACCCCAGGTGATGCTCCACCCCTTAGAAGTGAATCCTCGTTCCGTCATGAAGCCTTGGCGTCTACATTTGAAGAATAGAGTCAAGAGTGGAGATCGAATGACATCCTGAGCAAATATTTCAATTTCCAGTTCTCTCTGTATCTGTGTGTTCAGTGGAGAGGAGAACAGGTCAACCTGCTCCTGACCTCCAACCAATTTCCTGTGAAATGAACAAAGAGACATTTGCTTAGCTAACTGGCCGAGCAAGCGCTCATCATCTGAAAGCCCCAAATTAAAAGAGCACAACTTCTTCTTCTTCTTTGGTTAAGAACAAAAAGTTTTGCTCTTGATTGACGGAATGTTTTTTTTTTCTGCCACAGAAACACATTCTGTTAGCCAAAATAAATCACCTCTGCCATGTAATATAATATAATATAATATAATATAATATAATATAATATAATATAATATAATATAATATGACAATAGTTCCTCTCTAAGGTGATGTCATGATGACTTGCTTTCAATTAGAGGAATGCACTTACTTTGATTTGATGTGCGTGCACGTGGGCGCGCACAAACACACACCCACATGCACAAACACATGCACACACAGGCACACTGGCATACGCAGTAATTTCAGTTTTTATTTCTCCAGAAATGATGATTTTCTTAATCAAATCAATTAGGCAACAACACAAACGCAGCGCTGGATCAAGCAACAAGCGGCGCAACAGCAGCCGCAGCAGCAACATGCACGGACAGAGACAGAGAAAAAAGGAAATAAGGCGCAGTAATAGCTGCGGAGTTAATCGCTCCGTATAGCCCTATTAAAAAGTTGATTATAGCTGGAACTGCATTGTTACAACTGTATTGTTTGCTTTGCTGACGGCGGGCATTAGCACTGCGGCAGGGCTGGAGCTGCACCAGTGATCTGACGATTAGCTTGGACTCTGTGAGACCAGATCTTCACAGAGTCCTTGGAGAACCTGCAGCAGCAGCAGCAGCTCTGCAGCTCTGCAGCCAGGCTCCGTCCCTGCAGGCCATTTCTGATTGTTGATTCTGTCGCACATAGTTAGAACTCGCCATTGAATATCTGCAGTCTACTGTCTGCTGATGTACTTTTCAGTCTGACCTCGTCCTTTAAGTTCTGCAAGCCCATCATAAGGCCAGAGTTATCAACATTTTTGTCCTTTTCTCTCTACATTTTCTTTTGCGCAACGAATCAACTTGACCCCCAAATCCATCCATCCATCTATCTATCTCTCTCCAGACAGGCTGCAGTTAGTCATCGTGTGTGCTTTTTTTTTATTATTTCTTTTTTTAGGAGTATAAGCTGGGTGCAGGAACATGACCCTGAGGGAGACGGAGGAGAAAGAGATCTGCCAGTGGAAAAAGTCATTTGTGGGGAGGCGAGTCGGCGCTACGTCACAACTCTTCACACTTGCAACTTATCCAGGCAGTTTGGGGAGACAACAGAAATCAAATTAGTCACGGCCCACAGCTTTGTTCCAGCTAAAGTAATACGTTTCCAGCCAGAAAGAGAGAGAGAGAGAGAGAGAGAGATGAGTGAGACATCACTAAATGTAGATTATGTCTTTTTTTCTTCCAGCCCTCTTGTCTCTTTTATCGTGTTTCTGCTCCTCCTTCAGTCTGAAGTCAGTGATGTAAAACAGCGAATCAAACCCCCCCCCCCCCCAACACCTTCCCAACCCTCCCTCCGCGTTCTGCTAATTGAGCGTTAACAACAAACTCTGCAGCTCTGAGCACATCACTGACTTATTCTTTTTTTAAATGTCTGTCTGGGTTTGGCATCCAAAACACGGGGTAACAAACAAAGGCAGACGGGGTCAGGCGCCGCAACAAAACCACAGAGAGAAAAGCAGAGGAATTACATGAGACCTGAGCTGGAAGTCAGATCTGAAGAATCGATCGCAACCAAGATTAAAGCAGCATACAGAACCTTTATTGTATTTATGCAGTTAATTAGTTGAAGAAAAAAAAATACTGAAATTTCTCTGTTTTAAGTACATCTTAGGAGTCCAAAAAACCTTGATTAAAATTCTGACTGTCAACTTTTTTTTCAAAAGTCAAATTAGTTAAAATGGTGTTATCATAGGTCAGTTATTCTTTTAGCTAAATAAAACACAATCGACATCGTGCTTGTTAGGTCACACATTTAAGCTACTGCTTTGTAAACTTGCAACAGCACATTAATACACTTTTTTAGATTTTAAAAAAGCCGTTTTTTAAATATTGTCTTTCAACGATGTTGATAGAATAATACTGAGGGATTTGAATTTGGGATTTATATTTCCCTTGTATTAAAATGTCAAAGCAAACGTAATTCTCGTAAAATCTCCCTGGGCGAGATTTTACGGGCTAATGAGCGCCACACCATCCAATGGAAACACCTGCAAATTGCAATTGCAAAAAAACAAAACAGCAGCAACAACAAAAATCCTCCAGACTGTAATGCATTTTAATTTGTCTCCACTGGGCAGCCATCTGCAGGACCTGGCCGCCCGTCCAGAGAGCGTCCACGACGACGATGCTAATGCAGGCCAACGACGTCCTTAACGACGTGATGCCGACCGATGGCGTCTTTCATTAAATAATGCAAATGTAATGTTTGGCCCTCTAATAGAATAACGCCGCATAAATCCGTCGGCCAAATGGAATTACGCCGGCTGCAGCCATCACTCGTCCAATCAGCTCGCGCTGACCGAATGGGGAGGTCCGTCCAGTAACGCCGGCCGATCCAGGACGGCAAAGCCCCCCCCAACCTCCACCGAGCCTTAGCTCTGTTTGTCTTCATCAGGCCGCTGCCGCCGCCGTCCGTCCGTCCGTCTGTCTGTCTCCACTAATGGTCTCTCAGAGTTCAGCAGCCAAGTGGGACTTTTTTCTTTTTTGTCCTCCCACCCCTCTGAAAGAGAAAATGTTGGAAAAGTCCAATTAATGTAAACTGTGACTCACCCACTCTCTCTCTCACACACACATACACAAAAACGCATACACACACACGCACACTCTATCACACACACACTCTCACTCACTCACTCACGCAAAGCCGGAGGTTCACTGAAGGTCGTGTCACGAATTGAACGCTCCATACTTTTTAAAGATGAATCAATCTTCCATTAACAGACTGTGTCAAGTGGGTGTGTGTGTGTGTGTGTGTGTGTGTGTGTGTGTGGACACGTCTTAAAATAAAATCCTGCATTTCTCAGCCTGTGAACGTCATTGCAGCCTTAATATAAATTCTTCTATTAAGAGCTGCAGCTTTATGGCTTCATGGAAATGTGCGGGGTTTTTTTTTGTGTGTATGCCTGTGTGTGTGTGGTCGTGCACGCACGCACGCGCCTGCGTGTGTGTTCAGTTGGAAACTCAAGTTGCCGATCAATAGCCATGATTGAAGGGCCCATTAGCCATCGGAAGCAATAGAGACGGCATTACTCCACATGACAAACTCTATAGGAAAGCACGCACACACACACACACACACTGGCACGGCATACGACAGGTAACAAATTAAAAGCTCGAGTATGATGAATAAACATTCCCATAAATACATTTTATGACCCGTACTTTCCCTGAGTGCAATTCTCAACTCCTACTCAACACACACACACACACACACACACACACACACATACACACACACACAGACGGTTTTTCGCTTTCACAACAATGCCTGCGAGAAGTTAAAAAAAAGAAAAACAGATGCGTATTCCCTCTGAAACAACCACTTGCATAAGTAAAAGATCAAACGGTCAAACGTTTCCATGGCCACCACCTGGCTGTTGTCGTCAACACACACGTGTGAACGGTGTCGCCAACTCTCAATTCATTTGAAAACGTCTCCTTTTGTCATGCATCCAGTGTGGAGGCAGATCAATTGGAAAAAGTGGCTCGACTCTCGCCGCCAATAAAAGCATCGGATCATGAGCTCAAAGCGCCGCAAAGACACACACAAAAAAATGCATTTCACAGCGTTTATCAGTGTTTATGAGTAGCTCAGTTTAATCCATTTCAAATCCAGTTTGATGTGATTCCAATTGCTCAAATCACTGAAACTATAAGCTGTAACGATGTTAGTGAAAGTTGTTTGATTCAATGAGCTTCTGCTCACAATAAAAAACATGCACAAAAAGTGCATTGGCTTTTTTCAAAATATACTCTGGACATGTTCATAATCTAATTATTGTCTTTGTCGCTGCGTGAAAAACAACTTTCACAGGAGTATAAATGCTGTTCAGTCAAAGTCTCTGTTGGTTGATGAAAGTACAATTGCGATTTTCAGGTGTTTCCATTGAAGTGCATAAGCCGTAATTCTCGTAAAATCTCGTCCCACGTCCCACCTTTAAGCCATATTTGAGAGGTTTTTTCCAAGTTTTGGTGTTTGCATGACCAGTTTCTTATTGCAATGTTTAGGTTTTGCGCAATTCTAGGGGTCATGGAGACGCAACTTGCCGGGGGTTCAAACGATTCCGTGTTCATTTGTTGTCTTCTCCTGTGTGTGTGTTTGCACCCCGCAGGAGGAGGGAGACTCCAATCTTTACTGCGAGCTGTGCGACAAGCAGTATGTGAGGCACCAGCAGTTCGACAACCACATCAACTCCTACGACCACCACCACAAGCAGGTGAGTTCCGAGGTCCACGTCATCCTTCCAGACACACAACGCTGTCATTGACGTATATATATATACACACACACACACACACACACACACACACACACACACATGTACACATATTTGTCTTAAATTTTAAGACAAATATACAAACAAATGTACACTACCAGTCAAAAGTTTGGACACACCCTGTGAATTGAATGTCTTTTCTTTTCTTTAATTCTCATGACTATTGACACTGCAGTTTCTCACTGTATGCATCAAAACTATGTATGAACACACATGGAATTATGTAGGAAGCAATAAAAGTGTAAAATATCTGAAACACGTTTTCTATTTAAATTCTTCAAAATAGCCACCTTTTAAAAAAAAAATATTTAGAGTTATTTAATGTGTTTTTCTTTGCTGCATAATTACATATATCTTGCTCATTTATTTGATGCCTTCAGTATCTACAGTATCTGCAGCGTAGGAAGTTGTAAAGATGGGGGGGAAAAAATGCACGAAAAGGTCCAAACTTTTGCCTTGTAGTCTATATACACAAACATTTTCACCACAGTTAGTTCGGTGCAACTTTTATGAAACTGGTTTCCCAGCCACATATTTAAGAGCAAACTAAAAAAAAAACCAAAGAAACCATCATGTTTTTTTTGTTTTTTTCATACTTCCATCCAGTTATTGTCTCTTGTCCAGCACTCGGGGTCACAGGGAGTCTTGGTCTCCTCCCAGGTGTCTCAGGTGAACAGACGCTCAAGATGCAAAAACACATTCACACCGTTGGACATTTTACGCTTGGCTCTTCATCTAACAGGCCTGTTCACAGACGGATGAAGCCAGTCGGGAGCTCGTGGAGCAACATTTCTACATTTCATTGGTTGGATTTACACAGCAGGAAGCAAATAATCCAGTTCCAATTTTGTCTTTTCTTTTGTTTTTTTTTGTCTCTGGTGGCTCAGGTTGGAATTGTAACGTGAACAAGGAAACCTGAAATTTTGGACTCAGGCCTCCTTCATGTCTGTCCATTCCTTCATCCCACCGTTTCTTTCAAGTGTGAGCAAAGGGACCCTTTCAAAAACTGGGAGTAAGCAGACAGTCGACACCAACCCAAAGAGTGAATTCAGTCTTTTCATTGTTCAGGAATCAGGAATCTCAAGGAAGAGTTTTAGGTTGCAGAGCCTCAGTCGTGCCTGGAAACTGTCAGTCAGGTGACTGATGAACAGTGAGACTTGACCTCAGTGCCGTTTCTCAAGTCAATCTGATATGGTAGAGATCACGATATCATCCAGGAGGGGCCTGATTCTACTGGCACCGTCTGCATTTCGACGACAACAACAAGAAGCAACACTGTGGCTTTACGCTGCTTCTGAATGACTTGAAAAAAACAGCGTGGCTGCTTCTTTCTTTGCTGCAGCAAAACATTTGCTAAAGATCTCAGCGGGTTTTCAGTGTCCCGCAGAAATTGCTGAGGAAAAACAAATTACAGTGCGTTCTTTGCAGCCAAAATCAAAGTGCAGTCCACAGGTAATCAGAATTTTTCATTTGTGTTGACATCCGTTTTCCTCCTTTTATTTTCCTCCCCATTTCTTTCTCCACGCCCCCAAGATAAAAGGAGTTTGGTCCTTTTCGTGGTGGGAGGCCGGCGAGAGGGGGCCCCGAGAAGCTCGCAGCTCTTTGGATGTTTACGAAATCATAGGCGCTGGGAGGGATGTATTTGCTGCAATTATCATTTGTTCACTGGCGAGCGCTTTGAGAGAGGCATAAAATTTTTCACAGTTAGCCGTGTGTCAGAGTTATTAGGTTTACTGGAGGATGCAAAGCATTTAGGGCATATTGTCGGAGACTGCAACACTGGCAGGAAATGGATTTTTTCTCTTTGCAGGAATATTCCCCGGCCACACACACACACACACACACACACACACACACAGCAGCTAAGCCACCCGTCTTGTGCTTCACGGTCAGTCATGCTGCCGTCGTCTCTGGGAAATGAAGTGGTTGGTTTGCAGAGAGGCAGCGTCACCGCCTCTTGATTCCCGGCTGTGACAGATGCAGCCAGTCAGGCCGAGGGGAAATAAATAAAGCCGCGTGCAGTTTATCCCTGCCGCTAAAAAGGAGCCGTGCGCTTTCCCTTCGTTGAATTTATAATTCATACGGTGAGATGTAACAAGCGGCGGCGAGGTGACACGTTATTTGTTGCGTTTGTGTTGGCGCCATGTTTTTCGGTTTCTCTGGTTCTGGAGCAAAAGGAGGGAAAAAGAAAAAAAGGAAGAAGAAGGAGAAGAAACGTCGCAGCTGTAGTGGGAGAGAACTGAGGAGTTGTTGTCCTTCACGCACAGAGCCGCCTCACACAGCTCAGAGTCGGCGTTTGTTTGGGAATCGCTGTTCGACGCTCTCAGTGTGATCTCATGAGATGCAGGATGAATAACACGCTGCTTTTTAGGGTTATTTCATATCCTGCAATTTTGACTTTTGCAGGCATGCAAAAAAAAATCCTGCCTGAGGACTGTAATCATGAGACAATGTTTGTGTTTTATTGGATTTATGGTCCCAATTTGGTTTGTTGTAAGGAAGAAAAAACGTGACTTGCTTGCAAGTTGTGTGGCGCACGTTTCAAAACACAGGTTAGCTGTAGTTTAAGGCCTTGAATTTTTAATTAAAAAAACATCCTCTTAAAAAAATATCACTGCAAACAACAATGGCATTTCGAAATAATCTTGTCTTCTGGGCTTGTAATGGCACGTTAACCAATCAGAGGCCTGAAGACATGCAGTTACGGGTAGTTGCAACTGAAATAATTATACATCACACTAGAATATAAAGTTTAACAGAGGGTGGGAGAGGCACGATCAATGACTCTTTTCGAGTGCTAATCCGTTGCACGAGTTGAAAACACTTTGTATTGAAGGAAAAATGTCATTGAAGTCGTCCTTGAAAAGGTCAGACTCTTACCTGGAGAAAAAAAAAACCCTCCTCGTCTCTGCCAGGCAGATATCAAGTATCAGGGCCTTAATCTTCAATCAGTGTGTTCCAAAGAAGGACTGGATGGAGGCATGAAGGGCTGAAGGGTTGCTAAGCAGCCAGCAATTAACAGCAGAGGAGACTTGCACTTCTATTTTTTTATTTTATTTTAAAGATATGAAGATGTTCAGGTTTAAAATGTATATGACGCAAAGGACAAAATAATGTCTTATTAGTAAAATAAAACTGCTATTTGTTTTTCTGCTATTGATAATTTGTAGGTAGATTAAGACAACAAATGGGCTCTGTAGGTCAGAGTCAAATAATCTTTCCACACAGGCGTAAGGTCAGCTCCACGTGTCGGCCTCCGAACACGTGCTTCATTAGTGGGAGTCATAAATAGCTGCGGCGAGAAGTGAAGCCAGCTGCTCGACGCTGCCACACAGCAAAACTCCCTTTGTCACATTTTATCGGATTAACAGGTTAATGAGCAGCGAGTGTGAAATGGGAGGGTGTATGAAGACTTCTGTTCTGTCAGCTTTTGTCATTTGCAACCGTGAAGAAACTTGCGGGAAAGACGGGTCATGCTTTCCTCCACCCTCCAAAATGATGAAAAATTGACTTTGTCGGAAATAAGTTCCAGAAAATCCAGCAGAAACTAAACAAAAGTCGACCCGAAACTGTGTCGCACGCACAGTTGTGGAACTCTACGCCCTATGTGATGTCACAAATGGCACCGATACTCAGCCGGTCCGGTGTTGGCTTTGGTTTTTGTCCCCACCAAAGTCCAACAAAGGCCTGTTGTTGTTTTTTTTTTTCAGGGAGCAAAACCTTGTAGCAGGAGAATATAGACAAAGTAGGAATCAGACATGTGTTGCTGCTTCAACACAGTCTGGAATGAAGAACAGATGGAAAGATGAAAACAGGAAATTATGTTGTTATAGTCTCCCTTCTTTGACATAGGCATCTGTAAAATTAGATGAGGCCTTTGTGGTTGTTCATATAACTGGTGTGTAAATGTGTGATAATCAGTCACAGAAGCAGAATGAAAAAGACAAAAACATTTTGTTTAAAAAACTGGTGGAATTGATTATTATTATTATTATTATTATTATTATTATTATTATTATTATTATTATTATTTAAATATATATAAAGCACATAGAACCGGAGGCTGGTCCATGTGTGTGGCAGCCTCCACACTGATTCATTTTCATAGAAAAAAAAATGCAATACAACAACAACACACAATAAAAAACAGCCATGAGCTCATGTTTATGCCCAGCCTCCTCTCGTCATGCCTCCGACTCGCTCAGTCGATATCTTTTCCTGCTGGAACAACGGCGGCGATAATGAAAAGTAGCGGGATGATGGATAAAAACAGATAGTTGCCAGCCGGCCAGCTGCGCTCGCACCCAGGGGCCGCGTATACGTACAGCAGCAATCCTTTAATATTGAGCACTGACGCAGCAGCCCCGCAGTTAATCCCCGACTGTCAGTCCGCCGCTAAAATCCACACAGCGGATCGGCGGAGGCATCGGAATAAGCAAGAAAGCAATTTAATTTGACGTGTTAGCGGGGGGAAGGGAAACGTTAATACGTGTCGGTGTCCTGGCACCAGTTTCCCCCAGCGACCAGTCAAAAGCTACTGGATCAAATTTCACATCTCAGAGAGCAGAAATTTGAACCCGTGGCCGACCGAGGAGTCCGGGGAGAGGCGGCCGAGTGTCTTGCTTCCAATTTGTGATGTTAATTCTTTTCCATCGGAGCACCTGGAAAACAGCAAAATGCTGATTTCTTTTCTTTATTTATTAAATGTGATAAACAGCGACGGCAGTGATGGCACAAGAATCTCTGACTTCACCCATGAATGTATTATAACAACTGGGTTCCGGACTGCCAATATGCGATTTCTTTCCAGTGGCCACTCAAGGTACTGCAGCCAAAAATCCCATGCGGCAGAGAAAGCATTTTTCCTGTAGAACGCAAAACAAAAATAGAAAAATATTAATCATGAAAATATAAAATTGTCAGAACACCTCTGACCTGAAACACGGTTCACAATTGCAGAAGTAACCCGGAAGCCAAGAAGCAACACCAACAAAAACATGTAACGTAATGAACGGATCGGATCCTGGCAGCCTGCTTCAACTAGTCACATTTCCTGGTTTGCTTCCCGACCACAATCCTTTGCTCAGTGGAGGAATCATCACTGTGACTGAGCGCACTGGAACACGGCTGCACTCCAACTGTGCACCTCTCCGATTTTTTTGCTCATTTTGCACACACAACAGCACGGACGCTGCAGGAGCAGCTGCGGACGTAGTGATGGGAAGCAGCAGAAGATCTGGAATCTGGAATCCAGCCGCGTGCGTACAGTGTGTGAAGGAAGTGAAACCGCATTCACTTTGAAATACACAATTTTCAAATGAATGTGTCGGTAAAACTAGGACTCTGTCACATGTTACACAAAGACTTATAAAAAATGTCTTCATCCCAGAGTCCAGTGAAGCAGCCTGCTATGATTCATTATAGAGAAGACTGAAGTTCTCAAGTGAACTGCGTATTTAGCTCTGTGTTTATAGCCTCCTGCTAAAACACGCTGATTGTTGTTGGACAGAGAACGAAATCAACACCCATGTAAAAGTTTTGTGATAAACCTCAGGTCCCAGTGGTGTAACAATCCTTTGTGACATCACAAACGATTGTTTTCCAGAAGCGTGTGTCTAGCAGTGTGTAGTAGAAACTTTTTTGAAAAGTGTAGCGAGAGACGTAAACTGAAAACTTTTCCCCCCCACGTTTCTGTTCTGGGGAGCTCAGTGATAGGAAGGAAACCCAGACTGTCAGTGAACGTTGATAAAGTGAATTTTAGATTCTACGGGACCTTTAACGAAATAAATATTTAACATTGTCTCATGCCATTAAAAAAGAGCTGGTAACAACAATAATGAGAACTCTATTATTTATGTCCTGGCTGGAAGTTTTCATGCTGGTCTCTCCTTCTTCATTTTCCTTGTCAGCGTCGGCTAACCTTGTTTGCGCCCTCTTCCAAGAAATGCCACACAGTTTTAAATAACACACCGCGCCCGTCTCACTTCCTGTTTGCCCCCCGCCCCCCCAATCCTCCAGGGAACCCGTCCGTCTTGTTATCCGTCTTTTCTCTTTCTGTTTATCTGTTTGTCGGCTCGTCTGCCTCGCTGTCCGACTGTCATCTGTCTGTCTGTGATATGAGCCCACCGGTGTATTATTAATATTAGCTATCACACGCACACACACACACACACACACACAATCCCAGACGCACGCACGCATGCACGCACATACTCTCTCTCTCTCTCTCTCACACACACACACACACGCACACACACACACACTATCTGTATCTCCAGCTTGCAGACAGAGCTCAGTAAGTGAATTAAGCTGGTCTGGATTGTACTGAGGCTGACACTGGTTGACTTGGGAAGCACACAAAGACACACACACACACACACACACATACACACATCACACTGTGGTGACGTCCGCCGCTTTACTGTAACATTTTCTTTGCTAAAGTAGCCGCCGCCGCTAATTAGCCGCTCGCTGTCCGTCCTGCTTGTCGTGCAGCGCCTGAAGGAGCTGAAGCAGAGGGAGTTCTACCGAGCGCTGGCCTGCAGGAGGCAGAGGAGACGCAGGGAGGAGAAGAGGGAGGAGAGAGCGCTGAGGAGCCTCCACAAGAATGAGGAGCGGAGGCCAGAGGAGTGGTGAGTCACGGCTTATTCAACCCCCCCGCCACGAAAAAAAAAAAAACGAAACAAAAAACAGGGGCTGACTGTAGCCAACTTCACTTCAGTGAGTTGGTGATGATGTGTTCATTAATACGCATTAGCAAACTCGTCGCCAAGTTTCAGGATGATACATTCATGAAAATAATCAAATCAATTAACGGGGGCAAAAAAGACAAACAAACCCACCAAAAGTAACAGTGAATTTTTTTTTTATTAACACGTAATAAAATGTGACTGTGACTATTTGTGCTATAAATGGTGTTTTTTTTTAGTCACATTTATGGGCTTGTGGACGACTGCAGGTTGGCAGGTCATGTGACCACAACACCAGGAACAGCCCAAAATAAGGACACTTGTACACACTGGATCTCACTTTTCCCGCCCAAATTTGACACTGGCCTGCCATCAACGCGCGCACACACACACACACACACACACACACACGCGCACACACACACACACACACACACGCCGCTGTGTGATTTTTGGCTCACGGGGCCGAAGCAGCTGCGTTGGCTCGTCTTAAAACTTCATCCGTTCGCTCCGGGAGCTGCTCCCACTGTGACATCTCGTCCTGCTCGCGGGTAAAAAAGTCCAACCTCCACACCGCCGGCTGGGTTGCGCCGCTAGGATGTCTAACATGCCTCACATGTCTAATTGATGAGAATGGCTTTCCTGCTGTGTTTGTGTTGTCACGGCTCCTGCGTCTGCCTGGCGAGCAAACGGTGTCGCCCGCTTCTTTAAATATGTACAAACTAAAAGCAAATGGGGTGAAGAAAAAAACAACAACCCATGCAAGACAAATATAAAATGATCCAAAAAAAACCTCTGGGGTATTGAAACAGATTGAGTAGCTTTGGCCGCCTTTTTTTATCATGGAAAACATGTCACGATTGGAGCTCTCCTGGCGAGTGACCAGACAGAGATTTGGGTTTCTTGAAATATACACGACAGCGCATGAAAAAAAAAGAAGAGGAAGAAAAAAAGAAAAAAGAGGAGCCTGCGAGCTGCATGTCAGAAACCTGAAGTCTGCCTACGCAAAGTAGAACAAGGTCTACGGCAGAAAAACGTTCCCCGAAGACGCCTTCAAACATCCACGTGTTTTTTATCCCCTACATAAAAAAAACAAAACTCAGTATCAAAGTCGACGTTTTTAAAAACGCAGTCGTCGGTTGCAGACCGCCGAGCTGAACGTCTGCCTGCGTCTTCCAACCCTGGATGTGATGAGTGACACACGGGTAAAAGTAAAACCCTAAGGGGGAAAAAAATAAAATAAAAAAACAAATCAAATCAAATGAAACGGAGATGAGTGGGACGGCTCCGCCCACGGAGGCGGCCAATGAGATGATGCCTCTCGCCCGCGTCGCTTTCATGGATGTAATCAGCGCGGCGGTGGAGTGTCTCCGGCCAATCACGTCGCTCGGCTTAGCCGGAGGTTGTGTTTAAGTGTCGGCTGTCAGCGGCTGGAAAAGCCCGACTTAATTGATTTTCGGCTGGATTTCAGCCGCTGTCGAGGCTCCTCGCCGCCCGTCTCCTCCTCCGCCCACCTCACATCTTCCTCCTCTCTCATCCCTCACTCTCTGCGCCATTCTATCCTTTCTCTTTTTTTTTTCTTTCGAAAAAACACTTTCCATTTCCTTTTCTCTTTGCCGCCTTAACCTTCGCTCACTCCTTGACTTGTGATGTACCTCCTTCTGCCTCTTCACCTCCGTCACCCTTCCGTCTTTCTCTCTTTGGCCGCCTCTCCCCTATTCCTTGTCCTCCTTCTGGTACTTATTGATTCACTCTTTTCTCTACACCCTCCTTTCATTGACCAGCTCTGTTATCTTCTCTCCTCTCCTTCATTTTCCATCAACTTTTCTCCCTCGATCCTTTTCATCCCCCTGCCCTTGTTTATTCCTCTCCTTCGACCTTTCGCTCCCTCTGCTTTACTCACTCACTCTTTCCTCTCGTCTTCTGCTTCATCTTCCTCCTCCTCCTCCTCCTCCTCCTTGCCTGTTATGTTTCCAACCCCCTGCCCCCCCTGTTGTCCTCCATGCCTCTGCGTTTCTCTCCTTTAATCCGCTCCTTTGTCATCCTCTGCCGCTCTCCCTGCAGCGCTCCAGGTTCCGGGCCCATGTTCCGCTCCACCACGGTGGCCGTCGAGCCGGGAAATCAGAGCGGACCAGACTTGGTGCAGAACTGGGCCGACATCCACGCGGGCGGCACAGCGGCAGCAGGAACGAGTGAGCGACGCCTTCCACTTCTGAAAAAAAAGCCTATTGCATAGTTTATGAATGTGTGTTTGCTTTTGCTGATGGAGATATCACTCACTGATATCAGGAGGGGATTAACAGAGTGAGGGTGGACTGCAGAGGCAGTGTTGAAATGTGTGAATTATCAGCAGACATCAAAAGAACAAGTGCAGTGCAGTAACGGCGTAATGTGGCTCTCGAGGACAAGAGGCACCTGGGACTCCATCACATGCACATTTCTAGAAACGACTCAATTTGATCTTTATCAGGCTTGTAAACTTAGCATATCACACGATAACATGCATATAAATACATGTCGCGGCCATTTGCACACATCGATTCCTGCATTCCAAGTGTTGTTCAGCTGCAGAAGCTGTTTTGTGTTCCTTTGAGTGTAAAAACACGCAGCCGACTCTGCTGGAATTCGCAGCTGGGTCTGTCAGGAGAAGCTGGATGCAGTTAAACACATTCTGCTAATGTGCCTTCAGGGTTTCCGGCGTGTAGGTGCAGCGCCTGTGTGCTGCCGCCACCGGCTACAGCTAAAGCTGACAAGCGTTTCCTCAAACGGCGTTAAGGAAAGTTGGAGAAGCGCTCGGTAAATCCTCTCCCCGGCAAAGCGCATCGAGGAAATCCATCGTGGCTGATAACCCGCCGCGCATCTCGACTTAATCACAGCCTGAGCGAGGACGCCGTGATTGGAGTTGATAGCAGTTTAAGGGAGGGGGGAAAAAAAAGGCAAACCAGACTGGAATAAAGCAGCGTTTAGTCGCTTGTTATGTAAAGTGTCGCCATGCATGCTGAAAAACCCCTGCAGGACAGGTCTAGTTTCATGCAGAAACAATTTCCACTTAAAGCAACTTAATGATTTTATTTTCAGCAAATTTAAACAACAACAATGTCAATGCGACACCCTGGCTGGCCTCTCGAATATCCCCTTCTAAGAAAAGTCCAACCTGGAGCAGCACGTCTGAATTTAACTTGTTGTTCAGGTTGAATTTTCTCTCAACATTTGAGGAGGATATTTGCTCCCTCGAGTCGATCTCAAGTGGAGGTGAGAGCGCCAGACGGCGTGACAAAGGCGCTGCATTGAAGTGAAGAGCTGCAGCCTCAGACTCCGACTCACAATCAGGTGTCGCAATGGCTTTCCACCCTCGGCAGACTTTTCCCATTTCATGTTAATGTTTTGTGGGAAAGTTTGACAGCCGACTATTAGCATCAGCCAAGAGCAGTGTGAGTGTGTGTGTGTGTGTGTGTGTGTGTGTGTGTGTGTGTCCACCCACCCTCACCCATCTTTTCATTCCGGATTTCAGGAGGTGTAATTAATTTCCTTGTCTCCTCTTTTTATACTCGTAAGTTTAACTGCATGGTCTGATGTTGGACGGGGGGACATTATGGATTTCTTTTTGAAGTCGTCTCTGAAGCTTTGCTCAGGACATAATGGTCTGAATAATCTGCCTCGCTGATGCGCTGACAGATTAATGTGTGTTGGCGTGTTTTTGCTGCAGATGGATGTAAAAAATGGATATTGCATTTTTCTTTTGGACGGAAAACCCTTCATCTTAATTCTTTGCCGATTCCTAAGCGAGTCACACACACATACACACAATCACACAGACAGACACACACACACATACTCATCGCTGCACTCATGTCTTTCCTCTAAGTCCATCCCACACCCATAAATCACTTCCAGATGCAACAAAAGAGCCCAAACGCTGAATAAATGCATGAAGAGCCTCAGCGTATGTGCAACACTGAGATTCGTCCAAGAATTGTCCATCTTTATTTTCTCCCTGTTTTTTTTAATCACTTTACTTTCACTCTCCACTGTTATCCGTCTCACCTGTAACACCTGTATTTTCTCTCTCCCTCACCTCAGAGCCGCAGCCCTCCGTCATCCAGCCCTTCCTGCCGCTGGACCCGAGGCTGGACACCAAACTCCTGGGTGCCACCCAGTGGGCTTACGGCCAGATGGCCAGTGGAAGCGCTGCTCCGGCTGCAGAGCCGCGCATCCTCAACGGGAGCTTGGCGAACTACAGCGGACTGACAGCTGCAGCCCTTATACCCGACGCCGCCACCAACGCCGCCGCCACCAAGAATCTAACGGGCGGCGGTGACACAAACCTCAGTTGTTCGCCCATAACGGGCCCCCTTAACAAGATCCCGTGGGCCCATCACTATTTAAGTGAGCCCATCACTCCCAGTAACATCCCAACGGGTGGTCCTGCCACCGCGGCCAGTCGGAGCCCGGAGAAGAACTCCGAGGTGGCGGCAACCAGAGTCCAGAGGCCCGTCTCCTTCTCGCTGCCCAAGAGGAGCTGCGTCCTCCTCCACCAATCGGCTGCCGTCTTCATCCAGGCCGGACGAGGCTCCGCCCCCTCGGCCAAGCCGGACGGGCTGATGGCGCAAGAGAGAGCCAGAGACCTGGCGGAGAAAGTGGCGGAGCAGCGGCTCAGCTGCAGCACTGGGAGCAGCACTGGGAGCGGCATTGGGAGCAGCATTGGGAGCAGCATTGGGAACAGCATTGGGAACAGCACTGGGAGCAGCATTGGGAACAGCATTGGGAGCGGCACTGGGAGCGGCACTGGGAACAGCACTGTGAGTAGTAGAGGGGCGACAGAGGAAGGAAGAGATTCCCAGATTCCTTCGTGTCAGGAAGTGGACGCAGCTGACGGTGGTACTGGAGTCTCAGACTGTGGTAGCGACAGTGCAACTGGAGCTCATCTTTATTTAAGCGGTGGCAGCCAAATGCCGCAACAAACCAGTAGTGACAATGTGGGCGCAGCGCCGTCTAAAGAGTCCGAAGCCTGTGGCCATGCAGGAAATCAGAGGGTGACTCCGACTCAGTCGAGGGAAGATCTGCTCACTGCCGCTGCGAATCAGCCTCAACACACCAACCGTTCAAATGAGACCAGAGAGTCTCAAACGAAACCCGAAGAACCCGACGCCTCATCCCCCTCTGAACCCCCCAGAGACCCGCCCGCTCCACCGCCAGGCCGACCCAAAGAGCCGTTCTGCCCCGTCCTGAGCCGGGACGGCAGCAGGGTCCTGCTGTGGCCCTCGGAGATGCTCAGCTACACCCGGACGGCGCCAGCCGTCTCCTACAGCATCAACCCGCTGCTCTACGACTTCAGAGCTCACAACAGGCCGCGGGACGGCGGCGAGGGGAAGAGGGCGGGGCCGCAGGACGGGAGGGAGAGAATAAAGCTTCCCGTGATCAAACAGGCCGACTGCCAGCAGCCGAGGCGGGAAGTTGCGACCGAGGGGGAGATGAGAGATGAAAAAGGCCGAGGAGATAAAGGCGGAGAGGCAGAAGGTGGCGTCGAAGTCGGCGGCGGCGGCGGCGGTGACGCAGTTCCGGGCGACCGTGATGAAAGCGCTTTAAAATCTGTTTCCACAGAAAGTCAACTCCCGCCCACGCCAGGCCTTCAGAGCACAGGGGGGAGGAGGAAGAGGAGGAGGAAGAAGAGGGGAGGGGTGCGGAGGGGCGTGAGGAAGAGGGGGAAGAGGAGGAGAGGAAGACGGGAGCGGAAGACAGCGAGCGGCAACCCGTCGGAGAGCCAGGCGGAGAGGGGAGGGAGAAGGTTGAAAAGGGAGGAAGGGGAGGAGGAGGGGCAGGAAGGGAGTGACGGAGAGGAGGAGGAGGAAGAAGAAAAAGAAGAAGAAGGAGCAACACAAGGAGATCAAACGGAGCGAGAGACGGCAGGTAGAAATGACGAGCAGCTATTAAGTGATCTTCCCCTGAATCGGTGTAATCGCTGCAACCAGCTGTGTGCGCCGCTGAACGGGGAGGCCGGCCCGAGTCAATTCCACCAATCAGGCGCCCGGTGGGGCCGCTGCCTCAGAAAGCTGCTCTGCGGGGGTGCAGCATGCAGCTCGGTGATTAGCCCCGCCCCCGCCGTCACACAGATGCCACGCTGTCCCGCAATTACGGCCGTCCTCGGCGAGATGGGAGAGATAGACGGAAAGATGGGGGAGGGAATGGGGAAGGGGGAGAGGGAGGGGGGCGAGCAGCGACAGAATCCAGGGGCGGCGGCGGAGATAAGAGTCGAGCAGAATTCAAAAGGAAACATGTGCGACCACGCCACCGGTGCCGCACCTCACACGGACGCAGCACGCCATCCGGCGATTAGCCTCGCCACCGCCGCTGCCTTTAGCGAAGCAGCGTGCGCTCAAAGGCAAACAGCACCTGCGGGACACGGCGGCGCCGGGCCAGGTCCGACCAGCCCACACCGGCTCCTCCTGCACGCGGAAGTGACGTCAGAGGGCGCCGGCAGGAAGAGGAAACTGCCGGAAGCGGAGGTGGGAGAGACGCAGAGGAAGAGGCGGAAGAGAGGGAGGCGGCACGGCCGGAGGGCGGGACGAGAGACACCCGGCGAGGACCAATCACTTCCGGAAAACCCGACACTTCCGTCGGAGAGCAGGAAGACAACGGAGCGGACGAGCGTAGCCACGGAACACAGCAGGGGGGAGGAGCTACCTGGCCAGGCAGCAGCAGCAGCGCAGAAACTCAGTGAGCAAGCGGTCCAGTCGTCCAACAACAGGACAGACGTCAGAGTGGAGGATTCTGGGATGTGTAGTCCCACCGCTGCTCAAAGACACGCACCTGATCCAACACCTGATGGCGCCGCCGCCGCTGACACAGCATCGCAACATTCAAAGGACCTGATCCTCTCTGAGGACACGCCTGCCGATCAAAGGCAACACCACGACGGGCCACCAGGGGGCGCCAACAGAATCTGCGCTGACCTCTGCGGTTTCAGCGACCCGGCCGGTTCAGAGGTTCAGAGCCGAGCGGACGAGTGCAATCACGAAAAAGAAAAAGTGTCGGGCGAGTCGGCAGGCGGCGGTGAGCAGAGAGGCAGCGGCGCCTGCAGCCGCATCGATCCCGGCGGTTGCAGCGGCAGCAGCAGCAGCAGCAGCAGCAGCAGCAGCAGCGGCAGCAGCAGCGGCGGCAGTGACGGCGACGCCATCGACAGCGGTCAGCGCGGCGGCGGTAATCACGGCGCTGATTGCAATCACTGCACTAATGCCGTTGATTGGAATGCGGGAGTGCTAACGAGGAGGGGGGGCGGCGGGGGACGCGAGGGGGTTGGAGGGGAGGAAGAGGGGAGGAAGCAGGCGGGGACGGAGGTGGAGAGGACGTGGGCGAACCGGAGGGAGCGAGGGGGGCGGAGGGACGTCGACCGCTTCTGCCCGGAGAAGAGGCCTCGCCTGCCCCTCCCCCTGCCCCCCGGCCTGCCGCCGCACTGCATCCCCCTCCACGCCCCCCTCCTCCTCACCCCCCCTCCCCTCTGCTCCTCCTCTTCCTCCCCCTGCTCCTCCTCCGCCGCCGCCTTCTCCTTCCAGCACACCATCGTCCAGCACCACCTCTCCCTGCTGCCACCTCCCCCCCACCTCGCCCTCCACTCCTACCCTCACCCGTTCCCCGCCTTCTCCCCGCACCTCCCGCCGCTCAGGCTCAACCCGCCCCTCCCTCCCCTCCCCGTCCTTTTACGCCTCGCCGCCCATCCCGCTCCTGAACGCCCCCGGCCCGTTTCCCCTGGCCGCCGCCTTCCACCCTCTGCCGACTCACCCCCACCCTCACCCCCAGGCCCACCCCCACCCCCACCCGCCGCCTCTGTACCCAGCGACTCACCCTGCAGTTCTGCCCTTACAGATGTTGTTCTGATAAACACGGCGCAGGCAAAATAAACAGACTCACGGCAGGTGAGCGTCTCCCTCTCGCTCACTCCCTCTCCCTGTGTGTGTGTGTGTGTGTGTGTGTGTGTGTGCGTGTGTGCCAGGAACTGCTTAAAATGCGTGGGACGGCAATTTCAGGGGGACTCGAGTCAGGGAAGAAAAAAACAACAACAACAAAAAAGCAAAAGTGAGTTTAATTCAAGCCAAACCTCCGGCAACTTCGTCACCCGCTCAAACACTCCGAAGCTCCGATTCACACGTGGGGGAGAGAAAAAAAAAAAGAAAAAGTCAGGAGAAATGGTAGCTTATTATCTTCATCAGCCGCAATCCTTGTCAAAATGAGCCTCAGGTGTGCAGCCGTCAGAGCTGCGGTGAGGATCCACAGCTGGGCTCGCCGCTCCCCCGGCACAAATCACTCCACTGCTCCTGTTTTGCATTTTTGCAGCCGATGATTCGGCTGCTTTGAGGCACGTCGGACGTTTTTTTTTTCTTTTTTCGTTACGGCTCCAAAGTGGGGAAAACGCACACATTTTATATTCGCTTGTGCTCTTTCAAGCAACTCCGACAATGATAATAAATACAGTTTTACCCTCTGTACCCACAGTGACCTCACAAATTTGTTTCCGTCTGCTGTCCCTTGCTTGTTAGCCTTTAATCAAAGTTTCAATAAAGTGCTTCACTGCTCTAAAAAAAGGAGGTGAAAGTAACTCTTGGCTATATTTACTTTCAAGATAAATACATATAAGACACAGCGCATAAAGTTTTTTGACATCCAGTTTAAAAGAATAAAAACATGTAGGGGGCGCTATATCATCTTCCTGTTCAGCTTGTTCACCTGTGGGCTAGCTGGCAAGTCAGATGTAACATTTCCAGAGTGTGAGTCTGATTGATTTGGACGACGCCCCTCCCCGCGTCGAGAATTATCGGCGCTGTTTTGCAGCGATGCAGCAGATTCTCTCTCCGGGGTGTGAAAGCTCGCAGCACTGCAGGTCGGAGGCAGATTGATGGTCGGAACACCCCGATTCCCAACGGAATGTCAGACGGTTTTCCCGCCCTTATTTTTCCATTAAGCCGACACGACGTTAATGCAGCATCAGCTACAGAAACTCGATCAAAGCCGTGGTTAGTTAATCGCTAACAAAATGGTTTTCCCCCTCTCTCTCTCTCGCTCTCTGTCTCTCTCTCTCGGCCTCAGTTTGTTGTGGCATGTGTACAGGAAATAGGATTTAGAGCCTCAGACTGGAGGAGGAAACAGTCCTTTTTGGAAAATTGCAGCGCGGAAAGAGCTAGAAGTGGATGCAAAAGTTTAAAATGTACTTTTTTCCCCCAACTTCAGTACACCAGCTTTTTAATTTTTTAAAATTTTTGGAGGGCTTTGCAGAGTGTTACCTTCACTGCCTGGTGGGACATTGAAATCGTCACTCTGCAATCTGTATTAACTTTTGATTTGATGCAACCAGAAACTTAAACAGTTTTCTATACCCTCGTCATCATTCATCATTGTCCTCATTGATTTTGACTTTTGAGTTCCTCACTGAGTGACAACAGTTTAAAGAAAAGAAAATTCTTCACAGCTATTTACATAATTAACCCCCCCACCCGACGGAAAACGTTGTATCGAACAAATCACTCTCACCGTTTAGAAGTCATCATTAAACGACATACTCACCTTGAGAATATCAATTGATATGGATGGGAAAAGAGGAATTAATCACTTAATTAATAAAGGCATTCTGCCGGCTGCGGCACCTCCAGAGAAGGACGCAGTTTAAATACAGAATGCAGCCCGTCGTTTTGCCGCGCAGGTGTTTATTAAACAGCTAACAGGCTACAGAGGGTAAACACGGCTGCCCGGCGCTGATTAATATGCACCTTTATTGGTACCAGCAAAGTCAACACGTGCAGCTCCATCAGAAAGTCTCTGCAGCTGAACGCTTGCTGGCGGCTGATCCCGCAATGATTGGCTGCAAAGACACAAAAAAATCTTCAGCAGACTTTGAGCACATCAGCTCCTCGTCTCTCTGGTTTCCTTCGTGTGCTGTCGTGCAGCGTCAGAGGGACAGGAAACAACCGAATGCAAAAAAACGTGTGAGACATGATCCGTGTCCTTTAGCTCAAAGTGGTAATAATAGTAATGATGATAATAAACTGTCTGAAACGCCTGGAGAACACTGGGAATGCTTGTCGCTCACCCAACAAAACAACCGGCATAACTGAGGCCCTAAAATAGAGAAATGGTCCTGCAGAAGTCTGCAGAAATAACAAGTGAGTTCTAAATTGCATAAAAATTGTATACGACCGCGCATAAAGTGAATTCACAATGACAAGGACGGTTTGTGACAATGCAGTGTGCCGTATTAGCCCGTTCCAAAAGTGTTCCAGAAGAAATTCAAACTGGAGTCGATGCACACCTCCCATCCCTCCATAAAAAAGAAACCCTGTGTTTGTGACATAGCATAAAAGAAGAAGAAGATAGATTCCAGCGCATATTCCATTGGTATACAGCTGCTAGCTTACTAGCATGCACCTAGCTACGCAACAACATGTTTCAATCAATGGTGGGTGTGAGCACGGCTCAAATTGTCGTCTTGACTGCAGAACATCCTTCAGTTTTCGATGTGGCCGAATTGTGATTAAATAACACAAGTTAAAGGCAGTGGCGGGCGTTGAGTGCAAAGCGTCAGCGTGCGACCCGGGACAAGACTTCCTAGTTGAGATTAGTGTGCCGCACCATAACTGCACCGCACTTAAGTGTACTAAAGAAAGCGTGCAATTTCGAGCACTGTGAATCTCTGCTAACAGCAAAGAACTTTTTCTTTCTCTTCGATCTCCGACCACACTTTTCTTTGCAGCGCAGTTCTTTTCCTCGACATTGCTGAACTCTGCGGTGAAATGTTACGTTTACATAAACGCTGTCACTTTTTTTTTTTTCCCTCACCGGCAGCGATTGACTCGGCCGTCTGCCTTTTACTCTCGATGTTGCAGACCTTCACCGGCTTGAGCTGCAGGGGAAATATTGCCAGGTTTGATAGATAGTTCACGAGCAGCCAGTCACAAGAGGGGAAAAAAAATTGCAAACATGTGTGTGTGTGTGTGTGTGTGTGTGTGTGTGTACCTGCCTATCCAACGGGGGACATATGTTTTGTTGCACACTGACCAATCGGGGACCGCACGCAAAGCCAACTGGGAAGATTATTCGGGCTCCCTCCCCCACCGTTGGTGATATACACGTTCGTGTGTGTACGTGCGTGCGCACGTGCACGTGTGATGCTGTCATCTAACGGCGGACTCAAACAGGTGGCTTTTCCCACTTTGCGACATGGGAAACCTCTCCCGCCGAGGGAACAGATCCTGTTAATTCATGCGCACCAAGTTCAAAGCTGGTCTTTCCTGGCAGCACTTTTTCTATCAAACACACCCTCGGGCTCGACTTTTTTCCCTGTAAAAGCGAAGGAGCCACACATGATGGAGGGTGGAGGTGGTGGAGGCGTTAGGGGAGCGGCGGATTTTCTTTTTTTCACCAGCCCTTATTTCATTTAGAGCAGCCGAATCCTCCACATCCTGACGATGTGGGGGTGGGGGGTTGAGGGAAGGGGCGGAGGGGGAGCAACAACATTGAAAAGATGAAGCGTGTGAAGCTGCTGGAGCTGCTCCTGACAGAGCGACACTCTGGGGTGTCAGAGGTGTGAACGGCGGGGGTGATACACACAGTCACTCCATCACACTGTTGTTCTCTCACTTTTTTTTCTCTGTTTCTCTCCCTGCTTCCTCTGGAGGTGAACATGTGGCTGCAATGGCTTCAGGGGACAACCAGCATTTATTTTTTTTGGTTCAGTTTTTTTTTTTTTTTTTTTTATAATCCGTCTCAGTGACTAAATTATTGCCCCTGCAGCGGCGACGACGCTGACAAACAAAGAGCGAGAGGGAGACGTGCATGAAATAGAAGCAGAGTTGTTTTGTTTGAGAGTTTTATTTTATTTTTTTCCAGACGAGCGCCGTAAAATATTTCAGCCGGATCGATCCGGGGACAACACACTGCTGGTGTGGCGGCGGCCGCTCCGTCGTTCCGAGAGGGCGACGGAGGCTCCATATTCCTCTCCGCTTGATTTCCCCTGTGTCCCCTGCACATGTTTTTTTTTTCTTTTACGGTGACATTATGGAACGCAGGGGCAACAAGGCCTGTATCTCAAACCTCCCGATGTGTTCAATAATAGCGGCGCCAATGTGAAAGTGGTTCCACTTGCAGCCTCCAAGTGTGAGAAAAATGCCAGAATGCCACGAGCGGGTTCGGCTGAAGCTCTCCCCCGTGGCTGCCCCCTGCCGGGGTCTGAGTGCACATGTTCTCTGTGGACGTACACACCTTTTCTTTACAATGGTGAAAAGATTCAAAAAAAATAAATGAAAAATAAATGTGTAAATTAGAGACGGAAGCAAGCTGTTACTAGATGTATTTTTGTAGCGGGGCCTCAGTTGAATGAGGCTCAGTTCTTTTCTATCATGTATTGCCATGTATTGCTATTTTAGCTAGAACCCAATGAACTCCAAACAATATTGGCTTGTTCTGCTGCTGAGCTGTTTGTACATATGTTCTCTAAAGTCCCGGTTAATCCTCGAATGTGTTCTCCAAAAAAAAGAAAGAAAAGAAAAACAAACCAACATAAAGAGGCCTTGTTTGAGTTCCTTCAGAATTCACAATTTTGTTGACGAAAAAACATCTGGAGGAATCTTTTTTTTTCTGTGTGATTCAGCAGACTTCCTGTATAGCCCCTGATATTATCCCTGCAAATATGATGATAGATCTAGCGAATCTATTGTGTAAAAAGACATCATCTCTCTGACGAAAGAAGAATAAAAACCTGTAAACTAGATTTTAGTGTGTGGTTGTTTTTTTCTCTCTATTCAGTTCTGGGGATAAAAGTTTCCAGCTAAAACCACAACAATGTTCATCATCAGCAGACGATATCTGCCACACTTGTTCTTGTAGAGCTGATAAGAAGCAGTTAAAAGCAAAAAAAAAAAAAAATCCTTTAAATTTACTTTCTTTAAATCAGATGATTTAAAGAATGGTATACAACTGAGACAAAGCTGGAAAAGAAGCACTCACCCAAAAATGATAATGATAATGGTTTGTGAATGTGTTAGTGGATAGATCGATGACATAAAACGTGTCACACATACCATCGCGTGACACTTCTGAAGAAGGCGGAAGCTCTGCCAAAACATGTCAAGGTAAGACCATCGAGAGAAAAACAGAACCCTTGGCTTGAAAAAAGAAATAGCGACGTCTGTGTTAGTAGATATTTTATAAAAACTCACGAATTCATGTTTAAATTGATTTCATAACTGCGTTTATAAACCTACAATGCCTATGAGTATTCTTGTCAAACTAAATGATGCATTCAGTGTTTATAAATTCTTGACTAATGCTTAATAGTCTTATTATTTGGTATCACTTATTATAAAGTGTTACCAAAAGTAATTACAAAATAAACACACACACACACACACACACACACACACACACACACACACACACACACACACACACACACCAGCCCTCTTCTGCGCTATTCCGTGGTGTCATGTGAGCGTCGTGAAGACTCGGCGGTCCCACTCGTCCTGACACAGCGAGCGAGGTGAACGCTGTGTTTCTGCGGCCAAAAACATCCTGTGCAGCCTCCTGGACAAGAGGGAGTGTGTTGGTGTGAGCACACGTGAGAAGCGCGAGCGTGGGCTGCCTCTGCTTACATGCTCCTGTATAGGCTCCGCTGACACACTGCCGCAACGGTAAGGTATCAGAAAATATCACGCAGTGTTATCGCGGAAAAGAGGAGCTGCTCTGTGTGCACGCAATGTGCACGTGGCTCTCGGCAAAGAGGCGACGGGTGATGTTGGTGAAGTTGCCATTGTGAGCCAGACTTGTTCAACATTCATAACATTCTGAATGGTGAAGTGCGTTTGAGTGAACGGTCCCTTTAAGACCTAGAAATACAACAAAGGGGAAAAAAAGGATTCTGTCCCGGTGGATCAGATGCTCTGGGACCGAGACCCTCTGTGTGTGTGTGTTTTTGTGTGTGTGTGTGTGTGTGTGTGTCCAGAAGGCTCTCGGACAGCTGGGATCTTCATGTTCAATGACTAAATTAGCGTCAAAACTCAACATGTTCAGCACCTGGGGCTCACTATGTGTGGGGTGTGTGCGTGCGCCTGTGTGTCTCTGACACGTGCACGGCATTTCCCTCTGAGCACGTGTGTGCTTCGCATGTGCGCGCGTGCGTGCGTTCCGCGCAAAGTCAAGTTGGTTTTATTACCGAATCAACGCTTCTCTGCAATTTGCTCCACTGACCTTTAGAAAGCAACTAGAAATCTTCTGACATTAAAACTCGACTGTGTTGGATTAGTTCTGAAAGGTGCCTGTGTGTGTGTGTGTGTGCGTGCGCGTGTGTGTGTGCATGTGCGTGCCTGCACTTCTCCCCTCACACTTGTCACTGTTTCCTCCTTTTTTTCTTTCCGTCTGAACACTCCCCGCCGCCGCCGCTGATGGATGCCTCCATCCACTGCAGCACTTCATGCTGAATGAGTTAATAGACTCCGCGGAGCACCGGCAGCGGTGCATTATGGGTTTTCTCCTCCTCCACCACCACCACCACTTTTTTTTTTTTTCCTTCACGCTTCAGCCCCAGAAGCCACTCGGCGGCACGTTAAAGGAAGCCTTGGCGCGCTTCATCGGCAGCTGAGAGACAAAAGCGTCGGAGAATCACATGCGTGAATAAGAGTCGCACTCTTTGGAGGCAAAAAAAAAAAAAAAAAAAAAAATCTACATAAAAGACAAAACAACAAAAATGTGATTTCACCCAGAAATTACCTTCAAGACTAGAGACCCTTGTATCAGAGGAGAGCAAAGGTCTGGGCAGGGGAAACACCACAACAGGGCTTTATTGGTGGCAGATGGCAAAAATAAAAGAAAACAGAATTGTTTTCAAGGCCGCTGCAGGTCGAAGCCTTCAGAAGAATTTTACTTATTTATTTTTCAAATCTGGAGCGAAAAGTTTCAAAATTCGTGTCTGGCAGCGACGCTCACCAAGCAGCTAGGGCTGTGGATCTGAGTGCTGTAAGAGCTTTCCAACAGCTGTTTCTGTAGCGCTAATGCCACTTCAGCTGCAGTGTAGGTGTTTTCATCCCCAAACTGGAGGATTTGACTGTTTATGTATTCTGCTCCACACGGAAAGATGATTTTATTTAAAAAGAAATTTTTCGTTGAGATGTCTTGAGTTGGGTTCAGCGTTTCAGAAAATTAAGTAAAACAAAAGGAAACTTTCTTATTGCGTCGTCATGGAAACCAGGCTAAATCCCTTTGACCAGAGCGTCCATGTGAATGGTTTGAGAAATGAAAAATTTTGGCTCCTTTTTTTCTTTCCCATTGGGCTGTTTTTCAGGAAGCACTTTTGAAATCGGCTCTGGGAGGGAAAACGTCCCTCCTGCAGCTGGATGACGGCGATTTTCACAGATTATCTGAGAAACAGTTTGCACAGCCTGAAGAGCGGCGCCTAATCCGCCTTCCCCAGATTTTAAACACATTTATCTTAAGCTTATCGGGCATTCAAATCCTCCAATACATCATTCACTTTAATTGTGCCAGTTTAAATCATCCGATTTTCAAAAATGAGCTCCTGCAATTTTGATGCAGATGGTTTTTTTTTTTTTTTTTTTTTTTTTGCCGAGCCAAAGCAGAACTTTAACTGGTCATGATGTTTTTCTTCTTTGATTTCTATTGTGGCATAACTGCATCAAGACGGCAGGAAGTGGTGGGTGAGGATGAACCTCCGCGGCGGCGCACCAATGCCCTCTGGATGGCTGGTAATGGGTGAAGGCTTCCTCTCGCAGGAAGTCAAGACTGAAGCCCACCACCCCCTCCCGGATAGAAAAGAAAATAAAAGAAAAAAATGCAGGGAGGCAACAGAGAGCAATAACATTTGTTCTGAGGGTTTTGATCACTCCTGCTGTAGTCTGCAGAAATGGGTCACGGCTGCCAGAGACACATCAAACCTCTTGCAGTCGTCTGAGTCAGTGGAATCTCTGATGGGCCTTTTTCACCGCGCTGTCAACGCTCCCTCCCTCCCCCCCCCCCCTGCCCCCACCTCCCTTTCAAAGCCCAACGTTTTACTGTTGAGAAACTAAAAGTTTGTTGTTGTTATTCGTCTTCTTCTTCTTCTTCTTCTTCTCCTCCTTCTTCGTCTTCTCCCGCACCTTAATGATGACTGATTGTGTCTTGCACCTTGCCAGGGGGACTCCACTTCCCTTTTGTTGTCGTACTTGTTTAGGGTAAAAGCAAAAAAAATAAAAAATAAAAATAAAGGAGTTTCGGGGCATTGAACACCTTGCGCCGCAACCCGTGCGCACAGCGATTCATCATCCCCCGTAATCAGCCGCAGCGACTCCGCCAGCCGCCTGCTCCACCGCTCCAGCAACTCCGGAGATCCATCCTGGGATCCGCTGAGCCAGCCGGGTGGCAGAAATGCAACACGGGGGTTGTTGGATACGGCGAGCGGCCTTGAGCGCGCCGCACGGCTGAGAGGTCTTGTTTGCTTGCCTGTGAAAATTCCAATACTTCCTGACTGACGCCAAATTGAGCAGCGCTTGAGCAGAAACGGTGAACGAAATCGCAGTCGGCCAACAGTTCAAGTCATCTGACTCCAACAGCCAATGAGCTGTTGGAGTCAGGTGTCTCAAGAAGCAGCAACGACACTTAAGAAGCTAATATTGGACGATCCTGGGAGCTTCTCACTCAGAACATCAGCGTTTTAGCCTCTGTCTTTAAAATGTGTTGTTGTTTATCGTTTATCGCATCCAGTTGCAAAAGTAAGTGTTTTGAAAGTTGTGGTGACGGTGATTCTGACTGACTGTAACACAACACACAGGTTTGAAAAGTGACACTGGAGAAAACAACAACAACAACACAGTCGTTTCCCCGGCAACATACAATTTGGCAGGAACTAAAGTCTGCAGGAATTAAATTTAATGTGATTCATATTTGCGATTTCAGTTCAGTTCAGTTGTCGGCCGTGCTTATTATTATCACAGAAAGACATCTCCGACATCTCCCGAGTTCACGTTGGCTGTCTTACAACTTTTTGAGTGGATGTGTTTGAGCCGCCTTTGATTTTGATGCATTAGCTGAGCTGATTAAGCTGATGTTCTTGTCCTTGACTAATGCCTCTCCCACTGTGCCTCTCCAGCCCAGTACTCCAGAATGGTTGTTAAAAAAAAATGTAAATCCAGCCAGTGTGCAGGAATCCTGGTTTTTAGGATTTAGGATTTTTGTAAGGCATAATCCAACACGTGTCCTACTGATGAGGACATACAATGGTCTTCACGGCTCTTTGTCTCATCTCCTGTTTTGTGTTTGTACAGTTCAGACACACAGTTTAGTCTATTTCTGCGTTCATAAATTTCATAAATTTTGTTTTTCTCTTTCAAAGTTTGAATGCTTTGTTACATTTCTTCATTGTACATTTTCCGTGAGACAATAGACAATAATTTATCACTCAACCAAGGCTGCATTTGAAAGGAAGGAATGTTGCTTTATAGAACAAAACATGATGAGTTTCCTTTGGCTCTTCACTCCAGCCTGGCAGCACGGCACATGGAAATGTTTCCCAAATCTGGTAAATTGGTGGATTTATTTCATGTTTCCATCTGGTAAGGGGAGGCAAAACTTGGAAGGTGAATGGCCGAACCATCTGTCTGTCATCTTAATGCAGTCCAATCTAATTTGTTACTGATAGTTTAGCCAGGCCACAGCTTTCTGTTGGTGCAAGGGCTGGAATTAGCTGTACATCATTGGATTTTTCCCCTTTTTTTCCCTTTTGTGCTGCACAACTGTCATTGATCATCATGAAACAGATATGACACAACAAAAACTTCTGTTTTGTTCACAGACTTGACTTCCTGGAGATCTTATCCACTCCGCTGCAGCGTGTTAGAAAGATTTACTTGACTGTTTTCCTGTATTTTTCTTCATCTTTATTCATATGAAACAATCCATTTGTTACATATGAATAAATGAAACCAAAAAAAGCTGTTTTTGATGATGTTCGTGCAGCAATCCTTTCTCACGCGTTTCTATAAATCAGTGCAACAACGTCGTCAGACTTCACATGGAACTGATGCTTTTTGTTGAAGATCTCACAACCTGCATGCAGACAAAAGTGTAGAAGGATGCACTTTAATCACGGTTCAGAGATGAAACACCGGTGCACCCCCGACCCCCCCGCCCCCTTCACCGCCAGGCTGGCTGCGGCTGCTGATCCGCTGCCAGTGCCGTCAGCACAGGTGGCCGTCACAAGCAGAGGGAGCGCCGGCGGAGTGATTACGCTTCAGAAGCCCAGCGAATGACCTGGCCAGAGCTCAGAGCCGCGCGTCAGCTCGCTGGAGCTCCAACATTAATCCGCAAGAATTCAAACTGATGGGAGGCAAACGTGCGGACAACACGCTCGCCGCCTCCCTGCCGCAGTCCCTCCCGCCACTCTTGCAGCTATTGTTCTTCCGTTGGTTTTCACTGCCTGACTTGACTGGGTTGCGGCTCGAATCTCGCTCGTCCACCTTGGCAACCTGCGTCAGAAAGGCTTTTCAATCAGTCGTGCAACGCGCCAGGTTTCAAATCCCATCAGCTTCCCTCTAGTGGGGACAAAAGCAAGAAGCAGCAGCTGCTTGCTGCTCTAATTTGGGTGCCGTCTTCCCGTAAAAATGAACAAAATGGCGCTGAAGGCGTTTCCCCGTGGACAAAATTCTTCAGTTTGCCTGCGAGTGGCTGGAACCACTTCAGTTATATGCTGATCCCCTTTCCAAATGCTTTCTGCGGGCTCTTTTGTTGCATGGATGTGTGAGACAAATGCAGAAGTGGGATCATACATTTTGTCTCGATATTATCAATGATTATATTGATGGATGAAATTTCATGAAACTAGCGACAGGTCGATGTTTCTCTCCTTCACTTTGCGGGGCCCTGATGTTTACAGATGACACGGACACAATGCTGCCTGCGGCTTTTCAGAAACATAAGATACGGTACTTACACTCCTCACTTACACTCCTCCACAGTCTCGACAGCATCTGGCAGGGCCGCAGTGTAATGCTACGGATCAGACATGTAATAGTAGATGAAATTATGAATGTTGGATGGATAGCGATGCTGCGTTTGCACAGACATCAGGCCTGCTTGAAATCACACACATTGGTCTGTGAGGCTTCAGTGCTGCTCAGTGCAGAGATGAAGAGGCAGGATCTATTTTGCTTTATTCCTTTTTTAAGGCCAAACCTAAACCTAAAATTAGATTAGTGCAACTATTAAAAATAAAAAGAGAAGTTTATCTGACTGTGATCGACATCAGATTGGATTAGTTTCTGATTCGACATTAAAAAGCCGAAAATGGAGCTTGTCGATTGTTGTATACAACAATGATTCTTGTCCAAAGTCGTGTTAAACAAATACAACAAAGAACTGAAAGGTTTTTTGGGTGGCTGGCGGGTTCAACCTTTCACATCAGAAGTGAAACACATTCTGACATATGACACCAGATAGAATTGCAGCAGCGATAAATAATTCCCCTTTTTGCATTATTTCCTTCGCAGGGACCCTTTGGAAGCCACTGCAGAGCGCCTGCAGCGTGCCTCTGTTTTCTCTGCCCTCCCTTCATCTCCTCACTTTACTTGTGTCTGTTGCTCACATATGAAAATAATCTTTCATGCTTGACAGCAAACACAAGACGTGGGACCTTTTTTTTTTACGCCTTAAACTCAGCCCCCGAGGCGGCACGCGGCGGCCCGCGGAAGGCGACGCTTTTGACGAATAAATCACTCAATCTATGAATCCTTTTACGTTTGCTTTGCATACAAGCCGGCAGACTGAGCCAATAAAAGTCACACATAATGTGGCGAGGCTGGAGGAACTTGTGCGTTTAATCACCGGCGGGGCTGCTCATAAGATTTCACCAATTTTAATGTTTACAAATAACATTTTTACACGTTTATTTCTTTTCTCTTTTTTTTTCTAACGCGTAAAAAGGCGCTGACACAAACAGACGCAGTCTTTTGGCAGACAGCCTCCCTTTTAAAGCTGTAATCCACAGTGATTGAACTGTGACATCCGGGCTAAAGCTTAACAGATGACGGAGAGAGGTGCTTCTCTCTCTCACTGCTCTTTTTTGGCCTCTTCTTCTGACGATGGCGACTGGAGGAACTGGGAGCTTCTCGTCTGGAGGCAGAGAATTGATGAGACTTAACAGAGCTGTAAAAAAAAAGAAAGGTGCGGCATCTGTTGACGACAAATTGCAAAACCAAAGGCGCTCCCTCCGCTCGGCTTGTGATTGGCTGATCTGCCACCGTTGTTAAACACCTAATAAACGCACACCTGCGACCGCATTAAGGCTAATTTAAATGTTAATGCAGCGGAAGTGAGCGGCAGGTTCGGCGCCGGGTGGAAATGGAAGACGCGTTTGCCATTACGAAGGCATATAAGAAAAGAATTTCATTTACGGCGCGGCGATTAAAGAAACACAAAATAAATCATTTAAAAAAATAATTGAAAATCTGGCGTGTTGAGCTCCGCCACCTCCCTGGCGTTCGACGCTTCGAGCGTCACCGCCGCCCTAGCTGTGAAATGGGAGACTTCGGCTCTAATAGCGGGGTTGGCTCAGAGGGACTTTTTCTTTTTTCTTTTTTTCTTTTTTCTCGTCGCTCCTGCCTTTTGTCGCCTTCTCTGAAAATTTGTGTGATTCGAGTGTCGGGACCTCAAACAATCATTACGCGACTCTGCACAGTCGGCTCCTCTTTGCACTGAAGCGGCATGTCATCTGTTGACATCCGTGATTAGGGGTTTTATTCTCTGGACTCTTTACTGTGGAAGCTACAGCGAGCGCCACCTCCCCCTCAATTACATCAAAACCCAGGGCAGAGGAGGGCGATGTAGGGAGAATAAAAAAAGGGGAGACGGATGGAGGGGAGAGACCAGAGCAGCAGAAAATTAAAGGCAACGCCACATGAGGCCGCGGTGATTTCGGGCAGAAGAGTCTGTGTCCCGTTTTAAAGCCCTTTCAGATGAATTAACATCAGCGTAAAGCTGTCGGGGAGGGTTACCGCTTCTTTTACACATCGATGAAACAGACAAAAAGGAAGTTTCCCTCTTTTGCTTTTTTTTTAGAAAGTTTAAATCGGCTTTTTTTTTCTCCCCGCTTTTCATCAAAAGCCACTTCGGCTCGTTGTTGACGGACGTGTCTGCAGCGACGCGAGGCGCCGGAAAGGCTCGCAACAACGCCCGGGAATATTGGAATCCATGAAAAAAAAAAAGAAAAAACGGCCACCTGAAAAGTGTGCGTAAAGCAGCAGAACATATAGCCAGAGGAAGTCTGCCGCTGGAAATTGCAAGTCAGGGAGTGTGGAAGGCTGAGCCGCCCGGATCAAAGTGTGTATTTACCTTCAACTCTCTGACCCGAGTTAAATCACAACTCACTCCCAAGAAGGTCGGAGCGAGTCGTCGGCCAAGTTTTTCATTACCAATCAAAGGTTAAACTTGTTCGACTCCACCAAGTTTCCTCCTCCTCCTCCTCCTTCTCCTCCTCCACTATCACCGCCTTCTCCTCTTCCTCCTCCGACATACTGAGGAACCTGATTCAAACAGAGGTTCCACACCGGATGAACTTGCTTCAATGTGCTACCATCCATTGAAACATTCGACCTGCATCCTCATCAACATCTTTAAACTGACGACTCTCCTATCAAGCACTGATGGAATCTTCTTCTTCTTCTTCTTCTTTCTTTAGACGCGATTTTCATTGCTTTGCAGAGTTTCCCATTAGACCGATTTTGAGATTTTCGAAAGCCATGATGGACATTTCTCATTTTCTTCCAAGAATTTTTTTTTCTTACTTGGACGGAAGAACAAAGTACAGAAACCAACAGCCGGCAGATAAAACCTTGTTTTAAAAAAAATAAAAATAAATGTCAATCCGAAAAATGAATTTAGTTGTTCTGATGATGCAGTGACGCGTGGAATTAAGTTCTCTGTCTCTGCAACAGGAACCTTTAAATCACTGCATATAAAGGCCGAATAAACTGGTTTTGTAGACTGGCGTAAACAAAGTGCTTGATTTGATTCGAACTTAATAGTTGTAAGTGGAAGTATCGCCTTTCAGACACAGCATTTACCCTTCTCACCATCTCAGCCTGACAGGGAAACACTCCGAGCTCCGAGCTGCCGCTTGTCTGGTCAGCCGGGGTTTCTTCTTCCACTTTTGATTCTCTTTCCTCTTCTGCACGTCTGGAATTCCTTTGTCAAGATTGTCCGTGCAGGAGTTCGTGTGTCTCTCGGCTGTCGGCCGACTCCCGCTGCTTCTCCTTCCGCTCTGTACAGTATCTTATTAAAAGCTTTTTCAGAGAGCAGCTCTTCCCCCTTTCGCCTGTCACTGGTCTGAGTTCAGCTGCAGCCGCTATGCACGTTTTTTCCTCTTTTTTTTGTATTGATTTCTGGATCCGCTGTGTCATGTTTTGCCATTTTCCTCTTTAAAAGTGCACTTGCTTTTCCTGTTCTGTGAAATGGGCGCTACACATAATGCTCTGTGCATGATGTTGGCTTGCACAAAAACAGAAATCAAGTCATTAAAAAAATGTTTCGTCTTGAATGTTGACATAGAGGAAACAAAGATTAGCTCCAGCCTTCTTTAAGCCCTCTTTAAATAACGGCTTCGGCTTGGCTTTGTTCATCGACTTGTCTCAGCTCTAAAGTGCAAAACACGTCCAACTCTTGTTGTGACTGCTTCTGCGTTCTTATGGCCACATCATAGGAAAAAGTCTGGCAGGCAGGGAGGACGGCTCAGAGGGAGGGGTGGAAAAAAAAAAGATTTATCTGGTAATTTGCAGCTCCTAAGACGGCTCGGCCAATCAGAGATGAGAGCCACAACTAACCACTATATCAGAGGGAGTTAATGGCACGCGGAAGATGGAAGTGCGGAGAACTACGAGGCATGAAGAGGATGAGACATTACATTAAGAGGAGGAGGAGGAGGAGGAGGATGGGGGAGTGGGGGGTGAGGAGGAGGCTGGGGAGAGGTGGTGCGAGTGTGATGACAAAGACGGACGGAGGGAGGAGAGAAGAGGAGGAGACGGAGCGTGAGATGTTCTGCTGTCTCCACCAGCAGATGCCGGAGAGTCCAGCAGCGCACGCAGAGCACAGAGCACAGAGCAGTCCACTGCCAGATAAATAGCTTTACACATACACACACACGCACGCACGCATGCACACTCACACACACACACACACACACACACACACACACACACACACACACACACACACACGAGAAACTAAATAAATAGCTTTATACTCAGCAGCAGCCAAAGTGGGTCAGACATCAAAGTAGCCACTCGAAAAAGCTGCCGCAGCCGCCGACACACACAGACACACACGGCCAAGCGCACACTTCCAAATTGCTACTTGAACTGTCTACACACTTGCGTGTGCGCATATATATACACACAGACACACACACACTTTTGAGACACACAGTTGTGCTTACTGCAAATTGCCATGCTCTTCTCCGCCTCTTCTTCTCTTCCTCCGCTTCTGCTTGTGTGTGTGTGTGTGTGTGTGTGTGTGTGTGTGTGTGTGCACGAGCGTGTATGTGTGTGTTTGTCTGACATCTTCTCCTCGTCTTGTAAATTGCAGCGAGCGGGTGCCATGGTTGACCAAATAACAGCAATCAGGAAGTCTGAGTGCAGAGGAACAAAGGCTGGCCGGCCACTTTAGATACACACAGGCGTGTGTGTGTGTGTGTGTGTGTGTTGCACACCTTTAGCGGCGGCGACGGCCACAATTTCGGGGGCGAAAGGCAATGGGCGGGTCAAACGGAGGCAGGTGCTCCGTCATGGCAAAGTTAGTTTGGCCGCACTTGTTCTGATGTTGGGTTCGTGCAAAATTGGACGGGGCCGTTCTTTCAAAAAAATATATTTTTTTAGGCAGAGTTTGGAACGCGAGGGGGGGATGCTTTGTTTTAGCACATGGTGAAAGATCCGCCAGCTAAACCAATAGTTACAGTTGCCCTCACAGGATTGGACAACACTGGTTTTAAGGGAGGGGCTTGGCAAAGGGTCAATTTGGACTGTTGCTTCTTCATTAGATGGCAAATCAGTTGTAATAGGTCAACCAATGAATGTTCCATACTTACTTTTCTTGAAATCTACATTTATCGCAAACACGGATGAGTGGAGTCTAGTGTGAGTCGTGGCCGGGGGGGAAAGGGAGCGTGCTGGCCGTGCCAAGGCCCATTACTGGCTACACACCGACTTGGTGGTGAGAATGTGGATGGAGATTGGAGGACGCAGAGCCTGACTGGTGCTTCAGCCTCTTTCAGACGCTTGTTTGTTCTGTTTGGAACTTTTGAAAGGAAAAAGGGGAGAAAAAAACAGAACGTGGTTCGGCCTGAGTGCTCTGACAAACCCCCCGAGATCCACTGAGGCGCTGGGAGACAACCTCGCGCAAAACCTGCAACCATCAGAGAGCAACACGCTGTCAACACGTCAGCAGGAAGAAGCAACGCTTCAGGTTGGCGGATCAGGGCTGAATCCTACTTTAACTGTCTGTTTGTTAGTTAGTTTGTTTTTTTATGGTCAAATGCACACCTGCGCCTGGATGATCAGATGTGCAGTTTGGCTTCGGCACCAATTGAACTGAATTAAATATTTGTTTTTTTTCCATAAATGAAAGGGTTATAAAATATATATAAAGGGAAAAACAAAAAGTCGCGCTGAGATCAAACAAAGCGGGAAATAAAACGGGACGTTAGCGCGGCCGAGCGCTTTCAGCGAGGTCAAACTTGAACGGTCGCTGCGGCTTTTAATTGCTGCAACATCCGCCAACGACACAGCGAGCAGTGAGTGATTTGCTGCTGCCGGTGATGGTTGTCGGTCAGGAGGTCGCCGACGGGAGCCGAGTGCAGAGCTGGAGGAAAGGCTGCGGCGCTCGGAGTGAGCGAGCATTGGATCTGGAGCTGTCGGCAGCGAGGGAACGCGGCGTTCTCTTGGAGCCGGTCTGGACTGGAACTGGATCCTCCCGTATGACTGGCCAGCCGCCTGCCGCTCACACCTCCCAGTTCTGCTTGTTGCCTTTGTTCAGTTGTCAGTGGGACGTTTGCCTCGTCGGGCTGATTTGACGGATGGAAACGGTGGAGTGGGGTGTTGTTCCATGTCTCAACACTAGAGCCCTCCTTCTTCTTCTGCTCGTCCCATGTTTTATCCTTCCGTCATTTTCAATCCAAACACCCCCGTGCACACACCGCACGAAGTCGAGGTCTCTGCGACTCACCTGCTGGACTCACCTCACCGTGTGACCACTCAATGAATAAAATGAATAAACACGGCAGAAGTGACGACCCAGCCGAAGTCGCCGCTCCACTCAGCCGGTCGAAGGCTTTTATTACAGAGCAATGTTGGCAAAAACCTGCTGTTTCGGGGGGGCGACACACACACAGACAAGAGTGAACTTCACCAGGAAGGACGGCTCAGTGTGACTGAAGACCATCTTGGAAAAATCTTGTTTCATTCATCACACACCTTCGTGGAGCAAACGTCAAGTTTCAGCAGTTTTAAAGTGTTGAGCGTGGTGAAGGTGACCTTCAGCCGCATCATCATCATCCACGACACGATGACATGGTGAGTTTGTGCAATTACTGTTGGAACGCGGCGTGATTTGTGCTCCACCGCTGAGACTGAGACTTTTTGCTGCGCTGTGCCCGCTGCAGGCGGCGTCATTAGCCGGCGGAGTCGCTGCGAGAGAGCGACTCGGCGGCGGCTGATTTTCTAACCACAGACCCTCGAGGCGCACAAGGAGAGGGTGCAAAAACCCGATCATAAATATGACTTTTCAATCTTATTTGTTAAACCTCTATAATCAAAAGACAAACCCAGAATTACATATTTACTCGGTTCAGGCTGTGTTTGTTTTATTTTGGCGAGGTCGGACCCTCTTCCCCCCATCCTGTCAACGCTCCCTCGTCATCAGCTGTCTATCTGTCTGTGGCCCTAATTTGTGCACCTGGGTCCAATCATCTTGCCTCCTTTACTTGCGCGTCGGTGCACCTGTGCCTCCTTCTGTCAACGTCTAATCGTCTCATCTTCCCAAAAAACAAAACTAAATGTTTTCCTTTCTTCGCATATTCCACCCAGTTTCTCATTCAAATGTGGGACTTTTTGTGTTTTTTGCACAAGAGCTTCTTTTTTACGTTTCTTTTTTTTTTTTTTTAAAAAAGAAGCAAAAAACGAAAGTCCAGCCCCTTGGCCTACAAGACGTCTCTTTTTTCCGGAGGCTAAAAGTCGAACGCTAGTTGTGTCGAGAACCGTCTCCAGCAGCCGCCTGCAATGGAAATGAGTTTCCTGACATTTTCGTTTGAAAAGCACCAATTCCGCAGCGGGCTTCATTCCAGTCGCTTCGGCTTTGAGATGCTTTCACCTCTGTGACGCCGTCCGAACCCAAACCTAACATTAAAGGCTTTTTGCCGCTCGTGTTTACAGCACAGCTGCTCCATTGTTGTATTATAAACGGGAGTAGCTATCGGTGTTATTGTGTCCCGCCCCCCCGTGGCGCCGCTCCCCTGCTGTTTCCTGCTATCAGGGAGGTAATTGCACAGTCTCTATTCTTTTTTTTCTTGCTGTCTGTTGCTTTACACTGAGTCCACAACCCTGAATTACCCCAGAACTTCGCTCGCCGTGCCGCGTTACAGCCCTCTGGAATTATGTATAACCTGCTTGAGGAATTTGTGCAGCTTGGGGCCTCCATCAGCAGGATCCCGAGGTGGATTCAGAGCGGCGGCGGCGGCGGACACTCAGCAGACCTTTGTCTCTTCACCGTCTGCCATAATGAAAATATTCTATGAAACATTAAACAGGCTCAGGAGTGTTTTGCAGACCTTCCTCTCATATCTAACGCTCATCAGTCATGAAGAGATTGTTTAACTTTGGCGAGGAAAAAAAAACAACACAAATTTTGACAGTAGTGTTAGGACAAATTTGAATTCCGACCTGGCTCCCGACGCCCTCGACGGTCCCTGCTCCATCTGTCTCCTCCCCTGTCTGCTCCCTGGACTCCTCGCCAGTCCTGTCGCCTTCTGTTCTCTTGAACCCTGACCGCCATTCTTCTCACGTTGTCCTGCGTCCCACTACAGTGCGGAGGATTTAAGCACCCGCTGATTTGTTGCACGGACGTCTTTTTGTGGTCGAGTCGGGCTCTTGCAGGGCCCTTCTGTGTCGCCGGCCACTTAGTCAGCATCCGTCTGAGTTGAGAAGTGGAGACACTGCCGACAGAAATCGATGCCTAATGAGCCATGAAATTCCTTTATTCCTTTTTTTGGGTGAGGTCTCATAATTTTGTATGGCACTGTGACTTCATCATTTTATTTCCCTCTTTTACTTGTACGCGTAATTACTGCAGTTAGAGAAAGACCGTGTTAATGCTCTGCACTGTTTAGAGCTGGACTGTATGTTTTTCCTTTCAGATGTACTATACATTATACACTATTATACACTATTTTTAATACTGATACTGTTTGGACACAGCAAGGAATTAGGAGTAGATGTAAGTGGTGCCCTCTAGTGTATGTGCAGTACAGCTGCACATCTTTGTCAATCTGTGTGATAGATTACTCTCTATTAAAAAAAAAAAATTGATGATTGATGACTGATTAGCAGCGATTACGCCAAAGCTACGATAAATGTCACAAGAAGGTGACACTAACTTTTTTAAACCGTTCATTTAACTCCAGACGTACCGTAAAGCAGTCGTCCGTTCTCCTGCTAGTGTGTCAACTTTTGTCGTCGACTTTTATGTGGTATCGCCACATTGTCAGAGTCTGTTATATTAAGTTAATGTTGCTGCAGAGACTGACGGACTGTCAGTGGTTAGAATAACAACTCTATAAGTTCGGCTTATATCTGTAGATCCTCTCATTTCAACAGACTGGAAATGTCAAACGCACACGATGCTGCGGAGAAATAATCGGGCGTTGCCGTGGCAATAGTATAAGGGCCACACGGGGGCTAATTGATGGCGTTGACGGGCGCCGCGCACCATCTCCCACGCAGTCCCGAAGGTTTGACTTCTCATTCTTCACTGGAGTTCAGGTAATATCCGCACGACTCGTTGTCCTTTCAGCCTTTAACCCCCCTCCACCCACTGCCACACTCACTTGGACCAGCAAGCACCTCTGGCCACATAGCGAACCACTGGCTGAGCGAGATAGAATGTGTTATTGTGACAGTAAAGCGAACATCACTCACGTGATTCGCTGCTGCTTAGGGTCGCTTTAAAGGTCCAGTGTGTAATTTGGCTTGAATTGTAATTTTTACATTGGTAAAAGCTTTACATACTGCCCATAAAAACAATAATAAAAGTGTATAATCGCAGTACTATAAAAGTAATTTGGTGTTCCTACCCGGTTCTCATTTATATAAGAATATACATATAGCAAGAGTCTTGTTCCTAGGTAGCTGCCATTTTTCACCGGCTTATTCAAGTCCGCCTAACATTGTGTTTCAAAATCATTATGTTATCATTATAATGATTTTTCCAATAAAAAAATGAAGAAGAAGGTGGACAAGGTATCCCGGTTTGGGTGCGCAGGGCAACGTAGCTCACTGGCAAGCTCAGGAGAGGGAGGGGGAGTGAAATGTGCCAACATGATGTTGCTGAATATTCTTCAAAATCTCAAAATATTAACCCTTAAAAGTACTAACATATTTCCACCAGGTGTTTCGCATCATGCCACATCATATCGTGCAGCTCTACGCTCTGCCGTGTGCTATTCTGTCTCACCATGTTGTCATACATGGGAAAGTCACCCCGCCCCCCTTTGGTTTGTCATGGTGCACCACCAGAGGCTCTGGCAGCCTGATGACGGGAGAGCATTGTGATTTTGAAACAGACACTCGACAACCATTCAGGGAGAAATCTATCAAAGGAACGGACGGGGGTGTAAACACCTCCTCTTGACGGCTGGCTCCAGTGTGGTACAAAGCGCAACACACAGCTGCGAGTTTTTTTTTTTTTGTGAAGTACACACAATTGCACACTCGCATATACTTCTCACTTTTTTTTTTTTGACAGGGAAAACAAAGAGCCGCTTCCATGTCCTGCTGCAAACCTAAGCAACAAGTTCACACTCCCACAGCATCAATTTCAAGTTTTCGTTCTGGGGAAACAAAAAAAAGGAAAAATACAAATGTAGTTGCGGGAAGGATGCTGGAGGATATCACAGATTTTTTTCGCTCTTTTTTTAGGCTTCGGTGTTTACAATGCGCATTGGAATGTGAGGATTTTACATGACAAGCAGAATGGCACATCGATTCACAGCAGGTCCGCTGATTTTTTTTTTTCTTATCAGCAAAGCTGCATTTTCTCCCCTATCAGGCCGTCGACTCTGTGCCAAGCGCACGGTTTTTAAGGACAGAACGAGTCCGCGACGCGGCGAAGTGACGAGCAAACTGTCAGCGAGCAGGAGCCGTTCGCCGCGAAATGAATCTGTTGCAAAAAATAAACCCGGGCGAGAATGGCAGCGCATCAGATTCTCCTCCTCGCAACGCCACCAAGCCGGTGCTCTTTCCATGGCAACCGTATCAGTGGCGGTTTTTGGCAGCCTGCTCGCTGTGCACCAACCAAAAATGACAAATCAACAATGTTGATTCCATCACACATCCACCGAGATGCCTTTCATTCCCGCCTGTGGCCGCACTTGTGTGAATTTCCGGTGCGCCTGTGCGCCAAGATAAGTCGACAGCGGATCAAGATAGCAGCCGTGTGCACCACCAAAAAAAAAAAAAATGCTGCTTCGTGTGGGATGGGAAATTAAACGCGAGCAAAGATTCTTGGAGGACACATTCTGGCTGTTTTTGGGGCCAAAACGTCTCATCATGTTCCTGCAATTTTCTCCACGAAAAACAATGGAGCTGCTGCCGGTGGTGAGACGACGAGCTAACGTGTCGTCTGGTACTATGTGGTCCCACAACACATGTGAGACAGAAATCCACAGACAGAGTGGCCGTCGTCGTCTGTATTTTGCAAAGGAAAAGAAAGTGTGAAAACTGCGCACAAGACGCTGCTCACAGTGGCCGAAAGCAGAAATTGTGCAGCTTCATAAAGACTCTGCTGAGAGATTTTGAAGTCATCGTTGGTTCGCTAGTCGTTTGCATGAAAATGCGTGCCCTCCAAAGTCTTTGACTCTTTAAGCGGCCTCTTGTCGAGCCGGTCGGGATGTTGCTGCAGCGGCGGCGGCAGCGGCAGCTCGGACTGGCGTGGAATCGACCGCTGAGCTCTAACTCAGTCTTCAGCCCGGCGCTACGGCTGACAATCACAGCAGCAGCTCATTAGCAGAGAAGCTGCTGATGTGAAACGACACCCAGACCGGCATGTTGACTGGTGGGTGGGAAGTGAATCGTTAAAGCTGCAGCTGATCAACTTCACGCAGGGAAAAAAAACACACACAAAAAAACAAAACATAACTTCACAGATGTGTTTCGCCGGTTGTCCGCGAGCTAATTATACGTTAGGAGGCTGCAGGAGTGAAATGGGCTCTTAAGCCCAGCAATAAAATGCACTATGCTAGTGAGGCGCAATATGTAATAAGACTTTTAAGTTTGAAGTGGGGCTCCTAACATAAAACACGGCAGACAGCATAAATATGAAAGAACATCATATTATTTGCCCTTGAAAAAGAAAGGCTTAATAATTTCAGTAGTTTTTGTCTCTGAGCTATATTTGAAAAAACAAAACAAAAAATAGTGGCATGTACATAGTTGTAGATAAGCTCTAATATACAGAAATATTTGGCTACATTTTCTGAAGATTTTACTGACTGTGTATTTTGATCGATTCCCTTTTTAAGTTTGCTTCTGCTGAATCTTCCATGTTTGATTATTATTTTCATTTGATTTTAAATCTGATATTTTTTGGCATCAGCACCTTAGAGGCTGAAAAAAAATCAATTAAAAAAGTTTTGATTTATTTATTTATTTTGACTATTTAAGATGGAAATGTGAACGGTGAAAATAAATTCAGGGATGTTTCATTAAAAGCTTGTCTTGATTGCACCTTTGAACAATAGTTGCGTTTTGTCATCTGTCATCCTGCCATCTTAATTATTGTAACTGGCCCATTTGTGGGTTTTTCCAACCCACTAAAGCTTTCTGGTTGTTTTCAATAGGTCTTCATCACTTTTTTGCAGAAGTATGTGGCAAAGGAAACTTTTTTTTTGTTTTTTGGCTTTTTTTTTTGTTGTTGCAGTTTTTGCAGCAGTGAGCGCTGCTGTCCAATACGTGAGAGAACAGGAGGACAGGTTGTCTGTGACGGCTATTCCCAGGAAGCTGAAACCATTCACCCGCTCTTAGCCCCAGTTCCACTCCTGTAGACGGTATACAGTGCGTGATTGATGGACAGCTGCAGCACACTCACACACACACGCCTGTCAGCTTCCATTTAAGCAAATGAAATCCATGTATTTAAAGTAATGCGGCACTGGTTCTAGCGAGGCACAACCTCACCAGTGTGAGACACCCCTCCCACCGTCGCCCCTAGTGTTCAAATATATGTACTGTACCGTTCTATATTTATTTAAAAAATACATTTCTGTTTTTAATCGGCTTGTGCACGCTGCGGCAAAAACAAGTGTAAACAGGCGCCTCGACAAGCTGTCAGGCTGCAGGCTGGACCCTCAGCTGTGGTTTGTTGCTCATTGAGAACATTGATTTGTGCACGTCAGGACTGACACGTTCCTCACAGATCGGTCCGGATCAAATCCAACGCCCGCCGGCGTCCTGCGAAGACCTCCGCCCGTCCAGACTGGATGTTGGCTGACGCTGCGAGACGCATCATCAGCCTCCAGGGGAGCGTCGGTCTTCCGGGGCTCAGCAGAAAACATCTCCCAGCTGGTAGAAGAAATTCACATTACTTACATACTTCATATTTTGAGTGTACGTGGAGCGTGTTCACACACTGAGGACCAAATGAGCCTTAACTAACGCCGTATTTGTCATGGGGCAGAAGTTGTGTTGCGCCGCTTCCCACGAGCCACAGCAGCACATTGAATAGTTTGGTATGTGCGATATATTGTAGCTATTCTGTTATTATCTTTACCACCTGTTGTCAAATCACAGCTTGACAAGTACCAGGAGAAGGAGAAGTGGCAATGAAAAAAAACACTTTAACAATAATTACGTTTTTTCCCGGTAATTGCAAAATATCAGGGGGCCGACCACAAGTCGACACCACACAATGAGTGCAATTCAGCTGCAGGCAGACGGAGGTAAGACACTCCAGTAGCAACAGTAATGGCAGAATGCAGAAGAAAGAAATCCTGGATCTACAGTGCAGCAGCAGCAGCAGCAGCAGCAGCAGCACAGAAGGTTCTTCGGGTGAACTTTGGAACATCAGAGATATAAGGACACTCTGTGATTCTGCATCTGCAGCCTTTAAGAACCTGAACCTCCTTTTTTGTGTGTTTACTCAATGAAAATCCCCGGTGGGGCTGAAACTCATAATTCTCACAAATCTCCTCCTCTGGGGATGTTTCTTTCTTTTCTTTTTTTTTTTTTCACCCTCCAAACCCCAGACATAAACATGGTTTTCCTCGGCTGCCCCGCGGCCCTGCTGTAAACCCCCTGCCTTGGCACTCCACTCGTGACAAAGGCTTTAATTTGACAAAGAGAGAGACGAAGGAAAAAAGTTCATTATTTTCTCAGCGACCAGGTTTCCCCTCCGAACAAAAAAGGGAATTGTGCTCCTTTACTGTCTGCCGCCCAGCGCCACCTTCTGCCGTGTTTACAGTAGAAATTAGCCGCTTGCCTCCCCCCCGCCTCGCACCCAGATGCTGCCATGGCAACAGTCGGGGTTCAAGCCCCTCCCACTCCCCCCAACCCCTCCCCCTCCTCCCGCCGTCGCCAAACTCCTCTCCATCCAATCTTCTTTCCCAGTGAAACCATTAAATTATCATCTCCAGCCCCCTCAAGGTTCATATCTCCGCCTCATCGCTCTCTCGCCCTCTCCCTCCCTCTCTCACTCTCTCTCTCTCTCTCTCTCTCTCTCCCTGCCTCTCTCTCCCTCTCTCTCTCCCTCTCCCTGCCTCTCTCTCCCTCTGTGTCAATATTTACAGAGTTTCCCATCGACTCTCTCAGGTAATAGTGTCTTATTCCCAAAGCCCTGCATGGTGCAAGCGCACTCACACACACACACACATACTAACATGCGCGCACACACACACATACACACACACACAGGCTGTGTAAAATGGCTATTCCATCTAAATGAGCGCTATTCAACTTACTGTCCCTGTTGACAGGTTACAACTGCCAGTTGCTGTGTGTGTGTGTGTGTGTGTGTGTGTGTGTGTGTGTGTGTGTGTCCTGAGTGATTGTGTGCGGCTCTGCAGTGTCTCCACCCACATACACTTGCTTATTTAAACCGATTGCCTTGTTTATTGTTGCGTATACATGTGTGCGCTAATGCATGAACTAGACCACATGTGCGTATGTGTGTGCTCACGCGTGTGTGTGTGTGTGTGTGTGTGTGTGTGTGTGTGTGTGTGTGTCTTCCTGATAGCCCACACTGTCCCACCCAGTAATCTCATGGCTGGAAAGAGAAAACGAGAGACAGAACAGAAGAGGGAAGATGAGAAATTGGCCTAGGAAGAAATTAAGACAGGCAGCCGCGTCGCTGCTGGTGGAACTGAGAAGATCTAAAATGGCAATAAATATGTATATGCTTTGCGGGGGTTATGCATGTGCATATTGAAGGTGGAGGTGTTCTCTGTAATATTCCTTCCTCTGCCTGCCTTTACTTCTTTCCTTCACAGCTGCTTTTGTTTTGCATCTACTCCCAGTTTATTCCTTCCTTCCCCTCCTCGGGAAGTAACGACACGATTTATGTTGGTTTTGCATCGAGATCTTTTCTCGTGCCAAAAAATAAAGAGAATGTCAAATTTTATTGACTTTTCATGGGTTGCTGTTGCTCAAGAACAGAAGAGGGAGAGAAACGACTGCGAGGCTGGTTGGTTTTTCCCGCCAGGGTTTGGAGTTTGGCTGGCCAGCTTTGCTAAAACGGCGTCAAAAGTGGCAAAAAGTGGTAGAAATTAACACCCTGAACTGAGCTCAGTGACCTGAGGACGTGGTGCCAAATGTCAAAGTGGTCGAGCAGTATGTCCTGTCTCCCTATGGTATAGCTTAATTCTTGACTTTACCTGAGGGAAAGCAGTGTGCATGCAGTCAGGAAGCAGCTGAAATCTGTCTCATTGGAATCCAGAGCTCCAATGTGAACGTTGATGAATCCAGACTGCAGAGCACAGGTTAGAGCCAAAACTGAACCATGTAGGAGAGGAGCAGATCACGCAAGGACCATCAGAGTGGAACAGCAGCATTTCCGGAGAAACTGTGCACTTTTCCTCAAAGTAATGCCTGGAAAAAAACAACCTTCCTTTGCAGAACTCACATGGTGGCAATGTGACAGCCATGTGCTACTGGCTGTGCCGGCGTTTTAACACTATTTCAGCTGCTAAAAAGAGGGCCGAGGTGGGCCATCTCGGCCTGTCAAACGGCGCTGTTGAAAAGAATTGCCGTCAAGGTTTAAATAATCCTCCCCAGATTCTCTGCGGTGGCTGAAATCACCGTTTCTGGCAAGGTGGAAAAAACAGGTAAAGAAAAAGAATTTCTCTTTAATGGCTCACACCGGCCCTTTTAAAGCTGGGGCAAATCATGAGAAAAGGCTTTTCTTGTACCGCTGACAGTCTGAAAGGCACATTATTAGAGATGATTTGTAATAAAGCTTTTTTCTTTTTTTGCTTTTTCCAAAAAGATCCTATCAACTGTTGTTTATTGAAAGGTGGGAGAACTTCACGAGATCGTCCAGTGTGTAAAATTTCGCTCGATTTATGGTTTTTATTTTGGGAAAAGCTTTATATACTGCCCATAAATACCTTAATCAAAGTGTATACTCGCTATACAATAAAAGTATTTTGGTTTTCCAACCCATGGAAAGGTTCTTTTTATATAGAGGAATAAACATAGATCAAGAGTGCCTATTAGGCTCATATATCATATATGTCATATATCTAAGGAAGCCTGGTGTGCACTATCCAGCTGCCTGACATCAAGTTTCGTGTTTAGGGTGAACGCTCGACTCCTCAAATAAATCAAATAACAAGAAGATGGACAAGCTACCTAAGTTTGTTTGTGCAGGCCAAAGTAGTTCACTGGCAAGCTCGGGAGAGGGAGGGGGAGTGTAAGAGCGCTGCAATCTAAAATGTAGCCGCTTGATGTTTATATTACACGCTTCACATTTAAAGCCGCTTACCAGTCAACAAAGTAGAGCTCTTAATCCAAACATGGCTCCAATATATGGCAGCTTCTGGTGGAAGGAACGCCTTTGAAAGCACAGATTTTCATCCCCAACACACATTTAGCTCACCCCAAACATCCTGTGTGTGGCTGAGGTCAGGGCATTAGCTCTTTGCATGGACCGCCACTGCTAAAGCGCTAACGGATGTGCATCATCGGTGTTGTGTCTGCTTGTGATCCTGTGCGAGAACTGCATTCCAGTTTATACGAAAAACAGGACGAACGTGCAGCTAATCGCGCAGTCTGTGAAGGGGTTACCTCTAGCCAGAGGAAACAGGAATGTAAACTTAAAGGCAAAGGTTCCTCTGCGCCATATACCTTGTATGATACGTTCAACAGCTCCCATGCATGTTCTGTAAACCACCCTGTTCTTTCCCGGATGCCTGACTTCTTTCGTAATAAACGTACTTCCATGTAATCAAGTCGGTGTCAACGACGATTCCTTCACCATCATCTGCACATCACTGCTGCCGCCTGACAATCCGCTACATTTGGAAAACACCTGCCGCCACGTGCACCCCACGTCCACGTAAACACGGAAGCGGCTGAGACGCTCGCACAGACAGGGAAGACACGCAGACGCGCGCTGGTGATTAATCTGCAGCCGCCACATATGGAGACACGAGTGTTGGAGTGGGGCCTGCGAAAATGATATCTCAAGACGTTAAATATTTAAATCCCCAATAGTTTCACAGCTGGTGCCGGCAGATAGTGTAATCAAATATGCAATATGGCGTGGGCCGCGCTCGCACGCATGCACGCACACACACACACAGATAGATATAGAATCATCTGTGTATCTAAACATCCACACACATACATACCTCGTACACAAATTACAGATTGTTTGCATCAGCCAACTTAATGAATATTAATGAGTGCGAGAACATAACAGTGACCTATTGACGGTGGGAGCGCTGAGCTCTTCGGGCAGATGTTAATAACTTTTGCCGACAAATAAAAAGCAGCACAACTGTTCTTGCATCTTTGCCGCCTCCACTCTTCTTCTTCTTCTTCTTCTTCTTCTTCTTCTTCTTCTTCTTCTTCTTCACTAAATCGCTTTTTATTTCCGCCTCGTTTCCCATTGTTAGATTTTCTATTAAGCAGCTCTAATGGGATTCCAGAAATCAGGGAAAAATCACTGCATTATCATGCAGGCGGCCGCCAAGCGACAGCAGACGCCGTGATGGGCGACATGTCGGCCATATTGAATAGCGTCTCATCCATGTCTGTATTAAAAAGTGGCGGATGACAATTATCGTACAAGTGCCCTGAATGTGAGGCAGCTGTCAGGGGGGGGAGAAATGGCTGTGGGGGTGACGGGGAGGAGGGAGAAGGTAATTTTTAGGCGGCGGGGAACATGAAAAAACTCTCCTGCCAGCTGTGCAATGAGCCGCGTGATGCTCTTGCAGGCGGAGGTCCGACTTAATTACATAAGAAATTCTAAAAACGTCTTTGATGTGGTGTTGCAACGCAACTGAAGGTTTTTCTTCTTCCTCCTCCTCCTCCTCTTCCTCCCACTCTTGGTCTCTCCCTCGGGGGGGAGGGCAGCAGGTAAAGTCAAAGCCACCAGGTCCAGTCAAAGCCTCATTAATTAAATGCCGCCGCTGCTTCACTGAAAACAGCCGATCTGCAGAAAAGCCAATGGCGGATCGATGCTCTGGCCTCTCTGCAGCCAAGTAGCTGAAGACTCTGGGACCCGCCACCGTGACGGTTGCGGAGAGACGGCCAAGGGCAGGACCGGACGCAGCAGCCTGGGCGGATGAAGGTTTGACCCCGGCGCCGCACGCTGAGCGATGGGGCGGGAAGGGAGGCTTTGATGCACTCGGCTCTCGGTTCAACTGCAGCGCCATCGCAGCAGCGTGTGGTCAAGTGCGGTCGTGACTTCCGACCGCCCCCAATAGTAGACGTGGCGGTGGGGTTTTTTTCCCCCTAGAGAGGCTGAGGGGAGTGGAAGCAAAACACAGCCCCAAGGCTCTGGAGAGGAAGAAAAAACAAAACATTACACATGTTAAAACAGCATTCATAATTAACGCAGCGGCCTTTAGACTGATGCTCTTTGCACTGTGTGTGTGCATAAAATAAATATTTATTAAATCTCATACAGGAAATTGTCCATGCTTGCTACTTCTTATGATTAATCAGCTGTGTTAAAAAAGTGAGGGTCAAATCAATATATAAATATGTCAAGTCAGTATATTAATATGTTACATTTATGTACAGTACATATGTGGAACAACAAGGATAATAGGTTGCTTTGTAAAAAAAAAAAAAAAAAATCTACTTGAATAATGTTGCTTGTATAGTAAAAAAAAAAACATTGCGCAAACATGTTGCACTTTTTATTATAATGTGGTCTTAACGACGGAAATGTGTGGGTAGAGATTTAAATTTTAATAGCAAAAGGCAGATGGTGGATTTTTTTTTTATTTTGAAGCACTCGCGACAACAGATATGAAGAAGTCACAACTTCTCGCGCAACTTCTACTTCTTTCCGACCCCCGGCGGTGACGAACACACTGTTGCCGCAGCTGGCGGCGCTTTTATTAAACTGTGGGAAATGTCTAATTTAGGTGCAGCTCGCGGAAAAACAACAGAGAGAGAGGCTTCTCCGGGTTTTTAATGGTTTATCCATAATTGTCATTGGCGGCGTGAAGGTTTGTTGGTTGCTGTGTTGTAATTTCCACTGAAAAACAATCAAAACCATTAGTAACCAACTCAGCTTGTAATGGAAACCATTACAAACCGCGGCGAAAGGCGGCAGTGGTAAACCATTAGTTCCGAAACCCCAAAAACAAATTATGCAAGAGAACTGGCGGGATGTTCGGGGCCTCTAATGGTTTGTGGTGCTTCACAAACGGCTGAAACATTCACAAGGTTCATCTTGTGATTTTTTTTGTGTGTCTTTTTTACATTTTTTCCTCCATCTAATTCCTTCTCTGCGGCGAGAACACGGCAAAGTTAATTATTCCGCTGCGAAACTTCACCTGGAACACGGCGAACGTCACAGATTGACATTTAACTGTGTAATAAGTACAAAGGTTAACTTTTTCATTTAATTTGCAACAGAGGCGGAGTTCTAAATGGGTCTGCTGCCCTCACGCCCACTCGCTCCTCAGCAGAAGAGGCAAGAATATCTTTATTAGACTCACCGGCAGACAATGTGTGAGCCTCTCATTTTGCTGACTTTTTTAAAATCTACTTTTATTGCAATATTTCGCCTTAAAAAAAACCTTCCATAAAACTGACCTCTTGGTTACAGATGTAGAAGTCTTTGTCCTCTAAAAATCTCCTTTAAACGTCAACTTCAATTATAAAAACTATTTGTAAAGGCGTGTGTGCGTGTGCTTTTGAAAGCCCTCTGAACACATCAAATCTTTGAGTAAAAAATTCTTTCAATCATCATTACAAACTTTTAAATGTTTCAAAGTCGGTTAAACCTTCCAAAACTGGGCGAGTGCTCAGAATGAAAGCAACAAAACACGAGCAAATCATTATTTTTCAGAACATCAGACTTTGCCACGTATGGAAAACCTTGATAAAAAAAATGAATGAAAAAGCAGATTAAGCTGCAGCGAGGTAAAGCAGGAACGTCCAGCGTGTGGCGCCGGTCGTGTTAAGCCCAGAGACCTTCAGTCTCCAGTCATGTTGGCCTTGCGAGATGAGAGGCTCTGGGGTTTGTAGTCCTATTGCCCCAGCTGCCCTTCAAGGTGCCTGAGCATGATAAGATGTGTTCCTCCGGTGCGCCGTCAGTGAAAGCAGAGAAGAAAGCAGAGCCGCCGTCCAAAAGGCAAAACGCAACATGAATCAGTTCATCAAAACTCCGACGCCTTGTAAAACCCTGTCGCTGCGTCTGCTATCGCAGCGGGCAGCTCCCAGGAGCCGCTGTGTGTGTGTGTGTGTGTGTGTGTGTGTGTGTGCGTGTGTGTGTGGCGTGGTAGGTAGGGTGAGGAGGTAACCTAGGAACCACACACAGGACATGAGTCACACACAACAAGAGGACCAACGATTTTGTTTTCGCACCGAGTGACCGAAACAGCCTGCAGACACCAGGAAGTGATGACATCACACCTCTGTCTGCTTCTGTTATTACATGTCCAGCCTGGTATCACGTCTCAGCGACACACACACACACACACACACACACACACACACACACTGTTGACCAATATAAACATTCCTCACATGTACCTGTACAGTATAACGACGCAAGGAGATACAACAGCTTGTCCACATATTTCGTCTTACTCACACACACACACACACACACACACACACACACACACATACGCAGGACTCTTAATTCTCCATTCCGCCGGCTTGCCGTCTGGAACTTATCGATGGCCAATCAATACGTTCTAATCGATTGACCCCGTTGCCATGGCAACCACCATTTAGCCCACTATCTGGGGTCGTTCATTATAAAAAGCCATTAAGCCCCGCATGCGGGCTCCGTGTGTGTGTGTGTGTGTGTGTGAGTTATTGCCACCATTAGAGGGAGCGAGAGGCTCCAGCTGTCTGTAAACTCTGCCCACAGAATCACACAATCCTAATTCGGCAGCAGCTGCTTCCTGCGGGAGCTCCGCGCAGATGCGCCTTTTATTGGACGGGACGTAAAAAAAAAAAAAAAAAACGACAAGAAGTGGTGGCGCTAAACACAAATGTTTCCCTTCAGGTGTCTGTGCGGGGCTCACGATGCCGACATGCTCTGAAAGTCCAGCGAGATGTTCTTGGAAATGTTGGCGTCACTTTGTCCAACTAATGAAAGCTGCTCACAAGTAAAATAAATAAATAAATAGAGTTTTGACCTTGACGTGTCGTTACAACGGGATATTTTGCAAATTTGCGACTCCTGTTCGGTGGTCGTGGCTGCACGACTGACCGCAGGAGACGGACCGAGCTGATCCTTCTCCTCCTCCTCCTCCTCCCCAACCTCTCCCTCCTTCTTTTCCTTCTCCTCCTCCTTCTCCCCAACCTCTCCCTCCTCCTCCTTTTGCTTCTTCTCCCCCTTTTCCTTCTCCATCTTCCTCCTCCTTCCCGTCCTCCTCCTCTTCCTCTCCCGCCTCTCTTTCCTCTTCACCCTCCTTCTCCTTCTTCTCCTCCTCCTCCTCCTCCAGCGTGGAGAACATGCTGAGATCAGCAGATTGAAGTTCGACAGGAAGAAGCAACACGGGGGAAAACCAATCAGTTTCCAGAATACGGCCAGCAGCACTGACTGCTCGGAGCTCACGGGGCTTCGAAATCTTACACGCAGAGTCTTTTGAAAGTCTTGCATTTTGAAGACTTTCTTTAATGCCAAGTCTGCTTATATTTACATTTAATTTCTTCAATGAAATCATCACAACATCAACATCTTTGACAGCCTTGGACAGCAGCTGGATTGCTGAGGTTTCAACTCTGGTCAGGACTAGCTGCATCCTGAATCAACTAGCAGGGGCTGTTCCAGTTGGTCCTTCGCTTCGACGGGACGCACAAAAGGTCCATTTCTCAAACACTTTGAATGGCTTTATAGCCAGACGAACACGTGAAGTAAAACTGAAAGACTGAAAAGCTACAAAGCAGCAACTCAGTCTCAGCCGGCTGGAGCCACACGGTGACAAATGAAGTGGCTCCCCTCCGATGTCAATAGGCATCGAGCGACCCGTTGTTAATGCGTATGATTGATTCATTTTTGCGGCCACTCGTGTGTGTGTATGTGTGTGTGTGTGTGTGTGGGTTGAGGTCTAACCCACAGGCTTTTCTTCTTTTTTTTATCGGTGCTTTCAGTGCTGCAAAAACAGAAAAGTCTATTAACATAATCGATACGGCGCTCTGACATTTTAACCATAGCCTGAATGTGTGCAGCTAATTGGCCCGCTAAACCCTCGTTACATTCAGCCTGCACTCGGATGAAGGTGCAGGATTGACAAACAAGCTAAACGTTTCCCGTTGGCATAGCAGAACTTTTTACCGTATACTTTGGTTTTTATGTTTTGTTTTTTTTAACCCAGCAACAAACGCAGGAAAAGTGACCGTGGGTTTTTTCTTACCCCTTCCCCCCACCCCCCCACCCCACCCCTCTCTCTCCTTCCCTCCCCCCTCATCTCCCCGCCTTTCTATTTTTGCCGCTCCAACATGTTCTCTGCTGCCCGGCGAGCAGACGGGCCTACAGATGTCACTGTCAGTTGTTTGCTCCGTCTGTCACGCTTTGGTCCAGAGAAAAGATGTCCTCTCAAAAACAGATTGCCGGCCGTTTTTTTTTTTTTTTTAATTCTTATTTATTTATTTATTTTTTGTGAACGCTCAACAGTCACGAGAGGGCGAACCCAGATGACTGGGTGACCCTGAACTCCCCGAACTTCGACAAGAAACGGCCAGATGAGGGCAAAAACTTTATTCTGACATCTCGTGTCCCTGAGATATTGACCTCCTTCTATTCCGGAAGCCTCGCCAGACAAACAAACAAACAAATCTGGATACATTTGTATATATATAAATATATATATTTGACGCAGCAGTGAGAAATGCAGGGCTGGGCAAACAATGATTGTCGAGCAGATTCTGTGAATCAAGACGGTTTTTAGATCTATGTTGAGATCTATGTTGAGATTTCTGCAGAGAGCGTTTTTTCAGTCTCTGCAAAAAGTCAAGGACGAGAGCAAAGAGCGGTGATTTTGGACACAAGCAGACTTCCAATCACAACCAAACATCCACTCAACAAATTTATTTATACTGTGGCATCCTGTGTCACTGCCAGCTTTTCCCGTTTGGGCCCTATCAGCTGGTGAAAGTAAATGTCATCACCCACCCACCCAGACACACACACACACACACACACACACACACACACACACACACACACACACACATGTCATGCCTGCTTGTCGATGTCCAGCAGATTTCCACTCCCCATGGGACACGAGCAAACTTACACACATTCTCTTTCTCTCTCTTTCAGTCTCTCTCTCTCTTTCTTTCTCTGTCCCTCTCTCTCACTCTGTCACACACACACACACACACACACGCGCACTCACACACACCGACGCCTTCACACACGCAGTGCCCTTCTTGCTGACACTGCTGTTTAATATTTCACCACTTGCAGGGCTAGCCATATGCTGCCCTGTCACCACACACCTACACACACACACACACACACACACGAACACACACACACAGGCATTCGGAAATATAAACACTCACACATACTTATGCGGCTCTGTGATTATGTTGTTTTTTTCCTTCTTCCCTGTATTACCATATCTGTGAAAAACACTTGATCTCATTGAAAACATATTATCCTCAAGTCTATAACGTCGAACCTCCAGCACCAAAAATAACAGCAGATGCAGTTTTACCATCTGTGTGGGGACACTTGGCAGACACCGAGGAACACTGACTCACACTAAAACACAACGCAGTCGCACAAACGTGCACGCTACTCGGGGTTTGTTGTCTTAATGCTGTGCAGAATTGCATTTTTTTTCTTTTTTTTTTGTTTGCTGCATTGTGTGAGTTTGGTTCCCCGCACAGTCAAAAAAGGCAAGGCTTTAAAACTGCAGTAGGAAGAAAAAAGCAGAAATACAATCGCAGGCTGCAGCTCTTGTAGCTTAAGCGACGAGGGGGGAAACAGGAAAAGGTAACCTGTCAGCTCATTTCCACGTCCCGGCAGCTGGGAGGAGACGACTTGTCTGCGCCGCTTGCCATTATTTGCTACGGAGAGAAAATTGCTGAATATGAGCATCGTTTTTTGGGCTGTTTAAGCCTTTTGCCTGTCAGATGCCTGCTTCAATATTTTTGCACGGCCATAAAATGTTGTTTTCCGGGCTGTTTCTCCGCTAAAAAGTTTGCTCCGTCTCCGTCTCTTCCAATAACTCCAGCGCCGCGTTCAAAAGGGCCCAAAACGCAAGCGACTGAAGGAGGACTGCAGCCGATCGAGCTGGCGGTGTTACACACAACCCCATAAAACAACCTGACCGCTCATGAAATGCATATCTTTATTTATTTCTCATTGTTAAAGAGCTCGGCCTGAACGTAGTCACAGACTCAGACAGCATAAAAGGGGTGAAAAGAAGATTTGAGTTGAGCGGGAAGAAGAAGGAGAAGGAGGAGGAGCGACATTCAAATTTAGTGATGAAAAAAAAAAGGAAGCTGAGGGAAATTCTGCATCTCCACAGCCAAAGTTCAGCCTCAGCAGAAGTGCCAACGCTCGGAACTAAAAGTTTTAAGCTCATAAGCCATTTTCTCTCTCTAGTCGAGAATTAATTATTGATGTGAGGTCAAATCAGCGCGAGGTTGCACTAAGAGATGACGGGGAATGTGCGGGCTTGAAAGGGAATTGCAAAGATATAGGTTGCGGGAGGATGCGGCGTGCCTGTGTGCTGTGGCGGATGTAAGCGCTTGGCTCCGCCTCTCGTCCGCTGCTGGGAAAATTAGTGGAACGGCAAAAAAAAAAAAAAGAAGTTTGGAACGAATGTTTACCGAGACAATTAGGATCCAGAGTGGAGGGAAAGCGGGCGACGGTTCAGTCTGCCAGTCTTTTTTAAGCCAGGTTTTGATTTTTTTCTTTTTCACGCAGGTATACGAGCTGCTGAGTGGTGTCAAACTCAATACACAGTGGACCAATATTGAAAACTTGGACAAACATTATTGAAAAAATCTTCCTCCAGATATAGCAGTGAACCTTTTCATATGGACCCAAACAAGTTTTGCTTCAACACTGGAGCAAAACTGTGGAACAAGTCAATCACACAGGCGTGAAGGCTGACACGATCAAAGTGGAGCAGAGAAACCCCACATTGCCTCCTAGTGGCTGGCTGCAGGATGGGTCAGGAATCCTGCCCCCTGCTGGTATTGGGCAGGGAAAACAGCGCCTGAGGTGAGTTTTCAGGAGTGTTTGAGTTTGTTTCCTCCATGAATTGGCACCTCAAAAACTTCCTCGCATGGTACCATGGTATAATGTACCCATCTTCTCACCTTTTTCGTCACATCCATTCATCACCCAAAGCAACATTCTCAAAGTTTTTGTTTTGCTTTGTACTGTTTTTTTCTTCTTCTTCCTGAATTTGCATTTCTTTGGGCTTTTTTGCACATGAAAACTTGCTTTCCATTATTGACAATGTAAGATTCATTTCATTTGCTTCCCACTGATACTGTATATTGCATTTGCTTTTTGCCTTCTCTTTAATGTGTTGCGTATGAGTTGTGTTAAGTATGAATCTAAAGAATCGCTCCTCTACGCAGCAGGTGGCGTGCGTGCAGACTGTTCTTTCCGCACGTGAGCAGTCTGAACTTCGGCTCTCAAGTCTGACACCACCACCCAGCATGGACCGCTGCAAAGTGTGAAATAAATAGAGCTTTCAGTCACTTTAAAAGGCCGAAACAAAGCGGGCTTATCGTGTCAAAGTTGAACCGGGAGCGAAAAAAAAGAGAGAGAAAGAGAGCGAGAAAAAAGAGAGAGAAAAAAAATGCCACAAAGACAGGAAATGGAAGTTGGCATTTACGGGCCGGCGTATTGAGCGCTGGCATTCAGTGGCCGCTCTCGGCGGCAGCTCAGAGTGACGGCTGCACAAGTGATGGAGGGAAGAATTAGAGGCTCCCAGCTTGGCGCCTCATCCCCCGGCAGCGCGGACGAATAAATCACGCCGCCGCCGTCGTAAACGACACGAGCTTGTCACCGAGGTGAACACGTTGCCTCCTGTCATGTGAATTTAATCTGTTTTTTTTTTTTTTTTTTTTTTGTTTCTGTTTTTTTCTCACTATTATTATTTTCGTGCTGCCCCCTCTAAAAGCGATGCAGCGCCGCGAGGGAGCGGCAACAATGATCCCTCCTCCCGGCTGCTGCCGTCACAGCGCCGCCTCCCGCCAGGCGCCTCTGTGTGCCTCAACCTGCTTTAAATTCAAACATTCTGCCTCGACATACTGGACGCTTTTGTCAGAGTGGGAATAAAACGCTGATCGATTTGTGTGCGCTTGTGTGTTTGCTCCAAAATGGACTTGAAAAACATAAGAAAAAAAAATTAACCCGGTCTTCAATGGTTTGTGTGTTTTCTCTATTTTCTATGTAATAAAACAAATACAACATGTACTATCATAGTTATATTACTAAGCAGTTCTTCAGGGACCCATTTTATACCTATTTTCAGATTTGTTTTCCCCCCTAGACTGTAGAAGATCAACTAGCGGAGAATTAACTCTAATATCCATGGTTTATTGCAAAGCAAGTCGAAGAATTTTGTGCTCATCTCATCTCTGAGAAATAGAAATTTGTTCTATGTGTCACTCTAAGACAAACATCTATTATTTTTAAATTTATTAAACAAAGAATGATGACTAATGTCAAATGTTAAGGTCTGTAAATGATGGCTAAGTCTGCAACATGTATTATGTTGCCGCATGTATTTGTTTTAATGTGTTTATACTTTATCACAGTTTTTCACTTGAGTTAGAGCCCTCCTGAAGTGATCTTCACAACAGAAGGTCTTATGTATTTTTTAAATGGAGGGTGAGAAGCCCAAGTGTTCAAGGCTGCAGTCAAGTTCAGCGAGGCCCCAGGGCGACAAATTCTTCAAGGCCTTAACTGCCCTCCTGCATCAGCACGTCTCCTCGTCAGCATACAATGATGCATCATTCATAAGTGCTGCTGCTGCTCTTAATGAGTGTTACCAAGTAATCATATAAAGGGCAATCTTTTAAAAAATAAAACTTTTATTGGCCACCCGAAGCTTTCGACATGCCAATATGCATCCCTCGGGTTGTCCCGGCTTGCACTCAGTTCAAGCACCTCTTCATCTTCAGATCTAATGGAAATCACCCCTTTGTGACATCACAGAGGGCCAATACTGCTGGGTTTTCTGCTATTTGTATGTTTTTTGTTTTTTGTTTTTAGAAATTGTGGATATGATTTCCAACTCTCAACCGTTGCCGCCACAAACTCAATTTATGATTGATATCGAACCGCATTTATCACTCTTATAACATGACAACTAACCTCGGCTGACTTTGATAACTCTGCGTGGGACTCATGACTAGGTTTGCGTTTTTCAGTGTGAGTGTGGCCATGGGTGTGTGTGTGTGTGTGTGTGTGTGTGTGTGTAAGACTGAGCATGACTTTCAGAGCATCTGCTAGGTGCGGACATAGCAGGGGGGCACAGGTGGTATATTGTTTGTATGCGTGATCACACACACACACACACACAAATGCACACGCTCACAGATGCTGACCTTGTGCGAGGCCAGGCAGGCTCCTGGACTGTCAGCACGAGTCACACACACACACACACACACACACACACGCAGACTCATACACTGAGACGAGGTGGCCATTTACTGGGGACTTGTCAGAGGCTGCCATCCTTCCCAGTGGGGGTATGTGCACGCTGCTGGTGCGGGAGCGGGACATGGAGGTGGGAGCGTTGATGAATAATGCTGCAGCTAATGAGATGGGTGACGATGGGGACAGAGACACAAGCATCCAGCGGCCAGAAGCTGTGTGTGTGTGTGTGTGAGCCGCCGTCTGGTGACTCCCCCAATATTCCCAGCTATCGGCGGAGGGATGAGGTTCGCACAGATAAGCACTTGGGGTAAAAAAAAGTTTGAAGTCAAAGCTGGCGGAGCCCAGAAGTCACCAGAGCAAACCACAATGTTTTGTACATGGGAAAAAAACAAAAACAAAACAGAGCAATCCTGCTTTAGTCTCCATCAGCCACTGCTGAAGTACAAAAGTGCAGATGACTTGTGTAATGTCTCAATGCCATTATTTTGATGTCTTTTTTTTGATGTATTCTCCACCCACGTTTTGTGATTGGATCACATGCAGAGTTCATGTTCACTCTCTGTGTGAAAACACAATCATAAGTTAAACAATACAAGCAAATAAAAATTGGGGGAAAAAAATGAAACGCTATTTGAAAAACAATTTGCATGAAGAAAGGGCATCCACTCCACCTTAAATGGAACCAATGTTCTGTTCAGACTCGATTGAACCGCAGCCCATTTAACAGCAAACTGAGGTTCTAACCTTGGTTTACCTCTGGATACTGCATGAGTGATACACACTGGAAGATAACTGAAACGCACATCCAGCACCGCGGAGACTTTTCAAGCCACTAAACATGAGAGCGTAACATCGTCGCTCGCGAGTGTTTTTTACGCGGCTGAAATTAAGAATTCATTATGTGTTCAACGACTTAACTGTGGCCCCAGAGACGTGATCATGTTGGCGACCTTTCCTACTCCGATACATATCAGTTATTCAATTACAGGCCCACTTTATTGCCTTCCGTGAGTATCAGCGCGCTGCCAGCAGACCAGCACGCCGACGGTGTGTTGTGAATGCACGTTGTGTGACAGTAATTCCAGTTTGAATCGATGACCTTTGTCTATAATGCGAGGAGGGAGACGGGGGGGAGGTTGACCTCCGCTGACCTCCGTCCCTGCAGCTCGCTGGACACGGTGTCTCGGCTAAAAAGCCCCTTTACACGGCAGGAGCACCTGACATTAATTTTACGATCTTCAATCCAAACCAGGCGTATTAATTATGCTCGTCGGTTAACAGGCGGGATTACAGCGTGTCAAGAGTGGAAGTGGCAGTAAAATTTGCCTTTGGAAGATGAATTTGTCAGGGTCAGCTTGTAACACTGGCTGACCGTAAAAAACATGCAAGTTTATAAAAGGCACGGCTCGTCCTGCTGGAATGTAAAAGGTCTTCCCTCTATGGTCTGCTTTTATCGAGTGGACGTTTCATTTAAAGGGACAGTTCACTTCGAATTAGAGAGCCTGGGGATATATTCTTCCTTTGAGCTGCACAGAAGTAAATTAAAGTAAAGTCAACTGAATTCTGCAATGGCCAAGGACATAAATGTGGAGAAAAAATATGCATAGAATGAGTAAATTCCAGCCAGGTTGCAATTCTTTATGCTTCATTCCAGGCGTCGCAGGTCATCTTCACAGGTTGCAAATCAGCTGGCACGGGAGTGGGCAAACTTTTTGACTGGTGGGGCCACAGCGGGTTCTAAAATTTGACAGAGGGGCCAGAACAGGAGCAGATGGATGGAGTGTTTTGGTGACCCACCTCATAGGAGGGGAAAAAATATATCATGGGATATGTAGAAAACATGTGGTTTAATATCAGCTGAAAAAGAACAACAGCATTTCAACAAAATCAGTGTCTTTGAAGCCCCACAATGCTTAGATCTTTATTGAAATGACCCTTGAAATACTGAAAAAATATGCCCCCGGGCCATAGTTTGCCCATGTCTGAGCTAGGCGTCTCTGAATTTGACTGACGGCGGCTGCTAAAGTGCTCCTGCTGCTCAGCGATACAGGAAGCGGTCGGGGACATTTCACTGACTGAAAGCTGCTGTAAACCGTATTTCATCCGTGTTCTGCCGCGTACGGGTGGCGAGTGTTACTTCCTCAGCAATAAAAAAATATGTGAAGCACAAGAGGGCCGCTGCAGCAAAGGATTTTGGCAGGACTTATTTAGCCAATAGCAATCATTGCAATATGCAGTAATCGCTACAGATATCGATCGAGGAGATCAGCTCGGGGAGGCTCCCGCTGCAGCCCTGCTGGCTGACGGAGCTCTGATGTGGGCGAAACTCCTCCGTCAGGGGCAGCACGGGCTGAGAGGCACAATCCCGAACAAGCGCTTTCTTTAAAAATGTCCGCAGAAGAAACAAACAAGCAAAAACAACAACAACAAAACAACAAACAATTGATTTAATGCTCTGACGGCCTCTGGCAAGACATTTGAACATTTCTCTGCAGGAATAATCCGCTTCTGTTTTGGCTGCTCCCGGGCTCCTGCATTCACTTACATTTATTCTCTGAGGAAAACAGCAACACTTCTCGGACATACTGTCTATAAACAAAGCAAAGCAATGTTGTCTGAGCCCAGGGTCACACTTTCCTGGAGAAATGGTCCCCTGTCTGCACAAATTGATATTGAGACCAGCGGGAAAAGCCACTGCAGGTCAACCTTGAGCCTCCACCATGAGGGAGGGGAAAAAAAAAAAAACCCTCGGAAGGAGATGAAACAGATTGAAATTGATTTTATGTAGTATTATGACTGGTTGCTCCTTCTCAATTTGAAACTTCTGCTGCGGGTCCAGAGCTCAGCGGGTGACTGTGAATGCTAATGTGAGCTAAGAGGCAATCTACAGGTCTGATAAATGATGCTCAGGGCAATTTGTCAAGATCATGCATTTTCTAAAACAACCACTAGAGGCAGACACCAAACTCAACCTTGATTGTTCCAGCTGTGGGTCATTAGAGGTTTTACCTTCCTGCTGTGTGCCTGGTGTGTTTGTTTTGTGTGTGCTATTAGGCTCCAGGTATTCCTCCCACTGATTGGCCCCTGTCAACACCTGAGAAGATCCCTGGTGGCTGATTGGGCAGGGCTCGGCCAATCAGAGAGTGACGGCCCGGGCTCCAGGTATAAAAGGCTGGAGCACCCTGCAGATGCTGTCAGACCCCATCGGTGGGCAGTTTTGAAATGCTCTGTGAATGCTTTGTTGTTCTGTGAAGTACACCTGTGTTTGAATCCAGATTTGGGCCATAGGGCTGAATGACAGATTTTGTTTACACACACTGTTAGTTTTTCCTCTGCTAGTTTTCACCAGGTTTTAGGAGTGCTGATCTCCTGTATTTCTGGTTTTCATTGGAGAAGCTTTTTTGGGGGGGGGGTTAAAGAGTAGATTTGTGTTGACTTCCCACATCTTTAGAAATAGCCGTATAAATTGCTGTGTTTTACTTCCCTTTTCCCTCCACAAGCTGGGTATGTAATATTGTTAAGGATATAAACATTTTTGCAACAAACCAGTTAACAAAATAATATAATATTAACACATAGTTCAATATGCCGTGAATAAAAACTGTCTGTCTTGTTTTCATTTCTTTATCATAAAAATACAATAATATGTTTTGTAGGAAATAAATGTTGAAGCGGATTTTCTGTCAGTCATGGACTATGGTGATGTCATCTACAGACAAGCATCTGCGGCTGCATTAAAGCCTTTGGATGCTGTTTATCATTCTGCACTCCGTTTTATCACTGGTGATAGCTATATGACACATCATTGCATTTTATACGATAAAGTTGGCTGGCCCTTCTCTCACTGAAAGACGCAACAATCACTGGGTTCTTTTTATCTCTAAAGCACTTACCAGACAGCTATCACATATCACATCTCTGTTACACTTAAACTCTGGTTCTTTTTCTACACGCTGAAGTGAGAGATGCTTGTCCAGGTTTCACATGCCAAGGCCAACTTAGAAAAAAATACTTTTAGTGTCAGTGCTGCAAACTCTTGGAATGTCTTGCAACACGACCTGAATTTAAGCACTTCTATCCCTTTAGACATGTTAGAAACAGTATTGTTTTTAATATTTTAATTCCTGTGCTATTTTATTTTTCTAATTTACAACACATACCGTTTGTTAATTTGATATGTACTCTTGGCATCAATGCAAATGAGGGTCGCCCTCAATGATCCTTCCGAGAACTTTAAATTAAGGTTGATGGTGATAAATGTCAGACTCTGCTTAAATTTCCACTGTCACTTGTATCATCCAGTGTACAAGCAAAATGATGCTTTTGTCCACAGGATTCTATGAAATCTGTTCCAGTTCTGCACTGGCATAAGTAGCACCAATGCCCATCAGCCTGCATGATTGATGATGCAGCATGAATGAGATGGGCAGAAAAATACAGTCGGAGTAAAGACAGTCAACGTGTTCTCTGTCTCCTGCAGCACTGGAATGAATCTGTGCTGCAAGCTTTCTTTACGCAACACGTTGGACCGAATGTTCCCCATGTCTGCTGGATTTATTTCACAAAACCATGTGGGAAAAGAGCCTGGAGAAAACATTTAGTCTGGGGCGGGGGGGTGGTTGAGGGGCCTCTTGAGGAGAAACTTGAACACTGGCTGGATGAAATAATACAGCGGAAGTCCTTGTTTTCACCATCAGTTGGTTTTGTGCACATATTTATATCTTCAGCGTGGATTATTTTGTTGGGTCGGCCAGTTTATGCACCACGGTGATTGTGTAATAATTGCCGTCGTGGTAACACAGTAAGCATGAGAGAGTGTAACCTCTCCATCTGACTCAAGTGACTTAGGTTTGATCCGCCGTCGCTGTCTGAGCAGCAATCACAGGAAATGACAGGTTTTGGGGGATTGACAACCTGTAAATCCCTCTGGATAATCCGGAGAGTCTGAATCTTCCACTTTTGTTTTTTATCGTCGCATCTCTGATTACCCTGGGTGGCGCGGCTGTCAAATCGACAGACTGGGAGACTGCCGGCACTCCGCAATGATTAACAGCTGCAGCACTTATACTTGATAGAAGCGACTATTTTTGCTGTTCACTTGCGCTTCATCTTCATCAAACACATTGAGACGTGTTTCCCACAGCGTGCCACTGCACCCCCCACCCTCACCCCCACTACGAGCCGTCGAGACGACCTTAAATAGGCTCACTCAGTTTTATCCCAAGGCTGACAATTTCACAGCGAGATCCTCTTAACAGCAGCGCAGTTCGACAAATCAACTGCGACGATGCACCGAGTTGACCTTTTGAAATCACATCCGTGAAAGACAAAAAAAACAACCTAAACTCGAGGACGACAAGCGACAAATCAACAAGTTGTCTTCATCCAAAGCGTGAGAACCAGAAAGGGGCGTGAAATCACTGGAGGAACATCCGCTGGTGCACGGAGTTGCGTTCAAGAGCCAAAACAGGAGCCACACAGTCTGCAGAGTTCCTGCTCAGAGTTTTCTTGGCATCGCTCCCCATCTGAGTTCTCTGCCAATACGGAATCTTAGCTGATGGCAGCACTTTTTTGGAATCTGATTTCTTGCATCTGACTGTTTGAAATAGTGGATGCTGAATAATCTTACCGCAATTAATAACAAAAAATGTCTTAGACCGGAAAAAAAAGTTAATATAATTGAGTTTTGGAAGTTGCAAACATTTTTTATGCTGCCTTTGCAGTCATGTCAGAGGCTGCGGAGACCGGCTCTGATTTGTCGAGCGCGGATTATACATAAACCAGCGTGGCATCCTTCTCCTCCCCGACTCAAATTCCTCACTGTGCCCCGAGATAATTTGTCAGAATACACGGTGCAACTGTGGAGCCCGGCGGAGGAAAAGCACAGACGCAAATCAGAGTGAAGCGTTGCTTTGGATTGGGGGCACGATTGGCTGTGATGTGCTGAGCATTTAAGTTTTTATGAATAACTTAGTGGTAAAACGTTGTTCATTAAAGGATGTTTGCACAGTGAGAGTCAGCTGCATTTTCCTATTTTTACATAGAGACAATTAGGCATTTATTTTCCCCTCCATCTCATTGCCTCTGCAAATTAGCTTGCTAAAGGAAATTCCTGTTTTGCGGAAGGAGTACAAATGCAAGAGGCACGTCTGCTTTTCCAGTCGCTCACCTCGGGTTCAAACCGCTGTTAACAGGATAATTTAATCCAGCGGCTCTTTAACACTTCACCGCTGCAAAAATGAACCTAATGAATCAAATCTTGTTATTAAAACACTGAATCATTTCATGGGCTTTCAGTGCTGCAAAAATAGAATTCCTCCATTCCACAAACAGCAGGGCATCCACAGTGTACACTTACGCTGGAAGAGAGCTTTTCTTATTATTATTATCAGTCTTTTCATTAAATTCCATCACCAAACTGCTTCCATTATGTGAAAAAAAGGAAGGAAAACTGGTGGGAATTACAATTGCAACTGTTCCGGGGAGTTCCAGAAAAATCCCACGAGAAGACGAGGAAGACAAAGCGGCTACAAGTTGTAAACAAAGGCAGCTGCTAAAGAGATTAACACTGATGCTGCTGCAGTGGCGGTTTTATCGGGACTGGGTGGCGTTTTCACAGTATAAGCAGAGCAAGGAAAAAAAAACAACACCAGAAACTAAATGGCAGTAAAGGTTTTTCGATGCGGACGACAACGATGCCTCAGCAGTCATGGTGACGGCCTTTGGTAGAGTTTATTTAAACATTCTGGTGGTACATGGTGGCTACACACTAATGTTACACAACATGGGTAGAGTAACACAAGGAATCTGGCCAGTGTGTTTGAATATGAGGGACAGAAGGTCCACCCAGTCAACTTTCTTCAGGGTCTTTAAGAGACAAACACATCAAGGGAAGTTCAGAGAAGATTGACATTGAGTTACTTAAAGGTTCCCTCGCACCATCCCTCTCCCGAACTTGCCAGTAAACTACAGTGGCCTGCGAGCGCAAATCCTGGATTCCTCGTCCACCTTCTTCTTCATTGGTTTATTTGCGCTGTCAGGCAGCTGGATTGTCCACATCATGCTTCCTGAAAAATATGACGGTGCAAGATGGCAGCTAACTGGGTGCAAGACCCTTGATCTATGTATTTGTCTTATGAATAAAAAACGATCTAAGGGTAGGAAAACCAAATTATTTTTATTGTACTGTGAGCATACACTATTATGTATGCATTTATGGGCTGTATGTTAAGCTTTTACCAATATAAAAATCATAAATTAGGCCAAATTTTACAAACTGGACCTTTAAGTGGGCCTGAGGCTTCACGGGCAGCTGTAGTAACACAGTTTGGCCTCTGCGTAAAGTCGGGGTCGATGCCTGTGTTTGTTCTCAGAGGTTTGGCTGCGATGCAATCGCATCTTCTCTCACTTTCGTTAACATCTCATCAATAATTGAAGCTCGAGTCGACTTTTTTGGCATCCGCGCTTCACTCATCTCTCAAGATGAGAGTGCGGCCGAGCCGTGCGAGTCCCTCCCTCGCCTATGGGACCAGCGTCTGGCTCTCCAGCGTGCCGGCCGCCGGGAAGAACCCTGTCCACTGAACAGAGACGAGTGGCTTCAATTTAGAGCAGCAGTCAGACGGACGTTGTGTATTTTTACCAGACCATCTTTAATTGTTCCCTCATCGGGGGGGAACTGTGCTGGGAAACTCTCGTCTGTTGGTTGGATGCTGGATTTCAGTAACGTGAGGTTGCGGCAACACTGAGCACACACGCACGTGCATACACACACATTTAGAAACTGTGAGCAGATATTAGAGAGGAAACTGTTATAACCCACATTCATTCTACACACATACCCACACACACACACACACACACACACACACAATCGATGGAGAGGTCTACATTCTCACACACAGACACAAACACAGAGTCAGGGCAGGAGCCGAGGGAGAGAACTGAGTAAAAACACACACACACACACACACAGAAGAGAGAGAGAGAGAGAGAGAGAGAGAGAGAGAGAGCATGCCGTTGGGGGTTTGATCGCCTCTCTATGTCAAATCAGTGCATTCCTTATTAACGTCCTCTTTTCTTCTCTTCCATTCTGTTTTTCATCCTTCCTTTTTTCCTCCCCCTTCTTCATCGTGTGCCTCGCCCCGTCCTCTCTGCTCCCTTCTTCTTCTCCTCTTCTTCTCCTCTCCTCCCTCCCACTCCTCTGTCAGAGAGCAGATCTGCCTGAATAATTTCTTCCCCCTGGACCAGCTCTGCTCTTTAATTCATGAGCCAGAGTGCAAGTGTGTGTGCGTCTGTGTGTGTGTGTGTGTGTGTGTGTGCAAAGGAGAGAAAGAGAAGAAGAGAGTGGGGTCGTGCGTGCGTGTGTGTGTGTCTATGTGCGCGCCTGTGTGTATATTTGTGTGTCAGCAAGTGAGAGAACAAAAAAGAGAGCCGGTGACAGAAAGTGTGACACTGTCTTATGAGTGTTTGTGTGTGTGTGTGTGCATGTGTGTGTGTTTGTGTGTATGTGTGTGCGCGCACGTGCGTCTGTGAGTGCATGCATTTGTGTGTGTGAGAGAGAGTGTGTGTCAAAGTAAGTTTAAAATTGTAATTGTAGTGTTGAATGTGCTCTCGAGTTCGTGTGTGTGAGTGTGTGTGTGTGTGTGTGTGCGTGTTTATGCTCAGTGTGACTGTGCATGTGCAGACACAAACATTCACGCGGGCATTGGTGCGTGTGTGTGTGTGTGTGCGATCCCCCTCCTCAACCACAGAAAATCTATTTTTAACTCCAGGATGAAACTGGCTCAGAGTCATATAGAACTGACTCCTCCGAATGAATCACTTGCCTCCATTCAGCATCAACCCCCTTTCCATTTATATTCCACCTGAATCATTTCCTTCTCATTAACTCTACAAAATCTTTTTTTTCCCCCGAAACCTTTCCAGATTAATTATTTGCCCCAGTTTGCTCTAAATTGAGCCATTTAGCTGATTGTGAATCTTAACTCAAACGTTTTGATCGTTAAAGCAAAGTTCATTTCAGCTCCAACCCAAAGCGATGGAGTTGCCAGCTGACCCTCGGGAGAGTGACGGCTCCGCCCTGCTCATGTCCCAAACTGAGAGTTTACATTCAAAATCGTCTTGCGTGGGCCTTTAAAGTGAAAACAAAAGATGGAGCGGCCGTCGCCTGCAGGGTTTCTGCAGGCCGTGATTGGCGGCGGCTGAACCGTTCATCTCTGTTGCTTTATTGGCAATAACAAGAGCCTCAGTCATGGAACGGTAACGGACTTACAGCTTTCATTTGGAGCGGCGATAAATCTGTCTTTACTGTGTGAAAGTCGTCTGTTAATATTTCAGAAACACAGTTTATTAAGTCCTTAAATCGTAACAATTTTCAGAGAGAAACGTGCTGCGACTCCCAACTCTGAGCTTTACTGCCAGCCATCATCTGCTGGCAAAAATATCAAAGATTTATATATGTTATAATTCTTTCTTTTTTTCTGCCAAGCGGTGGATATCTAATTTTAGAATGGAAGTCTTCATTTTTTATTCAAGAGAAGCGGTCTAATTATCTGTGGCAATATGTAATGTGTGAACACGCCGCCATTATGGCTGAGCGGAGATTCAAAACACAAAAACTCTCAGCAACTCATAAAGTGGTCGGTCTGATTCCCTCGCATGTTATGACCTATTCTTCTGCAAAAAAAAAAAGATGTGCGCCACTCCTTAACTGTGTCTTTTGGTATCAATAATGAAGAAGTGCAGCGTTCAACGGGGAGACGACCTCTACATTTTTAATGCAAAGACATTTAGTTAACTGTCAGACGGAGTCACATTCTTCGGGTCCTGATTGGTGTCTGACTGTCGCGTCAAGTTTTTTTTTCTTTGTATCTCAGTCTGTGTGGGTTCCATGAACGCTACGTCCTTCTGGTTTGAGCCCAAAACTGTGATAACTTTCAACATCCAAATGCCATTTTTCAACAACCTAAAAAGATCAGATTTATGTGGATTTTGTGCTAAATCCTAATAAAATGGCACCGTGCTGCCTGGGACTGACGGTTAAAAAAAATACAAGGATATTAAAACTAAAGGTTCCCCCTCCTCTTGCTCTGCACAACCTGAACCCCAAACTGCACAAGCTTCTCGCTTCCTCCTTCTTTTAGTCTATCGGTTTCCACCTTTTGTCTTTAGCCGGCCACGCGCTTGATGATCATCAAGACCTAGCGGATTTTAAAAATGCAGTGAGTCCACAGGCAGAAAGGCATTTCCCACAAATTTCTCTTTATCCGTGTAATAATCCAAATGCACACAGTGGAGGATTGGTCTGATTGGTCCGGTTCAAACACCCGCCGTTTGCAGCAACGAGTCTGCAGACAAGAGATCTCACAGAACACGAGGGACAACGACACAGACCTTCTGTTTAGAAACAACTACTGAGCTCTGTTTCTTATCAGTCGTCCTGTGGTACCTCTGCCATGGCACATTATGCAGCCACTTCCCAAGATGATTCAGCTCAACTGATGTTGCTGTTTTTCGATGATCTTTGTTGCCGTGAAAGGAGGCAACACCTGGTTACTGAGGGACCTGACAAACCCAACGCAGCCATTGATGTTATGTGTTTATCCAACAAGCTCTTTGCAGGTACGTCACACTTTTGATCTCAGACGTAGAAAGGAATGAGATATTAACTCCCTTATTTGTTCTTTGTTTTCTTTCATCACCTCATCACGATCTTAATCCATAATTGCAGTTTGAAATTCCAGATAGTCGTTAAAGAATTCCTTCATGTTTGGTCCGTTGGTCCAGTGGAAAATCAACGCGGTTCCCAGAAAACCCATGATTGGTCTCAAACAGACCCTATGGCTCATTGCATGTAATGTTTTTAAAGCAGGCTTAATGTTCCCATCGTGGCCAACTCTCCTCCTGTAACATCCCTTTCCATTAAGTCCCCCAGCGGCCCAGCACACCTCAATTCAAATCTTTATGGCCTCAAGATATGAACGTCTCACAGACGGACTTAACAATAAAGTAATGGAACAAAAACACAAACACACACACACACAGACAAAAAAAAGTGAAACGGCTGAGCTATAAAGATGCGGGAACACAAGTGAAATCACCTCCAAAAAAAATGCCAGCCAACAATATAATGCCGGCCGGATGAGCTGAGAGAGGGAATCAATAACTGAATACACTGCAATAATAAAAAAAGAAATAGCTCAGCCACCACTGCTGCTGCTGCTGCATGCACCAAAATGAATTGGTGGTGGCGCTTATGAGTGACAGTAATAAGGTTTACAGCTCCATTCAGGTTTATTTATTTATTTATTTATTTATTTTTCCTGAACAAGTGAACAATGGGAGTCCTCATCGAGGTGGGAAAAAAAATCTTCCCGGATACAATTTACTATTGTGTGAGGGGGGGGATAGAACATTTCTCATTGTTCCTGTTTTGAGCTGTTTCTCCCGTGGATCTTAAGAAGATATTTTAAGTGCACCTACAGAGTGAGAAGTAAAAAGAAGCACAGATGCTGCATTAAAGTCCTCCTTAGCGTCTGGCACAAGGCTAAACATCCTGTTTTGGTGTCATTCCTTGGGGATTATTGAGCAAAGCGTTCTTCTTCTTTTCCACACTCTTTTTTTCGGCACACACTTCTAACAGAGAGAGAGAAAGAGATGGAAAAGAAATCTGCCAAAGCAGAGGATTGCTTTTTTTTCTCTTTGCAGGAATATTCCACAACCTGTATACACACACACACACACACTATCCACCGACGGTTTCCTCCAGGGACCGGAGTACAATACATCGCAGCAGCCGACTCGTGTTATCACTAAAAGGACGTGATTCTCTATCTTTTCTTCTCTTTTTTTCTTCCCGCGGATGAAGAAATCGTGTTCTCTCGCCGTCACCTGTTAACGCTCATTACAAAGCCTGTGCATGAAAAGAAAACAAACAACAAGAGCTCACCCATTCTGCTCTCTCTACTAATACTGAACTTACCTAACCTCCTGGCCCGGAGAATATTGGATACATATCAGTATTGTGCTGTTGAGGAATGTAGGACTGTAGATGTCAACTGATTAAAAGAAAATCTACATTTTAAATACTTATTTTCCAACACAAAAACAAAAATTCCAACGAAAAATACCATCAAGAGTTACATCATTTCCACAGATGTATGACTCCAGGAGCCACTGGAGGCAGCGGTCGACCTGGCCGGAGGGCAGCAACCCCCACTCCCCCATCTCTTCCCCTCTCCCCCCCCCCTGCCCTTTTCATTGCCCCAGTGTCGTGCACGGTTGTGCAGCTGCGTGATGGGGGCCGGCAGCCAATGACCCGCTCAGCCGTCAGCAGCGCAGCACAGACAAGGTGTAGCCACTCTGTCCTTGGGAGGCAGGGGGGAGGGGAAGGCGGCGCAACTCGCCCTTGGAGAGAAACTGCACACGAGGGGGGAAGAAGGAGGAAGTGCAGTTGTTGCACAAAGTTTTCACAGGGAGAAGATCGACTGTTGTGTTTCGCTAATTAGGCGGGAGACGCCGTCTTTCAATCTGCAGGCGTTAACAGATTCCTGAGCATCCACCAGTGTGTGTGTGTGTGTGTGTGTGTGTGTGTGTGTGTGTGTGTGTGTGTGTGTGTGTGTGTCATGTACGGCCTCTGCTGGAAAAAAAAAAAAAAAGATCGATGTTTGTATGAATATGAACGCCGCTGTTCCAAGAAGGGGAAAAAAACGGATGCAGCAGATAAAGTGATTTATTAGGTTACCCCGGCGCACACCGGGATGCTTGCAGGGAGGAAGACAGATGGAGAGATCATGAACGGGGCTTCTGGAGTAAAAAGAGAGCAGGAGAAAAAGTTTTGCCTGAGGCAATATTACCCACCTCTGTTATCTTTAACTCTCGCCCTGAGCCACGGGAGTGCGTCAATATGGGTTATTGTACAGCAGGCACTCACCGGCAGACTGGGCTGCGCGGTGGGAGGGAGCAACATGCACAACATGCAAATGCGTTGCGCAACAAAGCAGCTCCGCATGAGGAGAAAATGATGTGAAACACGGCGTCGCGTTGATGTTGAGGCCGTCGTCGTCGGGGTTGCAGGACAGCACGGAAGCTCTGCAGCCGAGCGAGCGTGCAGCTACCAGGGCTGACTCACGTGTCTCACTCTGGGACTTATTACGGCACACAAGTAGTGCCGGCGTCGCACGGACACCACAAACTGTGTAATTGTTGGCCTCTTTCAACGAAAAAAGAGGGCTCATTAAAACACAGTGGAGCATATAAGAGCCCAAAAGGAGCAAGAGTGTGTGACCCATTTTAGCCTGTAGCTGCACCCTGGATCTCACACACACAAACGCACACACACACACATGCAGCCACGCAGCCACACACGCACGCACGCACACCGTAAATAGTTGAAGTGAAGAGCTACGACAGAAAGTGGATAGAGGCCACACGTGTCAAACGTGCCAAGTGAATTCACATTAGTAACTTAAATGAAATCTAATTAAATCAAGTTGAATCAGCAACTGGGGCGGCAAAACTGCTGCTGGTTGGCTCTCTGCCCCGCAGCCATGACACGATCTCTCGCTTCTGGTAATTAAAACACAAAAAAAGGAGGTTGGGGGGGCTTCTCTTCCAGGCAGGAGCCTGAACACAACAGGACTGCCGCAGTTGTGATGTGCTTTTCCTCTTTTTTTCTCTCCTCCCCCAAACTCCCGCATCCTTTTCTCTATTTTCCCTCCACAGTGCTCAGAGGCAAAGAAACCATATATGGCCTGTGAGGCTCTTAAACAGAACTCAAATTTCATCCGACGATCAGGCAGCAAAAGTCATTGCAGGGAAGGGATTTAACTGAGCGACAGTCTATATAATCAAACTCCTTAATAGATGGAAAAGGGCTAATGAAACAGTAGCGGTGTGTCCACTAGACAGATGGTGTCTCTTTAACAGCCTTTTTCTTTCTTTCTTTTTAATCCTCTGACACTTATACACAGAGCCCGTCTGCCTCTGCCTCCCTGTTACAGCATCATAATTATTATATTTCTGGTATAATTCAATAGCATGAAATGAACAAACAGTAAGTCTGTTCATGTGGCACAGGGATCCATAAAAATGTTAATGTATGCTGTTAACTTTATCTTCTAGAGCATCTCAAGCTTTTTTGGGGGGGGTTTGTTCTTTTCATCTCTTGGTTGAAACACCCTGAGGACATCGAAGACAACTAAATAATAGCTGCTGCCTTGTTAACACATATAATAGCCTCAGTGAAAGCTGACACAGTTTGTAACATTGTTACCTTGCAGCTGATGTTGCAATAGCCAGACAAGCGCTACTCCGTCGTGCTTCTCAAAAATAAAATTAAAAATTAAAAAAATGATTTAATGATGGTGCAGTATTGATTCCACAGTAGCCCTAATAATCGGGTATATGATTTGTTCTTGAGTACCATTAAGTTTAAAAAATACTTATATTGAATAGAATATTAATCCATGGCTTTAAAAAAAAAAAAAAAAAAAAATCTGATTGGATAATTGTTACAGTTTGGTCAATTTTGACCACCTTATTGGTCAGCACTTCTGTCGGCGCAAGTACTCAATTCAGATTGTGTTGTACTCCAACACTGCCCTCTAGTGGTTTAAAGTGTAACCAGAACATTAAAGTGTCCTTTTGCCTTTGTAGTTCCAAACTATTAGACATCGATATATTTTTGAGTGTTTTTTTTTATTTTTTGTTATTGGTGACGTGATTTTCGTTGCCGACGTTCAATGGGAAAACACTCAAAGTAACTGAAATACCAACTTTTAAAATTACACTAACATTGACTGAATCGTTTTTCAAAAGAAATGTTGCAGTAGAATATATAAACAGAAAATGCATATATTTCTCCGTTGTACAAATGATGTGGACAAAAAATAAGCTAATCAACACTTTTGTCTATTCAGAGATCTAAACGAGTAAAGAAATGCGTGTGCTTGCATCTGTGCCTTTATTTGCATTTACTTTGAAATAATTTCTGTCTTTCAAACTTTCTAACTTTGAAACATTTCGTCCTGGCTGATTCTACTACAGTGGCTGGTGTGACTTTGCTGACGAACTACAGCACCCAGCGAGCCCTGCGTGAATGTACGTGATGACGTCATCGAGCATCAACAAGTCGCATGTGGCCTGATACCGCCGTTGTAGCCCTGTGCTAGCAAAAGCTGGGTAATGTGGAGTTGACTTCACCCTCAGAAACACCGCATAAAGACCAATAAAACTCGGCTTTTTCCTCTCACAACAGAAGTACTATGCCTCCAAAGAAGCCCGCGCAGCCCACGGGAAGTAAGAAAACCCAAGAGAAGAAAAAGGAGAAGATAATTGAGGTAATACGGCTCTCGTTAGCACGTCGACGTGTAGCACACATAGGCTAGGTTAAGTGCGGGCAAGTTAAAGTAACACGGTGTAGTTTCTCAGCTCTTTGTCGTTGTCACCATAATCGATTCGTTAATTATTCGTTAATGTTAACTTATTTGTCTTTTAGAGTGAGCCCATGTCATATTTCTTCAACATAAAGCGAATTGGGAAGCTGGTAACCTGTTAGCTTCTTCAGTCAAACACATGCAAGTGAAGGCTAGCCACTGTACGTTTCGTAGGTTTGTCACGCCGGCGGCTGTTAACCGAGTTGCCCTGTCGAGCGTTCACAATAAGCTTATAATACTAATTTTTGGCGTAGGCCTGAGCAGATCACTGCCAAAGTTAAGGTCACCTAGCCAAGCGTCATCAGTGTTATCATGTCGTGGCCTACTTCATGTCCAACATTTAAAATAATGGCAGTGGACCGGATTTGATTCTCTTCGTTTAGGGTTTTCAATAGAAAAATCGTAAACTTCACGTCTGTCAGACAATATGAAGGCGTAAAGGTCAGCTGACTTAAAGATAACTGGCAGTCAAACATAGTGATGGCTGCCTTTTGCTGTTGTGCTACAAAAGGGCGAATACACTGTTATCTCTGAATAATAATAGTAACAATAATTGTTACAACAATTACAGGTTGATACTGATTCTGTCTCTGTTGCTTTGAATAGTAACAAAAATTGTGTTTATTTACACTATTTTATTTATACATTTACTTTGAATTGTGCATATCTGTCGATAAATGTTGATACAACTTAAATATTATCACCATAAAGGGTTTGTGTGAATTTTGCAAAGTACCTGTCTGTCAATAGAAATTAAAGAAACAAAATTGGTTCTTGTTATTCTGTCTGACGTGTTGCCTGTGATTACCAAAGACGTTTCTTCATGCTAGCTCTCCTCTGTGTGTGTTCAGGACAAGACATTTGGATTGAAGAACAAGAAAGGGGCCAAACAACAGAAATTCATCAAGAACGTCACCCACCAAGTAAAGTATGGACAACAAACTGCCCGCCAAGCTGCCCAAGACGGAGAAAAGGGCGGCAAGAAGAATGACAAGAAAAAGGAGTTGGACGAACTCAATGAGTTGTTCAAACCTGTAGTCGCCGCCCAAAAAGTCAGCAAAGGTAACCCAAATAAAAACCCTAAATGAAATAAATCAGTTCTCATTCTTTTTCTCTCATTGCCCATTGGGTTTAAACACATAAATCAAATAAACATTCTTAATCATTCTTTTGTCTGCAGGTGTCGACCCAAAGTCGGTGCTGTGTGCCTTCTTCAAGCAGGGCCAGTGCACCAAAGGGGACAAATGCAAATTCAGCCATGACTTGTCAATGGAGAGGAAATGTGAGAAGAGGAGCGTCTACGTGGATGAGCGAGACGAAGATCTGGAGAAAGGTCAGCAAGGCGGATATATGCTGTTAAAATGTTTTTATCCACAGGAGGCAATCCTGATCCTCTGTGAATGGCTATAACAAAGTAATTAGTAGGCTGTCAGCTTTTTATTACAGTCCAATAAATCAGCAACAGACTTTTAAGGGTGGAAATGAATAGATGGTCACTTTAGTTGTTCTGCCTACACAAGTCAGCGTTGCAGTTTTGAACACTTGTAATGTGTATGTGTAATGTAAATGTTTGCTACATGTGCAGTATCCACACTGTCTGAAATAAAATCAACTTGTGTGGGGTTTTTTTTAGACACTATGGATAACTGGGATGAGAAGAAGTTGGAGGAAGTGGTCAACAAGAAGCACGGAGAGGCAGAGAAGAAGAAGGCCAAGACGCAAATTGTACGTATTCCCTGTTGATGAATAGTGAACAAAATCACTCAAGAGCAAAAAGAAATAATCAAATTGAATAAGGATGATGCACATTCAGATTTTTTGGGTGGACATGTGTATTACTTGGGAATCATCTCGCCTCATATCCCCTCCTGGTGTTTGCTGCTGTGTCATTCTGCAGGTGTGCAAGTATTTCCTGGACGCCATTGAGAATAATAAGTACGGCTGGTTCTGGGTCTGTCCTGGCGGAGCAGACAGCTGCATGTACCGACACGCGCTGCCCCCTGGCTTTGTGCTGAAAAAAGACAAGAAGAAGGAGGAGAAGGACGAGGAGATCTCGCTCGAGGAACTGATAGAAAACGAGGTACGGAGACGTTGTGGCTCTGTGAGAGATTTTGGCCAAACAAGTGCTGGGAATATTTGCATAGGTTTTGTGTCACTCAACGTTTGCATCTCTGCTCCTGCAGCGTGCGGCTCTTGGAGCTGACGTCACACGGATCACTCTAGAGACCTTCTTGGCATGGAAGAAGAGGAAAAGGCAGGAGAAGGTGGGACGACCTTTATTCTTTCAGTGGCTACTTGCTTGTCTCGGCAGTATCGCTGATTTCTATGCCATGGTTGTTCAACTAAAAGTCAGAAGAGGTTTTGAATGCTGATTTTACTTCATTAAAATCCTTGACCAGGTGGACAAAGCCAAAGAGGAGATGGAGAAGAAGAAGGCCGACTTTAAGGCTGGAAAAGCATTAACGGTAAGTTTGTTTTGCAGGTGTGTCTCTTGATAGATTTCAGTGTTTGTTTTACGAGTGTCCAGCGGGTCTCGTTTCACTGAAAGCAGTGCCATAATCACGTCACGCCGGTAGATAATGGAGCCGTAATCCTGGCTTTAATGAAACCCTGTGTGTGCAAGCGCAGGTGAGCGGTCGCGAGGTGTTTGAGTTCCGTCCAGAATTGGTCGATGACGACGACGACGAGGCCGATGATACTCGATACGCCAAGGATGACGAGGAGGAGGAACAGGAAGAGGAGGAGGAGGAGGTAAGAGGGCTTTTCACATTACCAGTGATTAAGAAGTGGATTCTCCTCACAATAACTGTCTGCGATTTGTTTTTAGTCTAATGTAGGCTTGATTAGGATACATAAAAATTACTACTCATCAATTTAAGTTGTCAAAACAACACAGCAATGTGTCATTTTGGTTTTAATGCGTACAGTTTCAACTCACATCAGTGTCTTCACTGGAGAATCACAAATGGATGTGTTTGCCTGCTGCTCCGCTTCTATTAAACCAAACGACCGTCTCTTACATGTTTAATGTCCTGTCTAAGTGCCAATAACTTCATTAGAACAAGACACTAAAGGCAGGTGTGAACATTTACCGAGAGAAAACGGCAGCTTAAGTGCTCCGCTGTAGGTGAAGTTAAACAGCTGCTGGATGAGTTGTTCACTTTCAGCATTTTTCCTCATCGCTTTCTTCAAATGCAATGTTTGAATTCTAAACTAACTGTTAAATTGTTGCGTTTTCCTCAGATCAACACCACAGAGATCCAGGACATAGACTTATCTCGTTTCGTACCACAAGAGGTCGACAACACAGGGATCACCGTGGCGTCAATGGACCGCTTCAGCTCGCGGAACAAGACCAAGCCAACGGAAGAAGACGGCGGTAAGAACGACCCGCAGCTTCCGCACGCGTTCCCTTTAAAGGCCACGCATGAACACGCGGCAAAAACAAGGGATTTCGTTTGTCGTTTTCAGAGGAGCAGCTGAACGGAGCTTGCGGCGGCGCTGAAGCTAACGGTCTCTCGGGAGCAGGAGGCGGGGAGGACGGAGGTGGTGAGGAGGAGGATGAGGAGGAGGAGGATGAGGAGGAGGAAGAAGAGGAGGAGGTACCGGTGGATGAGAACCTATTCACGGGCGAAGACCTGGAGGAGCTGGACGAGGAGCTCAACACACTGGCGCTGGAGGAGTGAGCGGGGGGGCGAAGATGGTGGAGGAGGGACTGGGGCGACGCAGGGTGAACAGACGGATGCATGGAGCAACAGAGAGACGACACACTCGAATGATTTCAATTTCAGAGACTCCACTCAGAAAGCCTGATTATATCATTGACATCACTCCCCCCCTTACCCTCTTTCGTTTTCTGTATCTCCCCTCTGACATCGCACCGCATCCTTGGCTTCTTTTGTCCATTCGGTGTCCAGATGTTTACGGCAGGGTCGATGAAGATGAGCCAAATCCACCTGAATGTCTAAATTTTTTTTATTGAAATATGAATACGGCCGTTGTGCAACTGCTGCATTACGCACTCGCTGATTTAAGTCAAAATAAATTATATTAAAAATATAATTTCTCACTCAGAACACTCTTAAAATACAGAGCAAATTTGTGTTTTATGTATGGGAACATTGTAAGGGCTTCAGAATGATGTGACTTCAAAAAGAGGAGAGCGAATCGAAGGATGCTTTGCATCAGCAGCAGGTGGAGGAGAAACAGGACGGATGCTGCTGTTAGGAGGTGAATCTGTCAGAGTAACACCAGAATCAAACTTTGATCCCGGATCTTTTCACCACATGGACGGTTTTTTTCGTTTCCTCAATAACTTTGGCTGCTCAATCCAAACCCCACCTCTCAATTATTGTATTGCGGCGACTCCACGCAACTCCGAAGGAAAAGTCCAGACAGGATTTTAACATATCAGCCTCATTTCCAACATTGGCGCTGTGATGAAGCACCAACTGATCAAACGGTCCACCCAGTATTGTATATAATGTTCTCATGATTTGCCTCCTGACAAAAATAAAAGATTACTGTGCATCTCCTTTGTGGGTTGTGTTAGATTTGAATCCTACTTTTTTCATCACACCTGACGTTAATACTTTGGCATTTCTGGGCTGTGAACTCTAGAGATTAAAAAATATATATATTACATTTTTATTGCTTGTGATTTAACAAATGGCACTGTTGTGTCTTCTGTTAGTTTTCCTCTCTGACTCCACCTTTCAGTCTCATGTTAAGGTCTCCTTTTAAACATGAAAGTAAAACGGTCGTTGAGTCTTTTTCACAAAGCATTTTGAGGCCGTAAAGATGAACAACAAAGATTTGAAAGAATGCAATTCATAGGCTTTGTAAATTCCAGAATCCACAATATTTTCAGTGTTTTGGCTGTTTTCATCAAGCTCATTGATGCTACTCAACAAAAGACAAGAAGAATTGTATTTTTTTTTTAACTTTATTTTTTAGTGGTACAGAAAAGTTCACATTAAACTGAGCTCAAAATTAGACTTCAGTTTATTCATGAAAAAAAGATCAGAACTTAAAAGAGTGTAGCTTGACAAACTGCAGCCTCTCATCAGTACTGTTTAAAGGTTTGAACACGTTTGATGGTTTCACCTGTAATCTAATAGTGGCGGTTCAGCAGCGTGCGTCTACAGAAACTACAAGCTAAAGAAAAAATGTTTTTTTTCGACAGTCAACTTGGTTTACCGTGTCACAGCAAGGTCACTGGCCACGGCTACGGTCGGATTGTAAAGGTCGTGTCAGGGGTCAGGAGGAGGTCTTGATGTCGGTGGATTGGTGAGTTGGTTGGTTGGTTGGTGGGTCGGTCAGGTCAGGTCAGGTCTCATGTTATCATGACAACAGCTGCCTAGGAGGACAAGAAGCTGCAGCGTTACTTACAGGAAGTGGGATCGCTGTCTTCAGGAACTTGTTTAAAAGTTTTGGGGGGGAAATCGGACGTTGCCTGGATTAAAATTACGCTTGGAAAAATGTTCATTTTAAGCCTTTAAGTTGACATGTCAAGACAGCAGAAGACCTCTGACGTTCAGTCGACGTAAATGTGCACAAATGACACTTGATTGTCTGTAATGTGCAACTCCAAGTAAAATACCTGATTATGTACATCAGTCAGCAACGACAAATAATTCACTGACCACCAGCAACTCCCGAAAGAGTTAGAGAGCACCTACCTGAGACAGCAGGAGCTGCAATATACACAACACTGTTGAAGAAAGCCACTAAATGTTCGACTGCAGTCAGTGCAAAATGGTCCTTCACACCTTTTGCCAAGAAATAAATTCACTCAGAAATGAATGATTACTGTTTCTCAGCTGCTTTCTTAGCACTTACCTGTAATTTGTAGCACTAGTAGGTGCGAAGGCGTTTATGAGATTCCTCTCTTGGAGGATCGGCCAGCATCACCTTCATCTTCACTCCGTTCACCGTCCGGCCGTGGAGCAGCGCCATGGCCTCGTCTGCACACTGGAGCCAGAGAGACACAGAAAGGAAGTAAGATGTCAGTTCAGACTGAAATACATGTATGTATATATATATATATATATATATATATATATATATATATATATATATATTGCTCATCTGCGAACAAAAGGCAGCATCACCTGTTTGTCAGCATACTTGACATATCCAACCTTCCTCCCAGGAATGAGATGGATCTCCAACAGGGAACCAAAGCGACTGGAGACACGCAGAGAAAGAAAAGGTTACACTCCAGCACATCGGATGCCCTCTGATTTAACAGCACTGATTCACTGATGGAATTATCTGTAGCTCTACTCAGTGATTTAGTGACTGCTGAACCGTTTCCTCTGCCGTCCCAAAATCGATGTTTATTTTATGACATCCGTGCAAACACGCAAACTAACAAAACTACACTCAGTAAAAGTCTGGCTACCAGAAAACGTCCTCCAGCACATCCTGGGGCAGCGGCGCGGGGTTGAACACGATAAACAAGCGCTCCCTCGACTTGCTGTCAGGCGGCGCCAGCTTCTTCTGGGACGGCAGGGTGACGTCTGTCTGAATCCGAGGCGCCGGCGGCGCAGCCGAGAAGGCCTGGGGCAAAACGGCGAGCACAAGGCGTCACAGCAACTTGCAGACAAGAGACAAATTATGTGACGCGGCGGTAAAGTTCCTCACCGTAGGCTTGAGCCCTTGGCTGCTGGACGGACTGTTCCACACCGTAGACATCATCTGGGTGGCAACAAACTGCATGGCCATCCGACCCACAGAGCTGCAACACAAATGACAATAATTCAGGAACTGAACCATCTTTTACGTGAACTTTAACTTCAAAATGAGCAGATGAATCAAGTTTGGAAAGGTTATTTTGGTTCAGCATCTTCACTGACTTTGACCTGTAGCCAACCAAATATAAAGACTGTGGTTGTGTGTGTTTGGTACCTGCTGCGGTCCTCTCCGTCATCGTAAAAGGTCACTACTAGTCTGTTCCCCGGCGGATAATCAAAACCATTCAGCTTTTCCTTGGCGTAAACGGCTGATCCGAGATTATTGTAGCGGATCAGGGCGTGACCTATGAGCAGGAGCAGAAACACACAGTGGAGACTAAGCTTTATTAAAGATTTTTGCAATATAGGAATAGAATAGAACACCTTTATTAATCCCACATGGGGGAAATTTGCATAATTACAGCAACAGAATAGTGCAAAGAGAAGGAAGATTATATTGATTAAAAAAAAATAATAAAAATATTTATTTTGAGTTTTATAGTATGTTTTAGAGTAAGAAATGGAAAAAACCAACATATTTACATCTTATGAACAGTTGGATTATTTACAGTTATCTAATATGGACATCTGTGTTTAATTACTGACCTTTGCTCATCCCATAAGCGTCCCTCTGGAGCTCGCAGTACTCCATGCCGGGAATGATGTCAAACAGGGCAAAGATCTGCTCCTGGGTGAGGGCAGCTCGTGTTGATATCATTAGGCACCTTGTGAAGTCTCCCGTGCGGTAGTCCACCGCCTGGTAGTTGCTGGGGTCAACTGAAACGGCAAAATAGGAATTTTTCAGTATGTGTCTATGCTTTCGCATTTAAAAAAAATATATATAATATTGGGTATTTTTATCAGAAAAATCTTCAGAGGGCTGCTTACTTAAAGGGGGAGGATACGGGGTCACAGTATCACCACCACCCATGTAATCGCTTCTGGACGCTGATCCAGAGTAGTCTTCTGTTGAAGAGGCCTTTATGCGAGGTTCTGCCAGAATGGCTCTGTAAGCTAGCGACGAAATCATCATCATCACCACCACCGTAGTCACCATTAAAGAGTTGGGTCGTCTCTTCCAACCAATCAAAGCAAGAATTTGTCACAGCCTTACCTTTGTCACAATTCTCTATGGCTAGTGCAGCTTGGGATGGTTTGTAGTATCTTACATAACCCAAACCTTTACTCTCCCCCGTCGACTTATTTTTGATGATCACACAATACTCAATGTCTCCATACTCCTAAAAAGAGACACACAGGACACATGCATTCGTTTTCTCACAGTCTGGTCATTCTAGCAAATCTGATGTGTCATTGCTGCGAGAGATGGTTGTGGTTACTTTGAAAGTGTCTTTGAGATCCTCCTCTGAGAAGGTTTTGGGAATCATAACAAAAATCCTGGTCAACTCCTCATCCTCAACATCTCTGTGTCTTGTTGACGACCGTGACTGGGCAATAAACACCTGAAAGGCCAGACAAAGATTTTCACAAAAAATATTATGAAATGCACAGAAACCCTGATAGAATTTGATATCAGACTACTGTGTCGAAAAATACACAATAAAAACAACAACTATGTAAAAATAAAAATAAAAATAAAAAAATAAAATAAAAATAGCTATCATTTCATCTCTATGTCGATGCTTTCATGTCAATAACGAAAGACAAACAAATGTAACCTATCCAGCAGATGTTGCACCCCAAATACGCGTACGATGATTCGTCCATTACAAACCCCAATCGGAAGCGACTTGATTAGCCCACCTGCTCAGCAACATCTTACCTTGATGGGCTTCGTTCCTTCCACGAGAACCTTCCCGTGCATTTCCTCCATAGCCATACAGGCCTGCGAGGACTTGGCGAACTTAACGTAACAAATTCCCTTCGACTCTTTCGTCTGTCTATCTTTGACAACCCAAACCCCCTGGATGTCACCGAAGACGGCGAAACTTTCCCGGACCTCATCTTCGGTTATGGACCGACTGGTGACAACGAAGAGTCGGCTGTTGGGAGGGTCGTCGACGTTTTCTGTGGTCTGTTTGGTTTGGTATTCCTCCATTATTGCTAAGCGTTGTTTAGCAGAATCCTGCTGGCTGCTAGCAGCAACCGTCTGCGCGTTGGCTTCAGGACCGGCTCGGGAATTTGTGCTTCATCGTGGGACTTTGAAAGAGGTCGTTAAAAAAAACAACAACACTTCAAGCGTGTTTAAGTCACACATTACCATGTTAATATTTATTCATTCTCAAAAATATTTTTTCTGGTTGTGATTGACATTTCGAATAGACGATTTTTATTTTTTTTTACACCAAGTATGTACATTACCACGTATTTGAAGCTATCAACCGACTTGACAGTGCAATTTTACTGCCATCTACTGCAGGGGAGGTGTACTTCCCGTCGATGAATAAACGTTACGAAATAATCCGCAGGAATCTTTCGTAACTCAAATTTATAGGCAATACATACTACATTATATGTGATCATTTTAATTATAAGTCTCCGTGGATTTGGCAAAATGCTTTAATACTCTTTATGAGTGAAGAATATTCGATTCGATGAAAGGACTAGATGTAACAATCCCCAGGACTATGCCTGGCAGGGGCGTCCTCCTCCCTGAGCCAAGCTTGCGCCTGACCGCATACCTGGGTGGAATAGGAGCTGCTGCTTTAAGGCTTAAGAATATAGCAGTCAACCTGTAATTAACGAGCAATTATTGCCATCCTTTGGTAACATTGTAGCCTGTGTGTTATCACCTAATATTCCTGCTGAATAGATTTTTTAAACAATTTAGTTAAAAAAAAAAAAGCTTTTCCTGCTATAAAATACATACCTTTTTCCTCATCAATACCCAAATTCATTTAGATCATTTATGTTGAAACTACCTGAAGTGCACGTGATCACCTTGGTTACACGTCTATGATCAAGGTTATCCGTAAAGTTTGACCCCTGTCTGCTTCCATTCAAAAAAGAAAAATCTGACGTCATATAACTCACACGCCCAGTCGTCAGCTGCTTGCGACGTCACTTATGGTACTCTTTCTTTGACATGTTGGTATGCGGGTCTCCGCAACTCTCCCACCACATGTTGTGTGTGTCTGTCACTTGGGGGCGTGTCTGACCCTCTTGGGGACAAGAAATTGTGGGATACAAAATGAAACACAAAACTGACTTTTTTGCTTTTACAAACACAATGTAGATTTCCATAACAACAACTATAGTTTAAAACATTAATTCTAGTTCACTCTATATTATCAGACAGCAGTGTTTGTCAGTCTGTATTCTATCTTATCAGTTCACTTAAAGTGACTTGTCTCATTGAAACTGTGTCCTTGTCCCCCTTGGTCTAAGGACACTGCAGTAAAATAACTTACTCAGCAGCTAAATGCAAACTTTAGTGGGGTTTAAAACCAAATATTTTGTTTTCTAATTAAATCTCTGTATTTGTTCAAACAAAATTGTATTTTCAGGGCAAAACTCTAAACGGCATTACCTTCACTGAAGTTCTGTTGCACTATATTGGCCAGGTTTGCAATGATGGCGTTGTGATTTAAAACAAAGCTGATAATTACAAGTACTTGTCACACTAGATTCTGCGGGAATGACAGACTTATCCCAAACAATATATTTGTCATATTGTCAAATCCTGCTAATCCAGCAGGTACATTTTTGGCTCGAACATCACACCATGTGAATGTATCTTCTTGCTCTTCTAAATGATGAGCGAAATAAAATATTTAGGCTTCTGAACTGTTAAATTGGATGTACATAAACTGAAAAGGGGAGACAGAAGAATGCAGAAGGGCAGGCCGGCTGGATCGGAACGCGCACGCTCGTTACAAACCACGAGGAAATCTGCCGGCACGTGATTGGATGATGACGTCTAAACGGGTTGCCTCTTAAATGAAGTGACCTTCTTTGCGACCGCCAGAAAGCGCACGTCCGCCGCCAGAAGCTGCAGGCACCTGCTACGCCAGAGGAACTTCACCGCTGCCCACTGAGAGCAAAAGGTAGGCATTCGATAAGACACATAAGATGAATGTTTCTCTGACGGGCACAATAGAAAGATGAGAGGCTCCTAACGGTGTTTCCTTGCTTAGCGAACCGCTGCTGAGGATTCTGTGAACGGGCCGGTTGCTCTCCTTACGCCAAAACCGTTGGGTCTCCATCGCCAGCCCTGACCGTTATTCGGGAGCACTGCGACAATTGATGTGCACCGTGACACAATTGTATTTACTATTATTATTATTTTTAAGTATTTTCAAACGGTTAACTTACGGTTAACGGTAAACTTTATCCATGTTTCTACGAGTCCGGCCTAACTCTGCGGCCAGACAAACGCCGACATTGAAGCATCCTTGAAGACCTGAAAGAGGCTGCTGGCTATGCCCAGCTAGCACTGCTAGCACACAGAGAGATCCCCTTTAAACCTCCTTCCTTGGATTTGTTGAATGTTTTTGTTGTAGTCATGTGCAAGAGTCGGTTCTTTTACGCCTGCGGGGCTTCTTTGCGAACGGAAACGGTTTTCGGTTTCAATGCCCGGTGTCCTTGATGCTACAGGGGAGGATGTGAATCAGAGGGTGACCCGCCATGTTAGAGGCGGTCTAAGCTTTTACATATAGATTATTAACTCAGCGGTCCTGTGCACATTAAAAGGTTAAAAGGTAAAAACATCAAAGGTCTTTAGGTGGATTTGACTCGTATTTCGATTAGAATGTGGGTTTCTTAATAAGGTACCCGACAATTGAGGCAGGCAGGTGCATTGGCCCGTTATCTAAACTCTGTACGATAAGAACTCAGCTTATCGTATTTGTATGTCACGACTTGAACAGTTTTTGTACCTCGGCTGTGACTATGGTTGTCAGAATTGACTGTCATTGACTGAGTTTTATCTTACTCGGCACACAACCATATCTTGGGAACAAGCTAACCTCTCGTGCCTCTTTAGTCTTTTACATTTGCTCGAAATAAACCGTCGTTTCGAAGTTTATATATACATACAAGTGTAGCCAAATGCAGCAATCAACCTGGATGAAAAATATCACGTCGCTACCTAAGCGGAATTGGCCGCCTAAACGGTTTGTGAAACGGCATTCTAGAGAATTCCTGAGGAGGGGATCACATTTTGCCATAACACCATAGCGAGGCATGAATGAGCACCAACAGCTAACGGGCTAAGCTCATCAATGGCGACGCGTTTAAGCGTATTGGCGCCCCACGTCCACGGACATTGTTTAAACTAGCCTTATTTACCGAACAGGTCGGGCGGCTTTTCTTGTGAACGAGGAACCCGAGCAGAAGCCGTAATGACGTTTATGCCGGTGTAACGTAACAGGAGCGAACTGCTATGCTACCGTGTGATACAGAGTGCAACGGGGCGGCTTCCCGAGCACAACTGTGCTTGAATTTCCTAGAAGTGACATCGCCGTGTTGCCAGCTCACATACTCCAATGTCGTGGCCGAGCGTGAAATGTGTGTAAAGAAAGTAGTCGCCGGTCACCTTAAACGACCTTCACCAGCTGGTGTCGGCCGGCCTCCGGAAGTCAGTGGCTGGGAGCCATAAATAGAGGAGGAGTGAGCTCTATTTTTGAACATAAACTCCCAGATGATAGTATTTTAAGGTCCCCTATTATGTTGACTTGACTTTCGTGTTGTCGTGTTTTCTTACTAAGGAAAATAAACGCAAAGCTGTCTGTAGCCTGTCTAAAGCGTTTTTCTGAAGTTCAGTGATGTCACAAAAGTCAATAATTTGTGCCCTAGCTGAGTAAAACGCACCTAGATAAGTGTTGGTTCCATCTTCTTACATCCCTCCACGGCCACCTTTTTTAAAAACTCTACTGCTAAACTGGAGTCTGAGAAGGAAAAAAAAAAAGCAAATCTGATAACTGGAATAATATGTGATCTTTTACAGCACGTAGTTCGTCTCGCCTTCATTATACTGTCCAATCTGACTTCCCTCTTTGACCTTTTTCCATAGTTAACCATGGGAGACATCAACAAAGGGAAGAAGGCTTTCGTCCAGAAGTGTGCCCAGTGTCACACAGTCGAGCAGGGGGGCAAACACAAAGTCGGGCCCAACCTGTGGGGTCTGTTTGGACGCAAGACAGGCCAGGCAGAGGGCTACTCATACACCGATGCCAACAAGAGTAAAGGTCGGTTTGCCAGTGCTTTAACTAAATAACATGCAATGGATGCGGACATTGTTATCCCTAGCTTATGCCCATTTTATTTGTTGAAGATGAATGCATTGGCGTCTTCTGTATCTGTATATTATTGTATCATGTTGATTATCTGGATATTATTCAGGAAAAAATACTTTAGAATAATCTTTGAACTTAAGTCTTATTTGGCATTTAACCCTCTAAAATATGCCAGATTTTAATCACACATCCATCGCCTGGCCTGTAATATACTGTATACAAAGGCTTTCACCGTTATTTCCAGCTTGGGGTTCTATTTTACTGATTACTCACTGTTTTGTTTTGTTTTTTCAGGTATTGTGTGGGGTGACGGCACCCTGATGGAATACCTGGAGAATCCCAAGAAGTACATTCCAGGAACTAAGATGATCTTTGCTGGCATCAAGAAGAAGGGAGAGCGCCAGGACCTCATTGCATACCTCAAATCAGCGACATCATGAGCTAAACTACTCGATCAGAATATGTAATATTTTTTTGTTTTATTTTGCTTTATATTTAGGAATGCACATGCTAAATATATGGTTTTATGTTTAGTCATTTGTATATAATATTAACCTGTTTTGTTCTAGAGTTGTAAAAGTGGCACATTGCGAGCCAGCGGGTTCACGTTATTCATTTCAGTGTGCGATATTGTTCAAGTGACTAAACGTAAAACTACGGTTTTGATTTTTAATTATTGTTCATCCAGTTATTTGATTCTAATGAGAACATCTAATTTATTTCAAATTGTTGTACTGATGTTCTCTGACCTATCACTCATTTGTGCGGTACATTCTGCTGGAAAGCTGTTGACCATCAGCTTTTTAAAAATAACTAAAGAAAATCACACGGTACGGAATTAGAGCGTGAAGTTGGACATCCAGGTTCTTCTGACGGTACTTTGGCGCAGACTGTCTCCTCCCAGCGTTCATGACAGCTGCAGTTTCTGATGACATGAAGAGTGACCATCTGTTCTCTTTGTGTGTCGTTATAGTTTAGTGGAGAGAAACTGAACTTGTCGTGAATGAATGAATGAATCAGTGTGTTTCACTCGGAATAGTTTGTCCTCTAAAATGGCCAAAAAGAACCTTGTTACTGAAGCAGCTCCTCCTTGGTTGGGGGTTTTATCCCCCAGTGGCCCTCAGACTCTGTACTAGCATCTTTTGTAAACAACGTGCTGAGTACGACACTGCTCTGCCTCTTTACAGCGATGAATTGTGCGGTTCAAATATATTTATTACTACCATGTTAACGGCCTATTGGTCTCCACAACAAACATCAGAGGAGACGGAAACATTTATGGTGCTGCCTGGAGAGAGCAGAGATTTTATTTACCTGGTTTCACAGGCCTGAAAGAGTTTTAACTTATTTTACTGTAATTTGGAAGGACTGCACACGTGGCACGTTTTTCTGGCGATTGGTTCATTGTAAAACTGCTGTATGGAAATGATGAAGTTGTGCTAGCTATGTTGTAAAGGTCTGGACATAAAGAATGAAGGTTCGATTAAAAGAAAACATCTGAAAAACTGCTGTGACAAGTCTGTCTTTGTTTGCATCTCGTTCCTTGAGCACATATTACACACCCAATAATGCAAAGTAGGCCCATGTTCAGAAAGAGGAAGCAGTAGCGATAGCATCTCGGTAATGTGAAGAAAAGGTTTGTGTGGAGCAGCCTTAAATGTCCTCACAACCAAAAGTAGTCCTTCAAGTGTTGGTAGATACGTGAGCAGAAATGCAAGTAGACACAGAACCTGACAGCTCAACACAGACACTGGCTGATCGGTCTGGATTTCTTCTGGATGGTGTTTGGCTCCATCAGGTCAACTGACTGTCTTTATGTGTTTGCTATTCAGCTGTAAACCCGTTAAACTATACCAGTATCACGTCTGAGGAAGATTAAAAAATTAATTTAAAAGCGCTTGACGATCATGCACCTGTCTACATGTCATTTCTGTTTATGGCTCTGACAATTCATTTAAAACTTCCCGCTGGTACGGTCATGTATAGCGACTGCCGCCTAGTGGTCACAGTGGTTAGGACACAATGAACCGTCAACCTAACATTTTTTGGGGTATAAATATGTCACGTTTCCCTGAAACCAGGTTTCGAGTTACGCGACATCAAAGTTTTGGTACAACTGTTCCAACTCCACCCTGATCATTGCTGCAGCCTGCCTTAAGCACCGCTGACTATCCCTTATAGTTAGAAAAATAAGGGCTCTTGGTTGGTTCCACAGCAAAACCTGTGGCCACTAGAGGGCAGTTTCGTCCAAAAAAAAAGCCTTGTTAAACTAGTACGTTCATCAGTATCCCCCCCCCCCCCCAATAATCCCATTTTCTTTAGTGTCAAACATTTATTTTCCGTGTTTCGCCATTGTGATATATAATTTGTGTATTTCAGATTTTGACTCGATTTAAATATTTAGTGTTAGTTACTTTAAGTGTTGATAGACGTTCGCACATTTTTTGTTGTTGTTACTGTAAATGCCGTCATTTATCAAATGCAAAGACCCCTAAGTGGTTGACCATACACTGTTATGAACAAGTTTGCTCGTGTATGTATTTTTTTTTTTTTAAGTCCCCCTTGTACTAAATTTAATGCATGATACTAGGGTTGGGACATCTCGTGGGGTGGGGGGGGGGCGGATGGAGATCTCTCAAGTCTGTCGACGGTAGGTGCGGGGGGATATACGGGACTAAGTGAAGTGCGTCCCGTATCGGTTCATTACGGGAAAGGTTTTTTAGCTGCCAAATACGGGACAATCGCGTATTTTACGGGACGGTTGGCAACCCTACATGATACACTATGTCTCATACAGCCACATAAGGGAAGGAAAATAGAAAATCCTCCCGTGCTGAGGTTCCCAAACATTCCTGAAGTATCCAAACTTTCCGTTCCAGTGCCCTGTCACATATGCCATGGGAATTAGGCAGTTAATGGACAATGTTAATGTTTTAAATCCAGATATTCCTCTCAAACGTCTGCTAGCATTTCAATTTTTTTTTCAAATTTTATTCATTTATTCATTTATTTTAACAAATATCTTGATAGAATCCACCTTTCCTCCATCTGTTTGAGTTAATAGAACATACTCCCTGGTAGGTTTTGCAAAGTTTTATTTACAAAGATTTTCAAACATATGCAGCATCAGAAACACCAATAAAAAAAAAGTAAAACATGGGAAACATCCTCCATCTTTCAACACAAGCACATAACAATATTGAAAATGTCGGAAGCCGTAATGCAACAATAAAATCTAGCAAACAAAACAACTCCTCAGACTAAACAGTATATTTAAGTCTATTGTTATTCAGTGCAGATTTGAATCACAGTGCGATAATGACTCAGCATCAAGCATCCAAACTGACGAGAGTGTCACAAAAACCACAGTGTACAGCGCAAGTGAAAACATTCAAACACAGCTTTGTCCAGAAACTAAATTAAAAAAAAAAAAAATGCCTGTGGTTTTTGTTCACATTCAGTCCTTCAGATTGAAGCGCCACAATCCGTGGCCAGGCCTCGTCTCTCTGTCTCCCATCTTTCTTATACCAGCTGTGAAGTTGGGGTCAAAGTCACAAAACCCAGAGCAGATCCTTTGATTCATCACAACACAATGTGGCCGCTTTGTTACAGCTGGACCTGCTCTATGTCTAAGTATAAATGCTTATAAAGAACATATACCCAACAACATCAACAAATAAGCTATTTCCAGTTATTTTATATAATAAAATACCTACAGATTGTATCTTGTGCTCTGCTGATGGAGCCTTGTGAGTGTTTTGCTGTACAAGGATGCATCACACCTGGAAAAACAGTTGTTCCAATTAAGACACTTGCCAAAGAAAACCAGTCAGGACTTTAAACCTGAAAATTTCATCTTCTATCCTGCGCTTGTTCAGCAGCCGCCAGCCAACCTGTTTTGAACCTCTTCAGACAGACAGGTCGTCCGCTCTGGTTCGGCTGCTGGCTCGGCTGCTCCTGCTCAGCCTGCGCTTCTGCCCGAGCCCCCCGTCCGTGCACAGCAGCAGCTTGTCGCCCACTCCGTTTTGGATCTGGAGCATGCTGATCTCCCTGCTGGCGGGGGTGTAGCAGCCCGAGTCCTGGCCCCCCAGGAAGCCTTCCTCCTGGAGTTGGTTGCCGCTGGCCTCCTGCCACCGGTGCGAATAGCAGCTCATCTGCAGCAGCGTGGCCTCCTCCACAGCGGCGGCGATCTTGTGCTTCTCGGTGGCCATGTTGTCAGAGTTCTGCTGGCTGGCCAGGCGGTGGTTGGGGAAAGGGAGGGGCAGGAAGTGTGAGGAGCCCATGATGCACTGGTTGAAGTCCGGCGGTGGCGTGGAGGTGGGCGGAGGGGACAGAGAGAGCTGGCGGGCTAGCGAGGCCTGGACCGGAGCAGGTTTAGCAGCTTTCTTCTTCGCAAAGAGGTGCCTAGTAGAGACAGAAGGACCCAGTTGAGTTGCTGAGGAAAATGTTAAACTACGATTATATTATGAAAGATCCCAGAACTTGGGAACTTGCAAATCGCAATTGGAGTTTGTCGAAATTTTGGAAATATCGCTTTTATTTCGCGTGAAAATGCAGTGGAAACGCAGCTACTAACATACATGGACCAGAACCTCGGTTCGACTCTGCCATGTATTTAGAGCACATGTTGATACCTGAGTCCCCCACTCTCAAGACGATGATAACAGAAGGACGCTGTTCCTACCTACAGCAGTGCCTCCAGGCCAGGTGATGCAGCTCCAGCACGCTGAGGAACAGCGACACCCCCGACACGACCAGCATGAACACGATGAAGACGTTCTTCTCCGTCGGCCTGGACACGTAACAGTTGACGGGGTGCGGGCACGGCCAGGCCTGAGGGGGACTCCATGTTTCGTCACTGCTTTCAAAACAATGCTTTTTTTTTCTTTTGGTTTTGACTTACCTTGCAGATGTAGAGGGGATTGAGGAAGATTCCATAGAGGAAGTACTGGAGGCAGAGGAACACCACCTGTGGATCAAGGAGCCAATCGCAGTCAGACAGTGTTGAACATGAACTCAGAGGGAAATCAAAAAATAAATAAGTCATAAAAACTTGCAAATGCAAAGTACATTAATTATCTTTGAAAAAAAAAAGAGTTTTAGAATCTGTGGAGCAAAGAAGGTGCGCTCACCTCCATGATGCTGCGTATCAGGATGCTGAGGATGTAGGTCTGCAGCAGCGGACCCCTCAGACGGATCCTCCCAGACAGCAGACCCTCTCCACTCTCCCTCTCCACGTTCTTCCTGTCGCCCCTCCCCTGCTTCTCCCCTGGGCCACCTCCTTCACCACCTCCTCCTCCTCCTCCCGGGTCCTCCTCTCCTCCCTCCCCGTCCTCCCCCTCTTCCTCCTCCCTGTTCCTCCTCTTCTCCTGCAGCCGAACGTTGTGCATGGCGTGGCCCATGTAGATGAGGCTGGGAGTGGACACGAAGACGATCTGCAGCACCTGGAGGAGGGAAGGAATTTTGTCAGCGGGTGTCGGTGAACTGCACCGAAGGACTGAAGGGATTTCGCAGTGTCAGGCCACACGGCGGTGAATGGCGGCACTCACCCAGTATCGTATATGGGCAATGGGGAAGGCCCGGTCGTAGCAAACGTTCTCGCAGCCGGGCTGCTCAGTGTCGCAGTTGAAATCCTCCTGCTCGTCCCCCCAGGACGACTCGGCGGCCGTCCCAAGCACCAGGATGCGGAAGATAAACAAGATGGTAAGCCACACCTGCAGGAGGAAGGGCAGAGTGCACTTTAAGTGGAGCCTCCAGGGACATAATAAAAGTACTGACAGGATTAGAATAATACCAAAAAAAGATTTGTATTTGACAGCCTGGGGTGGGATTCTTCCGGATTTTTCCAATTTAAGCTGCTACAATTCCCATAATTGCTTTGATTTATAAACTGTTCTCCTGTCCTTCTCGCTCTCTGTCTATTCTTACCATTGTTTCGAATGAATGATTTTTAGTTGCAAATCACATTGATAGTAATCAGGAAGCCTTTTGTAGGTACATTGTTGTGTCTTCTGCAGTTGGCAGGACTGATGTGCGCAAAATAGAATAAACAGGATGATTTGGGAAATATATATAAATGTGGAATGTGCAAGGTTGATGTTTGCTCCTTGTTGCCCTCCGTCCAGCCTGCGCGGAGGAAGTCAGACGGATGCCACGCTGGCAGACGTGCATTGTGTGTGTGCGTCTGATTCATACCTTGCCAACAGAGGTAGAGTGCTCCTGCACCTCCTCCAGGAAGTTTCCCAGCAGGCTCCAGTCGGCCATGGTCGGTTAAAACACCCTCTGCCGACTCTTCTGGTACCGAGCTGAAGTGTCAAGTGTGGAGGCAAAAGAACAACCTGAGGAGCAAAACAGACACACACACAATTCACCCCAGAGAAATGAGAATCAGCCACCTTCTCTGTTTAGTGTCTTCAACAATAGAGTACTTTAAAACACCCCAGTGATGTCACAAAAGGAACAGACGCCTCTCCTGGGCAATTGACATCTCTCCCAGTGGTGTTTTTGCTTCGCCCTCTGAGACTGACTTGTTTTTATTTCCTGAACAAAAGTGTGAAAGGTCAAACAAAGCTGGAATTTTAATAGAGGGCTATAAACAGAGGGTTAGGGGCTAAATGTATTTTTTTTTTTCATTATTTCCGATGTTGATTGACATGTGTCTGTGTTCTTGTATATATATCTTACAAGTGAGGACATCTTGGCCGATCCCCGCTTTCCTTATTTTATCATTCACTTTTACTATGTTATCATTAACTGTGATGGCTTGAAGGTGTGGGCTGTAGTTTAATTTAGGGCTCGGCTACAGTCAGTGTAGTCCTCACAACCACAGAGAGACAAACAGGCGTTGTGACTGTGACTGTATGCGTGTGTTGTCATATTTTATCACAACCTCTGTGACCCCGCCTCCTCCTCTCTGGCCCCCGACCCCATTAATATAAATGTCTGCGCCTGTGTCTTATATTAGCTCCAGTCTTGGTTCCCACACTCCAGTCTATCTTTCTGTGGGGAAGGGAAACTAGTGGCCCACTGTAAACACTCTCACTGGGTTGGTATGTTTATGCACGCACTGTGTATTATTACCACCAGTGGTTTCTCAAAAAGTTCTCATTCATTTCTTAGATGGCATCCTTACTACTTGTGACAATTCATTTTATAGGTGGAAACGATCCATTTAATGATTTTTGTTTTATTTCTGAGATTTAGTAAAAAGTTTTGTACCCTTAGTGTTTGCATTCTTCCCTGTTTAAATGGCATGCACTGCTCTCCATATGCCCCCCAGAATCCTTTAAATACTTTATTTGTGGAACTTTTTTTTTTTTTTTCCAAAGAATTTGTTTGACCCAGAAGTTCAACATTTCCAACTGCTTTATTTGGCCTTCAGGCAGCATATTCTGGTTTCTTGGTGTCAGAAGATCAATTGTTCATAATGTCTTGAATAAAAAATATTGCTGCTGCGCAGAAAATGTATCTTGAGAAATTTTAAGAGTTTAAGTTGATGTAAGGTTTTGAAATTATTTGTTAAATGCCCCCCACCATTCCCTCCCTTCCTGTTTTTGGGAAAGCCCATAAGCCTTAACAAATGGGTGTGTGTGTGTGTGTGTGTGTGTGTGTGTGTGTGTGTGTGTGTGTGTGTGGCGGCATTCATAAGTGCTCCCATCATCATTAATAACAATATTACTTCCTTGTATAGACTTTTTCTTGACCTTTGTCAACATAAATGTGTAGTGTGTGTTTGTGTGCCAGTGTGTGTCAGCCACTTATCTGGCATTCAGTATTGTTCTCCATCCTGTCTTGATGGAGCCACACACACACACACACACACACACACACACACACACACACACACACACACGCACACATACACACAAACACACTCATACATACACTTTTCTTTAGACTGCTGCATTGGAAAATACAAAACAAAACAAAAACCCTACCGAGATTGTTCGCACCCTGGGGATATTTTGGTCTAATAACACAGTAAATATCTTCACTTCTATGATCCATAAAGCAATGTTTTAATTTCTTTTAACCCCAAACTAGTGTGTTTATTTCTTGACTATAAAATCCTTTCAGGCAGTTAAATATCAAGGGAGGGTTCAGCAGACCCCACAACACTGAGTGCAGGGCAAAGCAGGATATAGAAAAAGGTTGGATGGATGGATGGATGGATGGATGGGTTCTTTGTAATTGGGAAATAATCCTGATCTCAGTCTTGTGTTAATTTCACAAATGTTAAAAAAATCATCAGGAAGAAAGCACTCATTCTCTGATTTTCTCTGTGATTGTGCAAAATGCTTTGAGATGCAATTAAATGTGATTTTGCGCTTTTTCAATAAAAGTTGATTGATCGATCCTCAGAATTTGCTATATTCTGCAGTCTATTAATGACAATTGCACTGGCCTTTGAACGAAGCACATAGTCACAAGGTTACACCAGTTAAAGTGGATTTAAAAACAAAGAAAGAAAACTAGCGGAGAAAAAGTAACAGATAACGTTCCAGAACGTCAGATAACATCAACACGGCCGAAGGCGATAAAAAAAAAAATATGTCCACAGCTGGGATTGGAAAGGCAAAAATGAAACTTGTTAGATCTCATGAAAATCTAATTGTCACGGCCGTGAATGTTCACATTCATGAGGCATCATTTGCTTTGACAAATTTAACAGCTGCGTATGGGGCCTAAAACTTAAGGCGTGATAGCGCACAAAATACGTTTAGCCGTAGAGAGAGAACATAAAGACCTGATAAATTCATTGGCGCGCACAAATAAAGGGACAAATAGTCAAAAAGCTGCAAGCTTGAGAGGATTCACCAGACTTTTTTTTTTTTTTGCAATTTCAAAGCCACGGAGGGACCATGATTTCTTAAAAGTTTAACAGCTTTTTTGATTTGGGATTTGGTGATGCTTGTTGACTTTCAGGTTGCACAGAGTGTATTTGAGACAAAGATTCTGAGCAAAACTAAGAGATTTTGATAAAATGATAAAAATGGACACTGCTGCAGCAGCCGTGCTTGAGTCTCTTCTTTGTTTTCTCCTGTGGCTGTTTGAGGTCCACAAGCTGCAGTCATCTTCTGCTTTCATCATCACTGGCTGATTGCATTTGTCATCATTCAGATTAAAGTGTTAGTGATTCAGCGTTTGCAGGCTTCTACCGACGTGAAATGGACTTCAAAATAATGATAGATAGATACATAGATAGATAGATGTACTTTATTGATCCCAAATTGGGAAACCGGCTTTCCTGCAAAGTGAATTGGAGTATTCATTTGTTAACATTTGCAGCATTTATGTTTATATAAATAGCAGTTTTGTTTGTAACATTTTACTTCCATATAATTTCAGAATCAAATTATTTTTATTATTATTATTTCTTCTTCTTCTCTTCAATCTATTCCTACTTGAAATTGTCAAGGCAGCTTTGCTCAACCATCAGATATGATTCATATTCTGATGGCCCAGAGCTGAAAACTTTGTATTTCTGGTCCGTTTTGAAAAGTTTATTTATTTTTTTTCTGCGTCAGTCAGAAAAATATTTTTTCATGTTTGACATTTTAAAATGACAGCGATGACCTGCAACAATCCCTGTCAGTGTTTTAATTTGATGCTTGTAGACGGACACGGTTGTATTGTAGGTGCTGAACCAGTTTCAAACAGTGTGCAGATCCACATCAGGAGCTTCAAACCCGGTGAATCGTCATCGGGAGGTTTTCAAAGAATCCGCCGGTGAACAGAGACACTCACTGTGCAGATTCAGAAACGGGAGATGCTCCTCGGCTTCAGGAGGTCTCGCTGGTCCAGCGGAGCTTCCCTGTCTTCCTTCCTCCTCCGGGGAGGCTGCCGATGTGCCTCTGAGCCAGGCACGTCTCCCTCCCCTCTGTCTCGGTTCTCTGCTCACTGCAGCGGCTGACAGGGACCTCCACCAGTCTTTCTTTCAGTCGTTCTTGGCTCGAGGTTCGTGTTGAGTTTCGGCTCTTGATCAGCAGAAGGGGTTTCGGCTCTGTGGAGCAGCAAGTGGAGACCAACAGGGCCGTGAGTGAGCGAGCGAGCGCTGAGGTGGCAGCCTGATGGAAACAGTTTGAGTCCAGAGGTCTGAACTGATGAGATTCGCTGAGACCAAAAGTTTGTATCCTACTCACTCCTCTCTCTCTCTCTCTCTCTCTTGCCCTCTCTCTCTCTCTCTCTCTCTTGCCCTCCCTCCCCCTCTGTCCCATTCCCTCCCTCCCTGACTCGATCACTCCGGTCCTCCTCAGAGGAAGTGGGCCTCGCCGCCGCCGCCTCCTGCTATTCAAACTCTGCTGTATGTGCATGTGTGTGTTTGTGGCGTCTGGCATCTAAAGGAAGTCAGATATTGTATCGGGACACAATAGCTGCGGGTCCGAGGCCGGCTCCATTCTTCCCCATACGTGTCTCCTCGGCTCCTGTCTGGACTCGGAGGTGGTGGTGCTGCTGCTGCTGTGACAAAGTGCAACTTTAACAAACAAGACTTTCATTTCCTCGACATCCACTCTGTCTGACCCGGCCAACCTCTTCACATTGAGCCCAAGTTAACCGATACTACTGCAGCTGAGAGCTTTCCAGAAGCCAAGGCGCAATAATCTAATCCTTCCATATTATACAGGATGTCCCAAAAATGTTGACACCATTTTAAAAGCGACTATCTTGAAAACCACTAACAGTTTAGGTGTTGAACATCATAGGTTTATTATGGGACCGATTTCAAAAGTGTTCAATATGTGCACACCCAGTAGACGTACGCTGTGTCACAACTGGGCGACTGTGTGCGAGCATATTGCAAGACGCAAAATGACTTCTCTTTGGAAGTGAACGGCATGGCTCAACCTGAAAACACAACAAAAATAAAACATGTTTCGATGCATTCTGTGAAAATTTGAGGTCATTCCAACAAGAATTGCCAAAAAATTTTTTGGGACACCTGGTGCTAATCTTCATTTTTTTAGATGGAAAATCGTTGATGTCCAACACATGATTTTCTCCCCTCTAACTAGAGTGATCATAATCAGACTTGGTAAAAGACTTTTTTATCCATCACCATTGTGGTAAATAGCCACAGTAGCTGCAAGTGATTTTGCTAGCGCTAAGTCAGCCATTATAAAACATTATAAATTTCTATCGCCATGGCTAATGGAGATTTCACCACAGAGCCAAATTTCCATTCAACCCCCTCCCCACCGCCGCCGCCGCCCTCGTCTTAAAACTCTGACTCAGTCTCCTTTTTTCCTTCTGATTTCTCAAAGACATTGTAAAACAATCACAATCGTGCCTTTTTTTAAGCTTCTCCTCCGTCAGTGGGAGGTTTTATTGTTGTTACTTCAAAGACGGGAATTTGGTGAGGCACTGTGTTTTTCGGGTAAATGGTCTGGAACATTTAGCAGAAATCATTGAAATGTAAAATCAATTTTCTTGCCGCATTTCTGCTCTTTAAGCAAGTTCCAACTTTTAACCTAAGTCACTTTGTCGGAATAATGTGATATTTGCTTGACATACCAGCTAGCATGTTTCACATAACAGTGGGGCACATCCGCTCGACCTCCTGGCATTTACATGTCCATTTAATGGGGAACCAATCCAAAAAGGATTTGCGGTTGTGGTGTTTGCGTGATATATTGTAAATCTCTGTCGAGATCCAAGCACCTTCCAGGAGCAACTTTATATTTGCAAAAAGCCTGGACTTTTCCCCAGAGAACTTGTGACAGAGTGTAAAATGCGAGGCCACTTCCCCGCAGGCCTCCAGCGGTCTTGTGGCAGAAAACATGGTTCTTTCTGATCCTCCTAAAAACTAGCGGTTTCGTCATGTGACACCACAATCCAGCCTCACGGGCACAACGTGCATGCGGAAGCGACTTATCCCCTCACCAGATCGTGGGAGCGCCTGCTGCTGTGTTGCTTCTCCAAAACTTTGGATGCTAAAACCGTGGCACCCTATCAGCGCCGAAGGTGGTTTGAAGATCCCATTGGGCTCAGCTTCAAAGGCGCCGGAGTCGAGCGTGACTGCCATCTGCTGCTTCCTTCAAAATGCAACATTGTGACGCCCCGATTATGGCTAAGCAGCAACGTCAAAAACAGTCATTAAGAAGTTGCTCGTTTCTTGCAACTCATGACCTTTTTTCATTAGTAAATCAAAACAGAGAAACATTCAAACCGTCATTTATCCTCTATAGAGTCTCCGCCAGCCAACGTGGAGACACAAGGATTTGTGTTGTCAAAGGGGGCTTCAGTTGATTGCCAAGCATCACAGTGCAACTCTGTGTGAAACCAGCCGTCACCCTGAGGCGACGGACTCCACAGCCTTTGAACCGACACCACTCCGATCTCTTCTTGACAAGAGTTTGTCAGAAAGTGTGTCTTATTTATTATGCATCCAGTCAGTTCTATTCATGGACTGCGAGGCGCTCACTTACAGTAGGTTTGTGTTACCTTGGAGGTCAGACTGACAGCAGCAACACTGGGAGCTTCCACTGCTGAGTGGCTTTGGCAAAGCTTCGGCTAAACTCAGCTCAGTGCATCACCTCTCGCCAAAGGGCGGCGGCCCTGCCTGTTCACAGCCTGCAGCAGATCATCCAGTTGATTTGGAAAATAGAAAAACGGTCCATCCGTTGTGTTTTCTCTTTCTTTATTTTTTCATATACTTTGCTAGAATTTCACAAGAGCGCAGTAGCAGCTTGAACACAATCCAGTGTGAGTTGAATCCCCTTCTGATATTTCCAGAAAATTAGCAACAGGGGAAAAGCAAAAACAAAACATTCTGGTAAAATGGCTGTGGGTGACTAACTCTACCATCTTTGGTCACACATTAGTGAGTTACTATCGGCCGTTTATGAGGTGAACAGGACCGCTTAGTTTGTGCACCTCAACCGTTCATACTTGGCGTAAAATTGATGGAAAGAAACAGTCGTGACATTAATGTATCAATCCCTGCCCTTTGCTGTGTGTGCATTCTGTAGGCTTGGTCATTGTCATTAAAAAGTCAAAAAATGTCAAATTAATTTAAGAAATCCTGTCTTCGTGCTCCGCTGGCGTCGCCATCGTCCTCATCTCCGCTCGTGCAATCACACCTCTCGATTGTGTGTCTGCAATTCCTGCATATCCGCATGTACGACACCTTTGTTATCATATTGCACAGAGCTCTCGGAGGGGGGGCGCTGGGGAGGGGGGAAGCGATAGCATACCTTTCCTTAAAAGAACACACACACACAAACACACACACACACACAAACACACACACACCCACAAACCGATGTGAGGCACAGATCACATTGGTGCGCTGGTGGAGCAGCCTTTGATAATCAATTATTCCCCCTATTAACACTGTGGAACCAAAGGAAACGGCCTCTTTAGCTGCCAGTTTGCGGCCTCCCGCTACAACTGATGCTTTGTTGCACATCCCACATGGTTTGAGGAGGGCACAAGTCACGTGGCCTAAAGGCAGTCTCTGGGGAGGGCCCTTTGTGATGTCACAAAGAGTGGGTTTACAGAACTGCGTGTGTGTGTGTGAACAGTGGAGCAAAAATAAACAGAACACAAAAAGTAAGGAAATTTGTTTTTGGTAGATTATTTCTTTGTCGTAACAGTGCTTCTTGGAAATAAATCTTATATCGTTGGAAAGCCTGTTTTTTCCCCTTTTCAATGGTGCCACATGTGTAAGGAACATGCATTTGTGGGGTGAGCAGCAGAGCTAAGTATCTGGGTTGCGCCCATAAAAGATGTGACAAATCTTCTCTACCGAGTTTGTCTTTTTATCAAATCTATCATTTCTATCAAGTGTTATCAATCACATGCTTGGGATGCGGTCCATGTCCTATTTAATGACATAATAGGAACCAGATGACCTGCCAATGGCTGGGTTGCTTTTTTGGAGCCTTCGCGTCAACCCCATCATCGCAAAGAGCAGAAATCATGCAGGGCTCTGCAGCAGCGACGCTGCCAGTCGATAAGACTTCCTGAAATATACCCCATAAATGTCGGAATCCAAAGGCACAAACACCAAGACGTGCCAGCGCATGCCTGCGCGCACACGCACGCAGTCACACAACACTTGGTGCGACACCCCTGTTTTATTTTTAGGAGGGGCAGCGCAGCGCCAGCGTTGCAGCTCAGGGATTTATCTCGGCCTTCGCGCCTCCTCTGACATGGAGCTGATGGTTGCATCAGAGGGTGCGAGAGGAACAACGTGTGAAAACTAAAGTGGACATAATCGAAAAGGCAAATGCCTGTAAAGTGGGTCTGTGGATGTAGTTTAAACCAGCAAAGTTGTATAATAATGGGACCTTTAACAAAAGTCTAATAACTATAAAAGTGATTTTAAAAAAATATATCAAAAATTCTGCAAGAATCCATTGTAAAGCCATTGTAATATTTTGATTGTTTTTCATTTTGTGGTCTCATCCTTCTTAATTTCAATGCAAGGGCAGGACAGTGGAGACTCCCAGTGTTTTGTCCCCTCAACAATAAATAACGAAACATTGATGGCTCTGTCCTCTGGTGGTCGCAGCAGAGCACTGCAGGTCACATGTTCATTGTTTGCATTCATTGTTCCACATTTGTTTGTATTCCATCTTTTCTTCAGTGCAGAACAAGATTTTAAGTCATTTTTTAGCATTATTGCCACAAAAATTCAACATTAGATTGGAATTAAATCTGGTCGGATTGTTGTTGTTTACTGGTTTTATTTTGAGCCTTACTGGCATTCAGATTTTTTTCCGTCTCTGTCTATGTTTACTGTCCGCATTTAAGTTGTTTAGAAATATGAAAGATGACTAATAGTGCATGATAGAAATGTAAATACAATGAAATGATTTGTTGTTCACTGCTATGATTTTTAAAAAGCAAATACATTGAAACAGCTTTTTAAAAACAGATCTAGGCATCAACATTGAAACCTGATTACTTGAATCTGATCCAAAAATATATTATGTGTTATTTTAAGAGTGTTTTTAGTTGCTTTGCTGTCACTTGAATTGTGCATGCACAGGTTGTTTTGTTGGAGTTTTTTTGTTTTTTTTTCACCCGGCCCTCTGGAGACTTTGCAAACTAAAGCATTCAGCTTGAGGGTCATTCAGGGAGCACGGAGCACAGTTTAGACATGAAGGGAAATATCTTCCATCAGCCGGTGAACTGATGACTTCAGGTGCATCTGACTGGCTGTGCAGCGTTGTCTGAACACGTCAGCCGGTCGCGTGCCTGCTGGTCTTCAAAGGAAGAACTCGTGCGTGTGCCCGAGTATTCAGCAGCTCTGTTCAGTGTGTGTGTGTGTGTGTGTGGGGTAAGGGTGGGGGGCAGTCAGAGTGCAACTTGGGACAGCTGCTTTCCTTTCCCCTCGCAGCATCCCTCCTCCACCTCTCCTCCTCCTTCTCCTCTTCTGCACCTCCTGTTTCTTCTTGTTGTTTGGCAGCAGAGTGAAGCGGACGGCGTTGCTGATGGTCGGGTGGATGCAAACTGCTCATTAAATGGATCCAGTGGATCCCTGCTGACGGATTGGGCATTATTGGATTATTTTAGCCCCTGATTGTGATTGTGTTTCTTTTTCTTCTTAATCTTTTTTTTTGTTGAGTCAGTCGACTGACTGCTTTCCTGACCATTGGAGCACAGAGTTACAGCTTCTGGACGACTGTGATTACACTGGCAGGGTAGTATGACTATCGTTGGTTGAAGTAGATTTTTTTTTTCATGGTATCATGGTAGTGCTTTTAAAAAATAGTGATGTAAAATTCAAGGAAACCAAGCTGTTGTACATTGCAAACATGATTATGCGACTGACACAAGTCTCCTCTTTTCATCTCCTTCTGCAGATGTTGACCGTCTCTGTGCTCCTGCTGCCGTTACTCCTCATCGCTCCTCTTGTCTCATCCTCACCGCTGGCCAAGGTAAAACCACAGCAGGAGGTGGACGACTTGTATCGCTGTACCTTAAAGCACCGTTGGGGAGGGGAAAAGAAACACAGGAGACTTTGCAGGTGTAAACTTGTTAGCCGACTTGTTGTTCCCACCGGCAGTTTGTTTCATTTTGCCGCTGCTCAACACAACAGCACTGTAAATCCATCACATAGACACTGAGGCAAGAAGGATGTTCACCTATGACCCTCTGATATGGGATCAGCCCTCGAGCGCATGTGTGTGTGTGTGTGTGTGTGTGTGTGTGTGTGCATGTGGGTGTTTTATTCTTTCAAACATTCATTCTTTTGTAAAAAAAAAAAAAGAAAAGCTCATGACAGTCTCAGCATGTAAAACATTCAGAAAGAAAAGACAAAATAGTTTGAAAGACTTGAAAGGACTCGGCAATTGTGGGATTCAGGTTAGGAACTGTTTCAGGTTAATAAAAGGGTTTATCCAGAGTGAACTCCTCTGGTATGTGTGTGTGTGTGTGTGTGTGTGTGTGTGTGTGTGAGAGAGAGAGAGAGATTTAGGCCATTGCTGTGCCATCGCAGCAGCTGTGTTTGGATCTGCCTTTAAAGATTCCTGGCAGCTGTTTAATCACCTTGTGTCCGAAACGAAAATTCAGACTCTGCGGTCAATTTGTTTTTTTTCTGTGGTCTGAAAGTTTTTTTTTCAGATTAAGATGTTTTTGCTCTGTGATGTCTGCTTCTGTCTGCCAGAGGCCACTATATTGAACATTAACAGTCAATTTTGTTATTTGGTTTCTTTTGACAGATAAAAAAAAAAAAAAGAGTCATGACTGTTGACTGAAGGGATTTTGCGTATTTGTGTGTGTGTCTAGTGATTGTGGTGTTGGTGTTGGCGGTGATGGAGCAGGGCTGCAGTCGTCAGCTGGCTGCTAACAGCATGGTGGCTGTGTAACAGATGTCAGCTCAGGCAACAGATGCTTCTATTGTGTTTCACCTTTCAGTGGAGACGTCTGATTTCAGATCGTGGTCGGAGGCTTGTCGCAAAAATGAGGGGTAATAAAAAAAAATGTCAGGAAAGAAACGACTTTGTCCCTTGAATTCAACTGTACTTTTCAGGCGAGGAGGAGCTGCAATGGTGACTTGGGGCTCAAGTATTTGGTAATGATAATAATTCAGCGTGAGGCAGGAGCGACTGGGCGATGCAGTTTATCGGTGCTGGTCCTCACAGGCACAAACATGTGTGGCTGTCTTTGGGTTTTTTTACCTGCTGCTGCAGAGGAATGAATGGAATTCCTCCCTAAACATCTGTTGGTTCTAAACCTGAGACTTTTAGTTTAGTTTAGAAACGCTGCGTGAATTTCAGGTGTATTCCTGTTGATTCACTTGTTTAGAGGGGAAAATAGTATCTATATATACTGGATCACAGGTTTCTATGTGTTGAGTCACTCCACACACACACACACACACTCCAGTCAGTCGTCCTGCTGTCCACCTGCTTTGTGTGGAGGCAAAGAAAGAGAAAAAAAGAGTCTTTGTCATGCAAAACAGCATGTGTTGCTCTCTGTGGAAGGTCAAAGGTCACCATCTGGAGCAGCTCACACACGCCGTTCTCCGTCGCTTTCACTGTTCACTGACTACATCCCACCAAACTCTGCTCAGAGCAGTTTTTCTTCATCATCATATCAGGACCAGTCTGTGTGCGCCAGGACTTTCTGCGGGGCGGGTCGAGAGTGTGTGTCCACCGACAGAGGAGAGCCGGTCTGTCGCTGTCTGCAGGTGAGCTTACCGGAGTGAAGAGTCTGTTTGTGCACATCAATATCAACCGGTTGATAAATGGATTAAAAGGTTAGAAGGTTGTCGCCATAAGTTGCTCTCTCTTTCTGTTTGTTGGACCTGGTCTTTCTCTGCAGGAGTGTGAGACCAAAGAGCACTGGGTGTGTGGCAGCAACGGCAGGTCCTACAGGAACCACTGCGAGCTGCACAGGGACGCCTGCATCACCAAGACCAAGATACACGCCGAGCACAAAGGGCCCTGTCTTGGTAACTTCTAACCCATTTTTGTGGCAAAAGCATTTACTTACAAATTTACAAGACGCCGAGAACAAGAAGTGATGTCTGTGTGCAGGAGGATTAACTTTGATTTTAATTATTATTATTTTTTTTGCTCTTTTAATTTGCAGAAAAATCCACCAAGACGGATGTGAGCCCCAGTAAGTCCCCTCAGTTTTGTTCATCAATGCGGATCTTCTTTGTGCGTTGTCACTGAGAAATCTTCTGCTGTGTTCACTGTCTGTTGCACGTGTGCAGTCGTGTGTTTCCTGTCTGACCGTGACTGGCTGAGGGGGAGAGTGATCCAGTGGATTCAAGCCGAAGTGGATTCCGACAGCGTGGAAACCTCGAACGTGACTGCAGTCGACGACCTCCTGAACACGTACTTCAAGGTGGGTCCAGTCGTTTCTTGCAAAGTAGTTTTAAAAGCCAAATACACTCCACTGGAGTCCAGGAAGGAAAATAAAGACCAGAAAAGGGGGACAATAGTGGGCCGTTAATTAGTTTGACAATTGAATGACAGAATATATTTTTAAAAATGTCTTTGTATGTTACAGATGTACAGTAACAGCGACGCAGAGCTCGATTCTGTGGAGTTCCTCAACTTCCTGAAACACAATGAGTCGGCCCTCAACATCACATACTCCAACACTCTGGAGACGAACCTGCTGCTGAGGTACGGCCCAAACTCTTCCGTCTTTCAAAATTCTAACAAAACTTAATTTAAAAGAGAACAACAGGTAAATATGGTTTGTGATTCCACTGTGACGGTTGTTGTGTCTCTGTGTCAGATCCTTGTGTGTCGACGCTCTGATCGAGCTGTCAGATGAGAACGCAGACTGGAAGCTGAGTTTGTCAGAGTTCATCAACTGTCTGACGCCCTCCTATCACCCCTACGAGAGAAGTAATTTCACAGACAAAACACTGCTTCTGTTCAATTTCCAAAGCTGCGCTGGCATTTCATGCATGTAAATCGATTAAAACACACTTTCTGCCCGATGACCCGCACGCGCTCCTCTTGCTGCTCGCCTGCAGAGTGCGCCCTGGAGGACGAGGTGTTTGAGGACGGGGCAGAAACTCGCATGGAGTGCAACAAGTGCGTGTGTGCCTGCGGGAACTGGGTCTGCACCGCTCTGACCTGCACAGGTGGGGTCGCATGCTCACACACCGCCGGTATTTTTCCATAACTACCTGCGTCTCCATTCTCCGTAGAATTCTTCAAAGCTAAATATCACAAGAAAAACTGGTAATGGAAACACCTAAACTTCATAAAACCTCTTAAATATCGTTAGAAGGTTTTCACACTCTCATAAGTTGGTTTTCAGCCATATCCAAATCGAGGTATATCGCAAAAGTGTCATGAAAACACTTTTTCTTTCTTCGCATTTTCACGTCACCAGACGTATGGTGTCACATGACCAGTTCACTTCACGTGAAAAAAATGAAAAAAATAAACGTAATCAAACAAAAAATGTAATTCTCGTAAAATCTGTACTTTGTCGAAATTTTTGAAATGTTGCTTTTATTTTGTGAAAAACTATAATGGAAACGCAGCTGAATTAACTGCTAACTTTTCACAATCGCGTGCGTGTCCCAGGTGAGCACCAGGCAGAGGAACACGCCCAGGAAGGAGAACAGGAGCAGGAGGAGGAGATGACGGAGGAGGAGTGGAGCCGGAGGGTGGCTGAGCTCAACTCTCTGAAGGTATAGAATGAACCTGTTTTCACATTAGATTGAGTTGAGCACACTAATATTGTGATGATATTCTAAATTTCAAGTTTCAGAAAAAGCTACGATCAGTTAATAACGTTCACGTTCAGAGTTGCCACAAAACTTTGTTTTTCTTTTTCTCAGTAGTAGACCTCCAGCATCCAGTCAGAAGACCTCTCCAGCCATAGACGACAGTAAAGCAGCATTTCATGCTAATAATAGATTCCTTCGCCGTGGAAACATTTGCTTCAAATCTAACCTATTTATTTTTGTATGTCTGTATGGATCTTTGTAGTTTGTGTGTTAGTGGGACTCAAGAGGTTCATTCAGGCATGTTTGTTTTTATCATTATAAAAATAATAATAATAATTATTATTATTATTATTATTAGGTCCGTATTGTATATGTTTAATGCACTAATAAACACTTTAATACACACTTGATACCTATTTTTTTTACTGAATAGTAATTTATTTTTTCACTAAATTGAGACATGTGGTCTGGGTCCTAAAAAGCACAACATTTTTCAGGGAAGTGGGGGAGGGGTTGGAGGGTGGGAGGGTTAAAAATAGCAATTTGATAAATACACAAGCGTAGTATCATGACTACTGTCAAAAGATCCACTGTGTTTTGTATTTATTAAACTCATAAGTTGGTGATGAACAACTTCAATCTTAAACTTGAGCAGATCAATACGGCCTCCAAACAGGCTCCTCCCCTCGCAAGGAAAGGCACGTGCCCTCAATATAATTAGTCAGCGCAGTGACAACGCTGCGCTCCTCCCCCGAGCTGTGCAGCTGCTGGTTCTGGCCGTAGTAGAAGCTGCAGGGCTGGAATGAGCCGCAGTGGCTCGGAGGAGGAGGCGGAGCCTGTGGAGGTGGAGGAGGTAGAGGAGGAGGTGGAGGAGCAGACAGGTACGAGCTGTAGGCTGTGGGCTGACTGGAGTAGGAGAAAGCGGGCAGGTGATGCATTCTGGGATTTGGAGCGGCGAAGGAGGAGCTCAGCGAGGTCACCTGACTCCGGAGGGACGAGTCAGTGGCCCACAGAGACGAAGGAAAAGATCTGCAGTCTGGAGAGACGCAAAACATCAGTGAACTTTTGAGAGAATCGCACACGGTTCAAGATACAAGATTTAGATTTTCCTCTCCTACCGGACAACGTGTTGCTGCAGCCGGACGACCTGAGTGACCCTGACTTCACCTCCCTCTGTCGTTGTCCTGAGACATTGAAGAAAAACACACGAGAGCACCAAGGTCACTCTTTGACCAACGTTGGGCAAAACAACACCAACATCCGTTTGCATCGTGAGGTACTGACGTCTCGGCAGCCGCTGGCCGTCCACAGTCACCTTGATGGCTTTGTGCAAAGTGGCGATCTGAGGCGGCGACGTCAGCACTATGATGGAGAGGGTGAAACTTTTACCTGAAATGAGGAAGAAAAAAATCAACCAAACCAGTCTTTCATTTGTGCTAGCTGAACCGTTTTACTTAGAAACAAATCTTTTCTGATTTTTAATACAATTATTCAAGAAACTGGGTTAATATCTTTATCTTTATTTCATCTCAAAGTCAATGCATTCTATCTTGTCGCTTGTTTGTCTACCTCTGCCGCTGCGGCCGACAAAGCGCAGGTCGTTGAAGTGAGCGCAGCCGTGCTTCATGGTGGCCGTGGCGTTGCGCAGCTCCGCGCTGCTGTTGTCTTCGTTGCCCGCCATCACCGTGACGACCACGCCGTCTGGCACGTCGTCGCCCAGCGCCACCACCTGACACACATCGTGGGTCCAAGTAACGTCACTGTGTTACTTCAAAACGTCTGGCAAATACGTGTTGACCTTTGACCCTGTAGACTATTAAAGGTTTAATGTGTAAAATTTTGAGATTTTGAGAAGAAAGAGGGAAGTCAAGTCGTTACATTTTAGATTGCAGCGCTCACTCTCACACTCTCCCTCCCATGAGCTTGCCAGTGAACTACAGTGGCTTGCGCACACAAAAGATACCATGCCTTCTTCTTCGTTAATTTGAGGACGTCAACAAAAGTCCATAAGATGTACATCTCTTGTATTTATGTATTTTTGTTTGTTTTTTACTTTCTATAAATATTTTTATTTTATTTTTTTTTATTTCTTTTTAGTTAATATAATTTTTATTCACATTGCACTATATTGATGCTGCAATTACGCAATTTTCTCCAGAATTCTATTCTATTCTATTCTAACAAATATGACCATTCCCCACCGTGAAGGCTCTCGGGAGGGTCTTGTTGCACCTCCAGTGTTGCGGCAGGCTGCTGCAGAGGAAGTTGGGGCTGTCGGTCTGCACCAAGCCTCTGGGTAACGCCGCACCGCTGTGATGTTGGAACGTGGCCTCCTGGACATCCAGTTGGCGGCTGGCAGATGACGGTGGCGGCGCTAGCCTGCGCTTCACAGGCGGGTCTGAGAAAAAGCAAAGCAAAATGAGAGATGTTTTATCTTGCCTTTTTTTCTGCTCTATAACTTGCTCTGTAAATCCCACACCAGCAGTCTTGGCTAACAATCCCAAAACAACTTTGTATTCGAGTAAGAAAATAAATAAATACATAAATTAAAACATTAATAATGTTTCCGTTGCGAAGGGGAAAAAATGTCAAAAAAAAAAAAAAGTTTAGCTAAAAAAACAACAACAACAACGACGTTTGTATCCAAAAAGTTGAGAAAACTACAGGTTCCAAAGACGAGCGCGCTGTGGTGTGACGTCATCAACGTGCGTCCAAACAAATAATAAAAGACAGAACCGTCAACGGTAAGGCTTCAACGGCGTTTCTCGGCGACCCCGGTGAGAATTTGGCGTAGTTTTGTCACTCGTCGTGTCTTGTATCTGCTTCTCCTCGTTCCTGCTCCGTCTCTCTGTTGTCTTTAACAAAATGTTTCGTATTGTCCTCTAAACGCCGCAGTGTTTGAATAGGGGGGAGCTGCTCCGTATTGTCATTCAGATTTGACTGCCGGTGGGGAAGTTACTGTGGTCGGGCCACCTGTCCCCTCTCCCTTCATGTGTGAGTGCCCTCATTTGCCTCCAGTATGTTCTGCTATCTTGTTATTTTAGGCTCTTGGCTCGCCCTCTGTTTTGGACGGTAAATTACCCCAAAAATGCCAACGTACACACCGCATGGACCCACGACTTCTTCTTCTTCTTCTTGTCTATGTTGAAGAGTTCATTAAAATAAAATCCGTATTTTGCCCCAATCAGTTGCAAAACAACTCACCAGCACCGCAAAGTAAGAAATGTACGTTAAAAGTTACCTAAACGTTTAAAATAAAACATTCTACAAATACTAATGTGTGGCATTTGTTGTCAGTAGGGCCAAGTTCTGCTGCATGGAACCTATCTGTTGTTTGCACATCATGTTAAACGAATGTCATCAACTGATGATACACTTAGAAACATCTAAATACATCTGAATGACGTAAATAATTCGTGACACTTGATGTTTACCTCTCTTTCCCTCGTCTCAAGTGTGAGACAAGCGAGTAATGTCTGATCTTCTGCATGGGTGCATGCAGGTTAACTGGGACTTTCATTAAGAAAGGCAATACACTGCAATGTCCCAGGTTTTAATTGGTATGTGGTTTACGCAGTGTTGAAGAAACTGCCACGAAGCAGGGGAGGAAAAAAAAAATGAAATTCCCACCATGAAAATGAAAGTAGTTCATGAATGAAGCTGGTGGAGGGAAATTCTTTGGAATTTATTTTGGTTTTTTCCTCAGTACTTTTTTTTTCACTGTAGACTGAAGAGCATTTGAAGCAGCCTAGTTGTGGAATCTGCAACGTAATATTTTTCTTAATTTGTTTTCTTTGCTTGTTATGCACCTCTGGTCATGAGCAGTCCCATGGCAGGGTCCACCACCTCCAGTTCTAAAGAGCGGCCAGCTCCCAGGACCAGTTTCATCCCAGAGATACAGGGCATGATGTAAGACACACACACACACACACACACACACACACACACACACTGCACGGGAGACTCACCCCAACACAACAGTGGGCTGGTGCTGCTGAACAGACTGTTTGAAGCCATTGAAAACCTGCTGAACAAATGATGGAACCACAACAATCAACGCAGGAAGCACTTTAGCTGGTGACACTTTGCAAAGAGCAAACTGCCAAACCAATCACACCACATGTCTTCCAGATGAGACAAAAAAATGTGTTTTTATTTGAGTTGTTATCACAGTTAATAAATAATTTAGAAATTATTTAATAAATTAGAAAGTGCAGCTGTGTTTTTTAAAAAAAAAAGGTTAATTTAAAAGATGATTTTTTTTCTGTCTCTGTGACAATCAAAAGTTTTTTTCAGAACAGAATTTTAAAAAATTCAAACGTGAGAAATATTTGTTTTAAAAATAGATGAAGACTGAAATTCAACTACTTAACCAAAAAAAAGAGAAAAAAGCTGATTAACAAGGAAGCAGATAGAATTGGTGGCCACTTTCTTCCAAATGTGTTTCCAAACTAAATATTAAAGAAGCTGTTTTGTCATTTGTTTACACTGTTTTGTTTAAACATTTGCCAGAGTGGCCATATTAGATTTAGCAAGTAACATTTATCAAATGTAACAGTTATAGATTTATAGATTTTAAAGAGATGCCACATGCGATGTGTGTGTGTGTGCGCGCGCAAGTGTAGATGTTCTTCTGCGGGACTCACCTTTGCTGTGTGGGATGCACAGAGAGAGATGTTGGTGTTGGTGGTCGGAGAGGTCGAAACCAAATAAACCCCAAACCCTTCAACTCAGCCTGAGACAAACCTCCGAACCTGAAGCCAGAGTGGCCACAACCTCAAACCAAGGCCGGCCTCATCCTCACCTGCCTGCACCAACGAAGGCCGCTTGCAGCCAATCGCAGCGCAGACGCGAGGCCGCGAGAGGAGGCGAGGGGCGTCTGCCTGTCGTTTGTGTGTGACAGAGAAAAATGGTGTTGGAAAAATGAGAAGGGAAAGCACCTCAGGATGTGGCTTTGAGCGAGTTTGCCATCGTGGAAGTGGCTTCGCGGGATGCAAATTCAGGCTTGGCCAAATTGTGGTCAAAGTGCAGTGTGTGCACTTAGTGTGTGTCTGTGTGTGTGTGTGTTTCAAAGTAAAAGCGGGTGGACGGAGGAGAGAGTATAAAACGAGAGATGCATAAAGGTTGACAATTTGTTGGCTTTTGTGTTTGTTTCAACAGAAACCTGTTTCCTTTCTTAGCAATTCCTCGCCCTTTACAACATTCATGCACTTTATTGCTGCGTTGTTCCACGCTGCCCTGGTCAGATGGCTGCTATAAATAAACAAGAACCAGGAACAAGGGCCAGAATGATGCTTTATTTTGCCTAATCAATCAGTTAATCGTGTGTGTGTGTGTGTGTGTGTGTGTGTGTGTGTGTGTGTGTGTGTGTGTGTGTGTGTGTGTGTGTGTGTGTGTGTGTGTGTGTGTGTGTGTGTGTGTGTGTGTGTGTGTGTGTGTGTGTGTGTGTGTCAGGTTTGCAATGGGAGACGCTCGCAGACCTCTGCACGAGACGGCAGCGCTGGTGGAGGATATTGTGCACACGCAGCTCATCACTATGGTAGGTCTGCTGTTCTGTAACTTCAGTCATTCATAAAAAAAAAAAGAGTAACTTTCTCTTCAGTTTTTTTTTTAAATTATTATTTTTATTCTGTCCAAACCTCGTCCATGTGTGAGAACTCCCCCACAATGATCTCAATTCTGACCTTTCTGGGTGTGTACATCTCATCAATTGTTGCTCTTGTGATCTTGGTGATTGGTGCACTGATCAGCTCCACCAGGCCTGCGAGGGGGCGGTCCTTCGAGGGTCAAGGGTCATTTCGGCTGAAGACATTTTATTTCTAATGAGGAGAGACAAGGTAAAGTAAAATAAAAAACTGACTATTTAATGCTGAAAATGTTCTTAAAAAAAAAAAAGGTATAAATCAACTAAATTACTGAAGTAAGTGTCGTATAATCTCTGTTTTTAATCTCTCCTTTGTAGCAAAAAGTGTCAAGATTATTGAAATTCCTCCAGTTTCGGGATTTTAAGTCCAAACTGCTCAAAACTGTGGATGATGAGGAGGCGCTGTCAGAATCAGGTATGTGATGCACGAGGACGCAAAAATGCAAATCCAACAATATAAGATGTGCGGCAGCACTCTGTCGTGTTTGCATACTGGTGCAGGTGGCGCTGGCGCCAACCAGCGAAGGCAGCGCCTGGCTCAGGACTTCCTGGCTTGGATGGACCAGATGGGCGACCTGCTGTCATTGGCCGAGCGCCAGGAAGTGGACCCCGTTAAACAGGAGCGCATGGAGGTCAGAGGTCGCAGCGATGAATGAACTCTGATCCTGAGTGTCTCTGTTTTTTTTTTTTTAACTGAAATTTTTGATGGAGCTGTTCATTTTTGTGTGTGGATTCTCAGCGTTTGGACCGTCAGACCCGGAACATGGACCAGGCTCAGTACTCTGAGTTCTGTGAGAGTCGGCAACTCAGCTTTGGTAAGATTTTTTTTTTTTTTTTTTTAAACAACTTTTTAATAAATTCCAGCTGCAAAGGTTTAGCTTGAGGATGCTGGTCAAACTTTACGGTGTTTCGCTGTAGCTTCTCTAACTCTTCTCACCCTCACGGACTGTTTCCAGCTAAGAAAGCCTCCAAGTTCCGGGACTGGCTGGACTGCAGCACTTTAGAACTGAAACCCAACAGCATGGCCATGGAGATCCTGTCATACCTGGCTTATGAGACCGTTGCTCAGGCATGTGAAGTCAACGTCCTGGACATATCTCAGCGACAGCCAAGGCGGCGTCGAGCATCTCTTTATATTCTGAGTGGCTTTCTGTTCCCAGATTATGGATCTGTCTCTGCTGGTGAAGCAGGAAATGACCGTGAAGACCAACCCAATCAGTCACGTGATCTCTGCCAGCTACATCCACTACAACACACACTCAGAGGTGCGACACTCACAGCTGAAGAGGCGTGTTTGTGGAATTCACCTGGAAATTGGTTTTGGAAGTTTTCTTGATTTCCTTCTGCTTTGTCACGCAGTTAAAGAAGGATCCAGATTCGCCTGAGGCCACGCCCCCTTCCACTCCAGGCTCCTCCCACACATCAAAGCCCCTGTTGCAGGGTAACGGCAGTCTGGACAGCCGGGCCAGACAAAGGAAACGCAAAAAGGTGCGTAGCCCAGCGCTCTGCTCAGAGGGGTCGTGTTCTCGTTCTGTGGGTGTCAAGATGTTAAGGAAGCACATTGCATTGGATAGAAAAAAATTAGGCACCTTATCTTGTAATTACGAGGTCAGATCTCATAATTACGAGAATTACGAGATAAGGTGTCTACATTTTTTTTTTATCCAGTGAATGCAATGTACTTCCGTAAGACGTTAATGCAAAAATTTGTTTTCTGATTTTTTTTTTGTACATTAATCGTTGTCTGTCCTGTCAGTAAAACTCCACCAGGAATGAGAGAAATCCATCTTTTACTTCTTGTGCCTTGTCCACTTTTCAGAAAGTGCGTGCTAAACGTCAGCCCTTTGTGACATCACAAATGGCACTGTTACCTCTCCCAGATTAGCAAAATTATCCAAAAGTGTGCTTGTGCGTGACATCTCAGCAGATCTTCCGTGTGTGTGTGTGCGTGTGTGTGTGTGTTCTGATAATGGAGGAGGTGAGACTGGTGAGAATACTGCGACCTTTAAAATCCGCTGCCGGAGTCGAAGCGACTCACGTGTTTGCAGGATGATCCCAAATGTTCCCTCGCCGAGCCTTTTCATCTCGCCGCCTGCGGCGCAGCCGTGTGTTTGCAGCCGCTAAACAACGCGCTGGAAGCTCATAAAGCTGCACTGAAAGGCCTCTGCTGCACAAGAAGCACAGAGCGCCCTTTGAGCCGCGCAACTCGGTAGGTTTCACGGTTCAAAAAATCCTCAATTCGACACCGTGAAGTTTGGTGCTTTGCGCTCGAGGTGATTTTTTTTTTCTTTTTTTTCAATGGAAAATTATTTTGTAAAAATAAAAAAAAAAACTGTTTGGTTTTAACCTTAGAGCTGTCCGGCTACAGTGGAACCTCCGAGCGGCGCCATCCAGCCGTGTCACATCCGAGAGGCCATGAGAAGATACAACTACAGACACACAGTACGTACTTGGACATTTATAGCTGTTATGATCTTTTGATGGAGATAAGATTTTGCTTCTTTCACACTGTCAATAAAAGCCAGCAAATTCCAAAGATGTGGAAAATTAGATTATTACGATTGAGATGCTGTTTTCCACTGAAGTGCTGTGCGTTTCCCAAAATAATTAATTTTGTTTTTCCGTCGGCAATGGAGAAGATGGTTCTCACACTCTCGCAAGTGTCCTCAGGATATTCTAGATTTTAGATTTCAGATTTTATCTTGCTATTTTCTCAGGGATGCCACAGTGAACCATGTTTATAGTCATCGTGAGTTTGTCGCTTCAAGTAATGAGCAAAGACTTTGTGAGAAAGTGGCACAGCAGGTTCACACACAAAAATCCAATACAAAGTAAAGCAGTGTTTTATGTTGAAGAAAACATCTCTGTTGTTGTTGTTGTGTTGTTTAAGCCACACACTGATCCAGGTCAGTGGGAAACTAAACCTCTTCTCTCCCTCTTCTTCCTAGAGTGTTTATTCAAGGAGTGGGATGTCGTTCCTGGCCTGCTAAAGATGCATCACTTCCCTGTTAAATAATCCCAGCACACATTTACTTTTGTTATGTTCTTGTATTAAATTTTTGAGACCTTTCTTACAAACTGGCATCCTGCTCTGTTTAATTTACCATCCAGTTACCTTCAAGGTAAGAACGCAGAACCTTGGTGAAGGCGTCACGGTGGTGCAGTGGTTAGCACTGTGGACTCACAGCAAGAAGGTTGTGGGTTTGATTCCAGGCCGGGGGGGCCTTTCTGTGTGGAGTCTGCATGTTTTCCTCGTGTCTGCATTGGGTGGTTGTTGTTGTGGGACCTTGATGTTTTTCAGTCCGCCCTTGATGACCCAAAAACAGACTGAGAACACATTGCTGAAAAGAAACTTTATTGTTCACTAATACAGAAACACAAGGGACTACTGAGCATGCTCCAAAACTCAGCTCGTGACATTTTTAGCGACGTAAGCACGTGGAGGCGGAACTTCAGAGTAGAATTTCAATTGATATCAAACGATAACGACGACGGTTTGTATCGGCTGGACTGATTGGAGGACTTGGAGGCTACAACATCTTCGCAGATTCTGTCAACTGAAATTTTTAGCTTCAGAAGAGGAGCCTTCTTCAAAGCACATTTGCGTTACTTTAAATGACAGTGGCTCAGTATTTCTGAGCGGCGTTGACCAGCGCCTCTCTCTCCATCAGCAGCTCCCCGTACCGCTGCTGCAGCTCTCGCTCTCTCTCCATCTGCCGCTCCACGTCCTCCCGCAGAGCCTGAACGCAACACAAACACACACACAATGTGAAGCTATTCAAGGTTGCAAAAAACACTCAGAGATAAATGGCACCAATAACATTGTGAGTCACTGGTTAAATCTGCCAGGTCACAGCGGTTACCTCTTTTCTTCTGGGTATGGCAGTGTCCTCTTGTTTCTTCAGCTGACTGAAGGTCTGCAGCTCTGTGGCCGACTGCTCCACCTGGTGGACACAATAGAACCGCCATCAGGACCAGACAATTGAATTCCCACAAATTAAAAGATTTAAAACAAACAAACAAACAAACAAATACAGTTAAATTTAAATATGTTATAGATTATCAGTGACGATCAGCAACTACGATTTGAGAAGCTGGGAGTGTCACTGCTGTCTGAATGTGATGTCAAGCTCGTGGTGTTGATGGGGTTTAGTTGCACAGATGTTTTTTTGTACCTGTTCCCAGAGTTCATTGTGCTGCTTCAGGAGTCCCAGGGCTCTGGACTGGAAGCCTCCCAGCAGGATTTTGAGTTTTTTCTCCAGTTTCGCTGCTTTCCTGGCCTCTGCCGTCATGTGGCTCCGGTTTATCTGCAAGGTGACAGAGCAGAGCGTTCTTAAGATGGAACAGCGGCAGAAAACTATGGTTTAGACTGTGTCGAGTTGATCTCCAGGGTCCCGCGGCCGCAGCGTACCTCCAGCTTTTTCTCCAAACTCTCGATACGGTCTTTCTTTGACGCCAGGTTGGCTCGGGTGTACCTGTTCTGCGTCGGCAGATACAAAACCTGCAGAAAAAGACGAAGGGAAGCTGACTAAAGGTCGTCTCATGGTTCTCCAGAACTTTCTTTCCTGTGCAGTTGAAAGTTTACCTGTCCGTAGCATTCCTCCCACACCTGGCTGTAGGCCTCCATGCTGAGGTCGCCGTGACCCATTCCAGCCTTCACCACATCCATCTCCGCTGCCAGCAGGGCCTTTGCCTATCATTGGAGCAAAAATCTTCTTTCAGCCCCGGTTCTAGACCGACACACAGTTTCACTCCCTGCGTGTGCGCTACCTGCTCCATCTCCTCGGGCACGATGGGCTTGTAGGGGTGCGCCTCCAGGTACGCAATGTGCGACGCGTTGTTGGACGTGGAGGCGGGGCCTCGGTTCTTGCCGCGCTGTAGCTGACTGGCGGCGCTACCGGACGGGTGGTGCAGGCAGTCGAAGTGCATCATGGTGTTCATCTCCTGCTTGATCATCTCCTCGGCCAGCTGGAGGTCCGACAGCGGCTCCATGGAGGCGGGACGGAGGACCGACTCGTTTACCTGGAGAGGAGGGAGGAGAGGCAGTGAGGCTGGTCAACGCCGAGCTGACGAATGTGAAGCGTGTGCGAGTACGAGTGAGTGTGTGTGTGTGTGTGTGTGTGTGTGTGTGTGTGTGTGTGTGTGTTACCTCTGAGGGTCTGGGCAAACTCCTCTGCACCGCTGTGTGCCGCAGCTTCAGCTCCTTCTCTCTCTCCGCATCCCGCACAGCCTGAGGCAACAACAGTGTCAGTTTGACAAAAAGGTATGAACTCAAAAAAAAAAAGAATATTCAGCAACACAACTGAATGAAACTAAACACACACCTGCTTGCGGGACTCCACGTCTGCAGCGTCCTCGGTGAATCCCACCTCGGCCTCCGTCTCCTCCAGTTCTTTCTCTGCGTTCTCTGGCAGGACGATCTCAAAGTCGTTCTTGGGTGCAGGAAGTGACAACAGGCCCTGCTTCAGCTGCTGTAGGCTCTCCCTTTGCTGTGTGATGAGGGAGACACAAGAGTTTATTGTAGCTGTGTTTCCAATCCCCCTAGAATTGCACAAAACCTAAATATTGCAAAAAAAAAAAAACTGGTAAAGGAAACCTGTAAATTTGGAAAAACCTCTGAAATGTGAATAAAAGGCTTTGATGCTCTCATGAAGCGGTTTTTCAGACGTATCCATATAGAAGTATAGCGCAAAAGTGTCATGGAAACACTTTTTTTGTTTCACACCATTCAATGGAAACACCTGAAATTGCAATTGTACTTTGTTGAAATTTTAGAAATATTGCTTTTATTTTGCGAAAAACTGTCATGGAAACGTAGCTTTTGTGTCCAAGTCCAGAGCTAATCGCTGCCTCGTACATAAACAGGTGCGGAGGAGGAGGAGGAGGAGGAGGAGGAGGAGGAAGAGGAGTGTGTGTTGTACCAAGTGTTTGGCAAACGCAGGGTCGGCCAGCTGTTCATCGGTGTTGATGTTCAGTTTGTCTCTGAGCGGTGTGCGACCTGGAGTCAAGCCTGGGGTGGCGGCGCCGCGTGGGGTCATTCCTCCACCGGCCTGAGGCGTCATGCCGTCCTGACTCTGACCCGGCGCCGGGGTTCTGTTAGCCAGGAGGAGGTTCACCGTTAAAACACTCACACTGGAGCGCAGGCTTCAGAGGAGGGTGGCGGCGGCGCTACCTGACTGGCGTGCTGATTACGGTGTTGGGCGTCTGGATCTGCTGCTTCTGCGGGGTCACGCCACTGAAGTCGCTCTCCTGCAGCGGCGTGTTGAGGCCTCCTTTCAGAGGCGTGTCGATGTTGGTCAGCGCCATCAGGTTCTGAGCTTCCTGGAAACAGAAAGGTGGTGAATCATCAGAGGGAATTCAAATCAATTCATTTTGTGTAAAATATGAATAACCTTTGTGTGCAACTCAACCGTGCAACTTTTATTCATAAAATGCTCAATCGCAGCCAAAAGCGTCTTGAAACACTTTGCACAATCCAAGAGAAAACTGATGATTTTGCACTGGACTAATCAAAGTTGGCTGATTGATTGTTTCCAATGTTCTACCTGCAGGATCCTGTCCTGGACAGCAGGTGTGCGTGGGGTCCGCATCCCGGTCGACATGTTGTTGGTGACACTGTACTCTGACAGGAGGGCCGAGGAGGCCGAGTTACCGCCTTCGCTTTCTTCCACCGCTTGCCGGGCGACCTCACTAGCGACGCCCATTTTGACAACTTCCTCCAGCTCGGCATCACTGATCTGTCGAGTGTGAGGAGGAGGAAAAAAATGAATGTGTAGAAAAATAAAGGCCGTGTGGCTCCAGGCCAACTCATGTGAGACATTTATTGTTGGGGAGAATAAGTCACCTGTGGTGCCGGTAGAACTAATTTGGAGCGTTTCTTGGTGAACTCGGCGACTCCGCTGGTCTGCAGGATGGCAGATGGAAGATCGCTCTCCTTCTTCTTCTTAATCTTCTGCTTGTCTCTCTTTCTCTCACGCTCCTCTTGCTCACTAAAGCACAGGAATAGTTTGGATTTAGAAACATAAACGAGGTCACACCGAACCGCCGCTGAAGAGTGTGACTGACCTCCGCAGATCACTGTCCAGGTGCTGCTGCCGCAGCCGTTTGAAGTTGGGCTCCAGAGGCACGTACTGCTCCATGCTGGTGTCGTAGAAACCCTGAGGGTTGAACATTTGGGAACGAGTCAATTATACGAATCATAAATGTCCCTTTCATGGTTGTGATGAGTTGAAAATTCAGTTGACGCTGATCGTGTTGTGCGATTGCGGTTACCGATGCAGGCTTCTTTTCGAAGGGGATTTCAGCGTTGTAGTCGACGCCTCTCTTCTTCTTTCTCTTCTTCTGAACGGCGATTCCTGCCGCTCTCAGCTCTCTGCGCTTCTGCAGAGCTGCCAACCGTCTACGACACAAAGGCGCAGGACACTCAGTCATTTCTCCTTATTAAACTCGGGTCGCCAGCAACACCCGCTGGCTTTAAATGTGTCTGTGTTCTTGTATCTGACCTGGCTTCTTCAAGCTGTTTTTCTCTGGCCTTCCTCTTGGCTTTCTTGCCTTGAGTGTTGGCCAGTCGAGCTCTGGCCTCTGACAACATCTCCAACTCATCTATAGGTTTGAAGAAACACACAGGTACAGTGAAGTCACTTCTGCAGGTTGCACAGATTGCATGCAAAAAAACATGGAAGAAGTGTGTATGAACTGAACTCCCAAAGGATAACTTGAGCATGATTTACTCGGGTCGTTACAAAAGAATATGACAATATCTTTGTTTGTTTAGTGCTATTTACATTAATAGGTAAATATTAAAATGTTTCCACATCACAGCCTTAAAAAGCCAACAAGACAAACCTTCATCCATGTCCACAGGATCTGGTCTGGCAGGTTTGGTTTCGGGATTTGGGTCAATTTCTCCAGGTTTTAATTTCCTGGGGTCGTCTCCCACTTCTTCCTCATTGTCTCTCTGTGCTGCCTTGTCTCTGAAAAGAAGACATGCGATGACGAAACGTGAGAAGAAGACATGGGACTGACAAGATTCTGACACTATAAACAGCGTATAATAGAGGCGTGATGTGATTTCGGACATCCTCACAGCAGGTATTCGTAGTGCTCCAAGCACTGGGCAGCAGTTCGTCCAATAATGGGAGCGATGGTCCTCCACTGAGTGGGCATCAGCTTGGCCAGATGCAGCAGCTTCTCCTCTTCTTCTCGGGACCATTCTGTCTTCTTGATGCTGGGGTCCAACCACTCGTACCTGCACACAGGCAAAAAGTATTTAGCCTTCACCCAGCTCACTTAGCCTTTTTTGTATAGTTTTGCAATGGAGTCTAAATATCAACACGTACCATCTGGCTTTGCACTGTTTGGCAGATTTGCGGTGCAGCAGGGAGGCGATACGAGACCACTGGTTTTTGCCATATTTCATCACCGCTGCCTTGAGGATCTCATCCTGGATGGATTGACAGTTTGCCCGAAGATTAGAAATCGTTTTTTTTTTTTTACAGCCTTGCTCAATCATATTAAACGTTTACTGGCATGATCCGACATGCAATAAAAGAGAGACTCTCATTCCTCACAATTACTCTACTTTGTCAGACTAAGGAAACTCAAACTAATAGTCGATGGATTAAAGGGCGCTTTAGCAAGCTCGCAGCCAGCTAGCTTTAGGAATGAGGTATCGATGTATGCAAAATGTTTAACCACTTGAAAATATTTCCTTATGGACAACAACTGCAGCTAAGGGGAAAATACTCCATATAACGAAAGACTGTTGAGTGGGCATCTAACTCGGATTGAGATATATTCACTTGTTAGCATCACGCTAAGTTAGCTAGCCATCTAAACATGTAGCACAAGTTACCTCGGTGTTGCGCCAAACGCCTCCCTTTATCATAATCCGCGGCATCTTGACTGCTTCTTTTCCTCTCCTTCTTCAGTGAAAACGTTGAAACGACTCCAAAACGCTTCAACAAGGATGCTCAAGGTCCACAATTTGCACCCAAAACAGTACTACTGGAATACAGCGGGACAACGAACGTGCGCCACACAGGCACAACGCCGGAAATCTGTGTCGTAAAATTCGTCAACCGCTCCGACGAAGTGCATTGTGGGTAGCTAATGCTGTGGGGAAGTTCGCTAACTGAAGTATTGATCGTAACACCTCAGCTTAGAATGAATAAATACTAACGGGTGAATCAAGTAGTTTATTTATCTATTTATTTATTTATTTATGGTAATAAAATAAAAATGCTCCGGGTTCTCCGGCTTCCTCCCACAGTCCAAAAACATGCATGTAAATTAAGGTGACTTGGAAGTTGTGAGTGCAAATGGTTGTTTGTCTCTGTGTGGCCCTGCAATGAACTGGCGACATGTCCAGGATGTCATGACACCCTCCCTGCCTTCGCCCTATGACAGCTGGGATAGGCTCCAGCAGACCCCCATGACCTTGAGCTCAGGAAGAAGCGGATAATGAAAATGGATGGGTGCATGGATGGAAAACGACAATAAACCGAAGTAGGCAAACACCAGGAGCGACAATGTTTTTATTTCAACTCTGTATCTGAGGTACACACTTTTTTTTTTTAAACTGATTTCGCACAAATGATACCAGGCTACATGTATGTTCTTCACACACTAGCACAACACAGAGAACACCAACATCAACATGACAACAGACATGCACAAACAAGGCAGAGGCGACAACCGAGTTCACCGACCAACTACTGGCCCGAACATAAGGAACCAGCCAGTCACAACGGGTGATACTACTGTCATGAGTAGGTGTGCGAGTGAGCAAAAGACAAGGGGTGGCTAGTGGGGGGTTTGTGGGGCTAGGGGCAGAGACGGAAGACAAGGGCAAAGTAAAGAAGAGGGGTCGGCTGATACCTAAAAGTATGAAGACAAATTATAACACTGAGCACCATAATAAAGAATAATCTTCTGTATTGACAATAAATAACATTATTTTTTCATTTTTAATAACATATATCCTCAAATCTACAACGAACTTGACCCATTTGTGACAATAATTGACCTTACTGCAAGACACTCGTAACACACTCACTCTGTTCACACACTTCCCTTTCTTTTGAACAGTCACAGACACGCACTCATACACACACACTGTTCCAATCCCAGTCTTCCTCTGTTACCATTCAGTCCATTTTTATGAGCAATACTGTAATTACAGGGACGCAGGAGTCATCTAAAGGTGATGCTTAACTATTTGGGGTCACATGCAGACCGATATGTACATCTGTAAACTCAGTCCCACCCATCCCCTACTCTCTTTTCCTCTTTCTTCCCTTTTGTTTGACCCTCATCCCCACCTCTGCACATCCACACGTGTCTATTTCAGGTCTCCGGCGTCTCCTTGGATGGTCTTTTTGATGCGGAGCAGCATGGTGGTCAGCCACTGGTCCAGGCGGGACACCGAGTCAAACTCCTTTACGGCCTCCGTGAACGCCTCGCTGTTCTGCTCCTCGTGGGCCTCCAGGAGTTTCTGCGGCGACAAACACAGGAGACGACAGAGCCAGTTACGGGACACTGGCTTTCTTTCGCAGAATTCTTGACTTACTTTGATGAAACTATGATGAAAACTAAAGAGGTGAAAGAAGGAGATAGAAAAGAAATGTATAAATGAAAATGACCTTTAACAGTTTCAGCTCTCTGGAGTCTGAGAAGGCTGGAAACATCTCCTCGTACTTCTCGATGGCCAACTGAAACACAAAGACGCAGAAACAGTCGCCTCGCTGTTACAAAGAGACAGTTTCAAGTGTTTGTCATGAAAACAGTGTCAACTTGTGTGTCACCTTTGCATTCAGCTCATCCACGATGAAGTGGCACAGTGAGGCTTTAAAGAAATACTCCTTGGCGTTGTATTTCAAGAGAGGATTGTCCATGGTGCTCATGGCAACCTGAGAGTAAAAAAACACAAATTCTCAACAAACAAATATCTTGCGATTCATCCTCCTGTTCTTGGTGTTTATATTTAATGTTATTCTCTTTATGATCCCTCCGATACCTGTTCATAAATTTCAATAGCTTTCTGGTACTGCTCCAGCTGAGCGCTGTAGTGTCCAACCTTCAGGAGACATTTGTTGGCCGAGCTGAAAGACACACGGAGAGAGAAACAGTGAGTCACAGCTTTAAATGCACGTTGCTGTTGTCCCTGCTGCCGGAGCAAAGGAACGAGGCACGGCCCAGTCGTTGTGAGGCTAATTTAGATGATGGATGCTGCATCTGTGCTACTGCACAGAACACCAGGCCCTCTGCGCTGCACTGCGTCGATGGACAGACGCTTTGGTCTGGAATCTTTTGTTTTCCTCTGGATTTGAAATCATGATACAAAGAAAAAAACAAACATATTTCGTTAAAAAAAAAAAAAAAAAAAAAAGCGCTAAAAATGAAACATGGTAATAATAAAACAACCATAATGTCCAAAACTATTGCATTAATAAAGATGTCATGTTAACGGACAAATTCATTGACATGTCTGATGTGTTGAGTGTAACACACCTGTTTGATTCCTCTCCTTTGTAATAGTCTGCTGCCTGCTCATAGTGGGCAATAGCCTAGAAAACAAAAGCACAATAATAATTTCAACAAAAATTACTGCATCTCATTTAAAATAATAAATGTATTTCAAAATACACAAAACACTTTGAGATAATCTTGGTCTTACCTTCTCAATATCAACCAGCTCAGACTCATAAATCTCTGCTATGGTGATGTGATGCTTGGCTGCAATAGTGAACCGACCCTGTAATGAACAACACAGGCACGCACACAGTATTGTTAAGACGGTTGAGGGTTGATCACAGATCAGAGCTCCTAATCCAGAGCTTACCATGTCAGTGTAGATCTCAATGGCCTGGTTTAGACAGTTGATGGCCTCTGGAAGCAGAGAGAGAAGCAGATAAGCTCAGGAGGAAAAAGAAAAACTGGCTCGTTTGAACTAAAACTCTCTCGGTTTCCTCCCTCGGTGACTTCGAGCAGCCTTTCACAGTGAGGCAAAAAGAGCCGCAGCTGCGTGACCGTATTATTAATTTTCCTCCAGCAACCCAGCAACCCAGAGACCCATTTTCATTTTTCCAGCAACCGCACCTCGGGGTCCAGACTCTGCGTTCAGTGAGGTGGTGCCAGGGCTTTCCTCGGTCATCATGTTCCATTTGCCATTACCGCAAAGTCAAAGAGTAGAAACTTACACCACAGACTATAGAAATACTGCTTTGGAGAAGAAAGAAGACCTCAAGATCACTGGAACTGTGAACGTAACCTTTGGTTTTGGACAAACCATAGTCAAGTGATGAAGTGAGCAGCTGGGACATCATAAAGAAGCACGAGACAAGAAAAAATATTAATTATACAGAGCCTGAACTCCAGAGAGGTAACAACCTTGTGCACTAGTCTCCACAAACACACTTATTATGACACCCATGAATTTAATATCAACAGAGTGCCCTTGTCCTGCAGTTTGGGAGGAGAAAAATCTCATGACAGCAGCAGATCTGTGCAGCAGAGAGAGTGAGTGAGTGAGTGAGATAGTGATGCACTCACCCTGTGGGTCGGCCTTCTTGTAAGCGTTGCCTGCGTCGACAAAGCTGGTGGCAGAGTCCAGTTTGTTCTGCAGCTGTATGTGGAGCCGAGCCGCCTGGCAGAAGGCACTCCCCGCAGCTGCAAACACAGGGTTAATAAATACGATGCTGTCAGGAGACACGTAGAGGAGTTTTATTAGTTTGCTTTTTTGTTGGGTGGAGGAGGTTAATTATGAGAATGTAGAAAAAACACGGGTGATACATGGGACCTTAAACGATGCAACTGCCTGCAGTTTCATCTTTTGCTTTGACACACATCACACAGTCGAAGCATCGAAACACATCTGAGCAACTCTCATCTGCTCAGTGGAAGAGAGCTATTCCTGGTTGATCTGGAGCACAAGCAGCTGCTGCTGCTGATGTTGCCCTGAATTTTCCAACCATGTTACACAGAAACAGGAAAAACAGAAAGCTTTTTGAAGCTTTGACTTCCAAAGGATAAGTGTGGGAAAGGGCTTCAAATCCCAACGTTTATGGTTCAAGACCTGTGATGTGGGACTTCTGGTGTTTTGAAAATCAATATGTGCAACACGCAATAAAAAAAATAATCTTTCATTATTGGGCCGTTGGACTTCAAAATCTACTGACTGTTGGAACAGGATGAATTTATTTAGCTGTTCTATGAAAGTTTAGCGTGAAACGGAGTGAAAAGGCGCAAAATCTCAACAAGTCTGAAAATGAAAAAAGTCACACTAAAAACACTGTAGATTTTTCTTGAGCAGGTCAAAAAAGACTCAGATGAGCCTGAAAATCGAAGGAATGACTGCTCCAGTATGGTCTAGCATCAAAATAGGGGAAAGAGAACAAAGTTTCAACACATGGGGAAAAAGCCCAACTCCAACCTCAACCCCAACCCCAACCCTAAACCCCAAGCCCAACCCCAAACCCCAAGCCCAACCCCAACCCTAACCCCAACCCCAACTCTAACCCCAACCCCAATTCCATTCCTAACCCTAAACCCAACCCCAACCCTACGCCCAACTCTACGCCTAACCCTAACCCCAACACCTAACTCTAACTCCAACCCCCCTAAATGCAATCCTTGGTTAGATGCAAATGTTGTTTGGGGGACCATGGCGTGGAAAGGTTTAGGAACCGTTGTGTGTGTGTGTGTGTGTGTGTGTGTGTGTGTGTGTGTGTGTGTGTGTGTGTGTGTGTGTGTGTGTGTGTGTGTGTGTGTGTCACATACCACTCCAGTTCTTTGCCATCTTAAACATGTTGGCTGCTCTGGCGTACATTTCACAGGCGTCCTCTACCTTGTGGTTCCCCCTGAAATAAACCAAAAGTCAATCAGTTCCCCCCTGTTTTGTCATTCCAAGCAACACAGCGCAACCTACTGCCAGGAAACATCTTGCAAGAATTGACCTGCCTGGCCAAATATTTATTTTTTCTTCTCCTCGCCTTTGACAGCATCTTTGGTCTTTCTGATGCACTATTAATAGTTGTAAGAACAAACAGTTCTCCAAGTAACCTTATTCCTATCTGCTCTGCTCTGACTTGTGACTGTGACGTGTGACTGTAGCATGAACTAGTTCAGTGTTTACATTGGTCTCCAGAGGCAGGTATGGCTGACAGAAAATCAAGCAGCAGCAGCAGCAGCAGAAAAAGAAAATCAATCAATCAATATTAATTTATTCCTTCTTCTAAATTGTAAGCAGGGCACCTCCCACCTATAAGACAACACTCCCCCACAATGAAAGGCCGGGGATGGCGGGGGGAGGGGGGGGGGGGTGACAGCCCTGCATCACCACCGCCTTACCACCGGCCCTGGAAGGCTCTCCCCGCCTACCCGCCGCTCTCCTTCTTCTTGCTTGACAGGTCACGACACGCAGGTCTTTTCAGTCTGCGACGATACCCCACATTTATTTATTTATTTATTTATTTATTTATCTAAATAAATGCACAACGGATACCATTTAACAGCTACAGGGTAATTCGCCAGTGTAAGGACGACAGTGAACGTCTCTTTGCCGGGAGCCGAAATATCGATAGATTGTGACACGGGACGATACGCGGTTCGATAAGGTTGTAAACCGCTGATAAATGATTAATATTCCCGGGCCTGCTAATGTATCGGTCGAGGAGCGAACGGGAGTCTGCGGTGCGGTGCGGTGCGTTGCGGTGCGTTGCGGGGCCTGCGTGCACGGCTTCCATCGAAATGGGACGAGAGACGAGAAGGTAAACAGAGAGAGAGAGAGAGAGAGAGAGAGAGAGAGAGAGAGAGAGAGATGAGGACGAGCGCATCATTTACCCGAACATCCCTCCGAGGAAGGATCCGGACGCTTTGACCTTCTTGTCGGCTTCAGCCATCAGCTGCATGGCCTCCTTCTCTTTGCCGGTGTTGTCCATCGCGATGTGACGGTCTGACGCAGGGAGACGGCAGGAAAACAGGCCGATGTTCCGCAGTGAGGACGGAGGAGAGGCAGAGAGGCAGGAGAGGAGGGACGCGTCTCTTCTTCTGCTGCTGCTGCTGCTGCTGCTGCTGCCGCCGATGGTGCTGATGCTGCGAGCTCTTCTTCTACGGAGCGATCAAGGGGAAGGTCATTTCAACGTCTCTGCTGCCATCTACTGGAGAAATGGGGGGAGTCATGAGAAAATGAGCCAGCGATTGTTTCGGGGGGCACACAACAATAACAACAATCTTAGTTAATCTAGAAACATTTAATGAATACATGTTCATATTTTTTGTAATGCTCCTTGCATGTCATTAATACCATGAGGGCGAAGAAATGTTCACCAAATGCACCACAAAGTTTGACTTCAACGTTGAGGAAAGTTAACATTCTGCTATTTTTGGAATAAAAGACAGAATTCTGCGACATAAAAGTGAAATGTTTCACGGTTTGACTTTTATCATTCATTCATCTTCTATGCCCGCTTATTCCTATTCAGGGTCACGGGGGTCTGCTGGAGCCTATCCCAGCTGCTTAGGGCGAAGGCAGGGTGACACCCTGGACAAGTCGCCAGTTCATCGCAGGGCCACATAGAAACAAACAACCATTCACACTCACATGCACACCTACGGACAATTTAGAATGTTCAATTGACCTCACATGCATGTTTTTGGACTGTGGGAGGAAGCCACCATGGAACCAGCAAACATTCTCTGTCATGACTGCAGAAACTATTGGCAAATGAGTTTGTTTGTTTGTTTGTTTTTGCGCATTTTATTATTTTTTTAACTGAAACAAAATTCTAAGATTGGCTTAAAAATGTGACACATTGTGCAAACAAACAAATAGAAAACTACTGCAAAAACAACAGTGCATGAAAATGATATATTGATAGTGACATTAACAAGCAGAGGCTGACAGGCTACCCATCACATTATCTTCCCCGTCACAAATGCAACGCCCTCAGTGTGAAAGCGCACATTAAGTTCCTGACGCACAAGATTTGCAGCGTTGTTTTTGTGTGCAGACACAGATTCAAAGCCTTTGCCTTGACGGGACTGACAACAGCCATTACCTTCTTTCCATCCATTGTCCTCAGCAGCAGCAGGGGAGTCGACAAATGACATCCACTCTTAGACCAAATCATTTTAATAGTCTTTCAAAGTAAACAGCATACGTTCAGTGTAACCAAGAAACAATTCTACCGGGCGGGAACTCCAGAACGACGAGCATGCTCAGTTTCATGACTAAAGCACGTGTGTGTTCGACAAGGCCTTCTGCTGGAGAAGCTCGGACTCAAATGTGTGTATTTGTGTAGATTTGACCTAAATCGGTGGCTGAAAACTGAGGTACTTTTAGGACATTTAGCAGCTGAAGGTATTGCCTTTGAAACTGATGAGGAAAATCTCCAGGAAATGCTTCCCAGTAAGACGGTTGTTGAACACAGCTTCATCTTTTTTTTTTTTTAAATTTTTAGCTTGTAAAAGTCCAGAAGAAAAAACAGGAAAAACACAGAGAACTGTTGTGACAAATATTTTCAGGAAGATCACCGTTCAAGTGACAATTTCCATTCAATGTATATCTTTTTTTCTTTTCTTTTTTTTCTAAAAAAAAAAAAAAAAAAAAAGTCAACACGGAAACCACTTTAGTCCGTTTGGACTTTTCTTTTCGTCTAATTATGGAAGTAACAAATAAATAATCAAAAACATGTAAATTCCATTAAATAAGTCATGCAGTGGCGGCAGACGTCAAGGCTCTTCTGCATCTGACAGCGTGTTGAACTGTAGCAGTCAGGGGTAACAGGAATGATGTTGCTGTCAGTCTTTTTTTTAAATAATAAAAAAACAGAAATGAAATAAATTCAAATGAAAAATCAAAAAGCTTTCATTACACCACAACCTGCCTCAGGACATTTTCCTTCTAGCATGGAAGTAAAAGTCAGGACTGGAAATCAGTCATGCGATAATTTACACACCTTATCATGTTTCATTAATCAGTACCAAAACAATCATACACAATCTAACACTGTAATCAAATGCATAATTAAACTTTTTGTGACATATGACAAACAATCTCCGTAAACATTGAGCACAAAGTTCACATGAATTAAATTTTGACTGAGCCACTCTCTTCTTTTTTCTGCTTCTTAAAATTGTGTTCAAAAATGAGTTTCCACACGACTTCCTGGTGGCAGTCTGTGTTTGTGCTCCTGCCTTTTCATAAGGACGACTGGACGACTGTCAGCTTCCACATAGAAATAAAAAGGCAAAACAAAGGCCTAAAAAAGCCTGTGCAAAAAAAGTGCAAATGAAAGAAGGGACCCTGGTCTAAATGGTTTTTGTCTGAATTCAGCATCATTGTTGCAGCAGAAATGAGGGATGCGTGACATGGAATTTATTTTTCCCTGTTCTTATAATCAGAATTCCTCATTAACCCTCATACACACACTTATAATTAAACCTTCCTATTGGATAATCTTGGAAGGACATTTACAATTCTATGAACTGCATTTTTTTGATCTTTAAAAGTTGGCTTTAAGAGTGACCAATAATTATGAATAACCTCATAATTGGCACTTTTGTTTTTAGAATATGTAATATATTATAATATACGATAGCAATATCATTGAAATATTGAATAACTAATGCAAATATACATATTTTGGCCTGATAATTAATCAATAAATATGGTGTGCACTCCAGGCACCACCTGTTGGATAGATAGATAGATAGATAGATAGATAGATAGATAGATAGATAGATAGATAGATAGATAGATAGATAGATGTTGTCATGCATGTCTGTCTAAATGACAGAAAACAAGGACTGTATGGCCTTTGACTAAACGCTGAAGAACAGCAAAGTGCATGCTCAAAATGGTATTTAGAAAAAAAACCCAGCAAATAATTAAAGCATTTGTCCTTTAAAAATGAAATTAACAGTCTTTGTAATCTCAGCCTCCCTCGTCCCTCTGCAGCTCTGCTTCAGTCAGCTGATCCTTGTCTTTCCTGCTCAGTCCTCCTCTGACAGCGCCTCGTGCGGCGTGGACGACCGCGACTTGCTGTGACCTCTGACCTCGGCCTTCCTGTCCTGCAGGAAGTCCTGGATCTCGCCGGGCAAGCACTGGAACTTCTCCTGAAAGTCGGCCTCCACGGCGCCTTGCAGCTGGAGAAAAGACAAGAGAACGGTGACTCAGGTTCACTTCTCCGATGATTCCTTCAAGAGAAACGAGTCGGCGTCGAAACAAAACAGCGAGATTTGAGAGAAAACAACCTCCTGCCACTGAGACAGATGGGCTGCGTGTTTCATAACGCCACCAGCTGGCCGCAGCAGTTACTACCAGCCCTGCAGGGCATGTTACAGCATCCCACTGTTGACGTCAGCGCTGATCTGAGAGCGTGTGGGCGAGAAGTCAGAGGCAGCAGCTGCACCAGCAGCAGCAGCAGCAGCTCGGAGCTCCGCGCAGAGCAAATGTCTGCACGCAAACTGGGCCTGGGGTTTGTTTCACTGAGGTGCAATTAGACAACGGCGGCAAAAAAAGGCCTATTAATAACACCTTTGGTTTCAGGTCTTGTATCTCCTGCAGGAGCTCGTTGTACTGCTCCACCAGCTGATCGTGGCGCTTCGTCTGGGTCTCCTCCAGCTGCAGACAGAAACAAACAAAGCAACAACACACGCGCTCACAACTGAGTTTCAGCACCACAAAAACAAAAATAACCCCTCAGCATCCAACAGCTGCGTCTTCACGGTGGGAAAGCTCGAGGAGAGTCGGCGTGGAGGCAGATTCTCCGTCCTCCACTCACCCGTTTTATGTTCTGGACGACTTCATTGACGTAGGACTTATTGATCTCGATCTTCTCCCTGAGCACAAACAGAGCGGCCGGGTCAGTTTAGACGAAATTCAAAAGAAGGAATAAAAAAGAAAATCTTTCAGCCACCAGCGCGTGAAGCAGGGAAAAATCTTACTCCTCTGCCAGATGTTTCTCTTTGGTCTTCGCTTGGTTGATCTTCTCCGTTCTCCTTCGATCCATCTGCCGCTTCAACTCCTTTTTCTCCCTGCAGCGGCAGAAAAGTAACTATAAATTTGCTGTGAACACATCAGTCTACACAGAGTGTAGTCAACCTGAGACATTCCAGATATTATAATTTTTGAATTAATGACTTAAAATGCTAATCTACAGATTAACAAGTCACATTTTTTTTTAAAGAATACTAAAATGTTTTTCCACATTACCAACTTTACTTCAGCTTTCTGCACAAACCTTTTCTTTGTTTTTATCAACTGGAAACCCATTCAAACCCTTAACAGTGCAGTTGATTTGCCAAGACCACTGAAATCCTGACACAATTGAACGCCCAGACTCAGAAACTCACTTGTCACAGATTTCTTTGAGTTTCTTCATCTGGCCGCTGTGAGTCTCCTCAGCCAGACTGCTCAGCCGCTCCGTCAGCTGCAGGACGCAGAGACACACAAATAACACACGTCCGTAACTACGATACTGCAGAACAGGTCTGAAGTTTAAGGCATCACACTCTGATGGTTCCGCCGTGACCCAGATTGAGCTTTTTGCAGGGAAAGTTTAATTTTAACAGGTTCCACCTGCAGCTGCCTGAAAAAAACAATACAAAACCCAACAGCTGGGATGAAGGTTCTGCTGTTTTTTTTCCCGCCTGTCATTCGTAATTTACCATCTTGATGTGTTCCCTCTGCAGGTACTTCTGACTGTAGTACTGTTCCTGCCTCAGCGCCAGGAGCTGCTGCTGCTGCTCGTCTCTCAGCTGCTGCAGGCGCTCGTCTTTCTCGCTCCCCGAAGATGCTTTTCTGGGAGAAAGACAGACGTGAAACAGTGATGCTGGGGACAAAATAATAATAATAATAATAATGATGATGATAACTGCAGGGCACAAACGCATCTACCTGCTCTTGCTGCATTGCCTGGCCATCTTCTTGTACTTGTTGTTGAACTCTCGGAGGAGCTCGGAGGTTTTCTTCTGGTGCCTCCTCACCAGCTCCTTCAGCTCTTTGAACTGCCGCCGCTGCTCCTTCTGGTAAACCTTGGACTGCTGCAGACTCTCCAGGGCGCACGGCGGCACATCTGGGTTGCCAAAGGGACCCGGCGGCATATTTTATTAAGGCATCAGTCGTATTTCTCCCATGTTTTCTAACTGAGGAACACAGTAACTGAGGACTTAGCAAGGAAATCAGAGAACCAACCTATCAGAACACTTAAGACCAGATCTTCAGTCTTTGCTGCTGGCTTGTTTGCATCTGAAAGGCAAAGCAAAGCAAACAAACAGAATTAAAAATCCTTGACATCCATCGTGGTTTAATCCATGGTGGATGCTACCTGTGGATGCGGCTTGCTGACTGGCTGCAGCCGCTTTGGGGGTGGTGGCCACAGGGGTGTGGCCTGCAGGGCCAGAGGCGGGGCTAAGCCCGTTCTCCAGGGGTGGCGACTTCTGCTCGCTTTTTCGCTCAGCGCTGGTTTCTGTCTCATCCTGGATAGACACACACGCACACAGGAGTCACACACAGAACTCAGGCCATCGTGACCCCAGAACTGCAGGAAGTGGCCGGACCTCCGTCTGCGTGTCCTCCTCCACATCGTCCAGAGTCAGAGCCGCCAGCTGCTTGGACCTCTGCTCCAGCAGGTTGACGTAGCGAATAGGATTGGACAAGGCCTCGATCACATCTGGACAGGAATTATATACAGTGATGACCAGTTAAAATGAGAAATGTCGGCCCTAATTTCCTTTCTACTAAAATGACTAAAGAAATAAATACAAATCCGTGAGAAGATTTTATCTGTTGTAAATCCACCTTCTATGAGTTGATGGCATTTGTCCTGTGGGGGGCCCCAAAGAGCTTCTCAGTAGTGAATATGTTTTATGATATTACTTGAAAATCTAACCACCATCATGCATGCACTATCTGCATCAAACATCTTGATATATTTTAATTCAAACATTTTTTGAATTATCTTTTTTTTTTTTTTTTCAACTTTTATGTTCACCACTCTTTTCAAAAAGGTGAAATAATTACAATTGAACATTCATTTTAACCAAGTTATACCCTAAAAAAAAGCACTGGACGTTTAAAACGAACCCTTTCTGAAGGCTAGATTAAAATTATTCATTTTTGCGGAAGTAAAAGTGCACTTTTCTCGTCCCTGACATCTCCCGGAGGAACAGAATGCAGATTTTCCAGGTGAAGATAAAAGCTTCATGTTGGCAGTTATAACTGTGCATGAAGCTGCAAATCGACACAACATCCACACCTGCAAACGTGTCGGGGACGTAATCTTTGACCTCGATGTAGACGAAGACGGCCGGGAGGATCAGAGGCTGGTTCTTCTCGTTCCTCAGGCCGATGTAGCGGTAACCTGAGGGAGGCAGACGGGTTGAGGTAAGCGTGCAGGTGAGCGACCACCTGCCATCCATCCACACACCACTGCAGCAGCGGAGGAGCTGCAGGCACATTTAGGCCTAAACTTAATATTTAAACCTACAGGGAGGATTTGTTCGAAGGGTCTGGTGGCCTCTGAATTACCAGGCACAATAGTTTTTGACAATGTAATTAAAAAAATAAAAGAGATGAGATCAAAACTTTATCGTCCCAAAGGAAATTTGTTTTGGCCTGAAGTTTGCAAATACAGCTGCACACAAGACAAATTCATATTGCACAGAGTTGCAAAGTGAACACAATCCCATATTGCACATAATTAAAAAAAGGAAATGCAATGCAATAAAAGAGAACACAATAAAAAAAACACTAAGAGGTAAAAATGAAAATTAGGAAATAAGGAAATAAGCAAGATTTAAAATTCAAAAGGGGGATTGCAGTGATAATTTGCATTTTATTACAGTTCTAAAAAAGTTTTGGTTCTTGGTATTTAGATATAAACAAAAAAAATTTCAAAGATGAATAAAACAGGATTTTATTGGCTACCTGGTCTCACAGCGGATACTGGAATAATACGGTGGCCGATAAACTTCCCTCCCTCCTCGAAAGCGGCGATTCTCAGCGAGGCCAGAGTGGGAAGGATCACCTGTCGGAGAACCGCACTGTGAGCTCACTTCCTGCCTGACCGGACTACTTCCTCTTTTTCTCCTCCGCTCACCTTTTTAAAGATGATGGGCTCCTCGTCCCACACCGGGTTGATGGCGTTGTTGTTCTGGGAGGTTTTGGTCTTGAGGGCTTTCCTCCTGGTGTCGGCAGGAAGACCGAACATCTCCACCTCCACGTACACGCCCACCCGCCGCTCCGTCACAAACTGGCCCGAAATCACCTGCGACAGACGCAGAGCGGTGAAAAACAGACGGGAGGAGGGCAAAGCCAAAGAAAAACCTGTGCTACCTTCACAGAGAGGGTGTTGGCCACGATGCCGTCCACCGTGTTTTCGGTGAAGGGGTCGAAGTGTTTGTCCGGCCTCCTCATGAACTCAGGCTTCAGTCTGTAGCCGCTGCGTCCGTTGTACTCAAACACGAAGAGGTTGAGCTGCATGGACAAATCTGGAGCACAAGAGACTCACGTTTAGAGAGACGTAGAGGGAGGAAGAGTGACAGTGAAAGACTCTGATTGTCTGCTACCACACGGAACATTTTACAAATTTGTCGGGAACACTTGCCTATGGTTTGGTAGTTGAGCGCCACCAGCTGGCAGCCGGCGTTCCAGAAGAGTTGAGGCATAAAGTTGGACGAGTCGACTCTGGTGCCTTTCGGGTAAATACGACTCAGCTGGGATTTGTTATATCTGGTTCACGCAGAGTTAAGAACAAGTGCTGGGGAGCTGAAAAGTCATTTAAAATGACAGGCAAAAGAAAAATGAAAAAAAAAAAAACATTTACACAAGCTAAACCTGTAACTCAAACAGTGATTTTGACAAAATCAGACAATCAAAATGATGCATATTAGTTGTATATTAAAATGCAGAAACAGCATAAATAATAAAATACAGCAGAAATGGGTCGCAGGTTTCCTCTCTCTCTCCCTCTCTCTCTCTCTGTCTCTCTCTCTCTCTCCGAGGCGCCTCGAAGGCAAACGCCCACAAACTGCGGCTGGTTTTTCCATGATTACTACATTTGTTTTTACATTCAGTGTACCATATCTGGCGTGCACAGACGAGGGGAGGAGGCTCTCAAAGGCAGAACAGCAGGTGCTGAATTAAAAGTGAATTTTAAATGTCTGTCTTTTTTTCATGTGCCGGAGCATCAAAAGAGGGAAAGAACAAGATGGACGGAGGCGGCAGAAGCGTTGCCAAGGATACTCGACAAACTCCACCGGGGACTTTGTGAGATGTTCCAACGCTTTGGTCTCCACAAAAGACGACATGTGGTAACAGCGGGCCGCCTCTGCGCACGTGGACACACAAGCACATTACCATGGTTTCAACACGCTCGCAGCACTTCCTTTGTAAGCAGAACGCAATGAAAAAATCTGCATGTCAGACGCGATAATGACTCTGTAGAAAAAGGCAAACAGTCTCATTTTGTTGGAAAAAGCAAAGAAAGAACTTGGGTTGTTTTTTTCTATTTGTCTGATCAGTTTTTCTTACTCTTAGAAGCCTCGAAGGAGTTGAACTTGGTGGGCTGGACGTAGTTGACCAGGGTGGACATCTCCTCCGTGGCCACGGCCTCCCTCTCTGACGAGCCCTGAGGTCAATAAACGAATAGATAAGGTAAAACAAGTGTGAAGATTCCAACCTGATGGAGATGGTCTCATGTGGCGGGCAGAAATACTGAGCAGAAACACCAGATGTGGACACAGTGATGGAAACAGGCGGACGTTTTGTCATTTGCGGTGACAAAAAACAGAGAAGCAGCTGTTGCTGACCTTTTTACCATCGTCGTCGTCGTCGTCGTCCTCTTCCTCGCTCTCGGCCTCCATCTCTGCTGAAATCAGAGTCGCACAAGTCCTTATGGGTGTCGCTGTCGCTCACTCAGCACATACACCGGAAACGTTTTTGACTTCCGTACTAATGGGCCCATAGAGCATGGGCAGTAGTGTGACTTCCCATCATGCCTCTGTAACTGATCTATTTGGCCAATCAGAACGATTCTGGAGAACGTCACTTCCAGACATGTCTGGATGCAGCCAATCAGAAGGAGCTGAGACACAGCAGCACGTATGACGTTGTGACTCCAAACTCTTTTTCCTGGTGATTTTCTGGCCTTTAGCATTTTTTGAAATGACTAAAAGACCATAACTGAAAAATCTACAATAGAAAGTTTCGGGTCGCGTTTCAGGTCACAGCCGTCCTGTCAGCTGTTTAAAGGTGTTTATTTTTGTATTGAGGTCTATGGGAAGAAGGCTTTTTGGGCCCATTTGATTTTTTCGCTGCAGTACCTCGAGTGGCCACTGGGAAAATCGGCGCACTGCCATATTGCCAGTCCGGTATCCAGCTCTTATAATACATGTATGGTGTGAACCGTCATAGGAAACACATTCAACTCTGAACACTACAGTCGAACACTTCTGGATATCGGTTTTAAAAACACAGCCGGCGGACCAATCAAGTGGCGGCGGCGGCGGCAGACTCGCTGTAACTCTTGGAGCGACACGCAGCAACAGTGGGCTGATTACAAAGCAGACGGGCGGCTGCGGCTCGGTAAACAACAGGACCTCTCGGCAGGTGATTATTCAGCCCACGCCTGCTGGATGAGTGTGCACTCCAGCGCACGTCTGCTCTTTGTGTACCGACGGGCCTCGCAGTCCCACACCTGCTTTGCGTGTCTGCGTGCACGTGCCTGCGGGTTTGTTTCTTTTTTTTTGTTTTGTTTTGTTTTCCAGGAGTTGCTTATCATGTGTGTCAATAAAGCTCCCCGAGTTTCCTCTGCGCTGCCGTTTCATTTCTCGTCTGAGCCGCTGACCTCTTCTGGGATGTCCTGCTCATTACCGGGACGTCCCAGATGAGGTGCAGAGGGCAAATAGGAAACAAAAAAAAAATCAAGATGAGAGCTGCTGTGGGGCCAGACAAAAAAAACAGGATGGGAATAGAATATTTAGCACTTGTCCGTGTCCTCTGACAGGTTTGGAAGAGGACAGGTTTTGGTGATTGTCATGCAGTGACGCTAATAGAATTTGCTGGATGTCGACGACTCGACGTAAAGACCGACGCCGAACCCGTTCCTGTATTCTGAGCCACAAGCAGGCAGCCGACAGATGAGTCACTCACGTCCGTTTTTTTTTTATGCATCCTAAGACAAAGGGCCGCCGGGCGTGTGGCAGCGAAAACACACACACGCACGCACGCACGCACACACACGCACACGCACGCACGCGTCGTTGTTCCTACCGCGGATGGTCGAGGCTGAGAAGAGTCCTTGTGTGTCTTTGTGTCTCACCTCCCGTGTTGTTGCTAGGAGACACCGGCTCGCTGCTCTGACTGGCGGCCTGGTCGGCCAGCCGCTTGGTGTCGGCGCTGTTGGAGGGCTTGTGCGACTTTTTGTTCTTGATGAGGATTTTGCCCATCAGCTCCTGGGGGCTGGGCAGCGGGACGCCCGACTCCAGCTGCGGAGGGAGAGGGTTTGGTTGCTGCGTGAGGAGGCCAGAAGGTGACCTGGAGGTGACCTGGAGGTGACCTGGAGGTTGATACTCACGGCGTATTTGTCCAGCGGGTCGATCAGCACCGCTTCTCCAAATATCGAGCGGCAATACTCGGCCATTTTCGCCTGTTGCTTCAAACTAACGGACACATCAATACGTGTTGTTGAATCCTGTCATATTGACCACAATTATAAACTACCATTCAAAAGTGTAGATATATACTTCTGATTTTTCTTTCATTTTCATCACTGTTTACATTGTAGATTGTCACTCACTACAAGTTTTATATTGTAGATGATCTAGAATAGCCACCCTTCATATAAAATATGTATAACATAACATATAATCCACATAACTTGGTCATATATTTGATGTCTTCAGTATGTATCTACAGTGCAGAAAGAAGTAAAGATAAAGAAGAAACAGGTGTGTCCAGAATTTTGACTGGTATTGTATTTTTCAAATAAAACAGAGGAATGAAGGATGAAAGAGAGTCTCACGAGTCCACGTGGTTTTCAAAGGACAGTATGACTGGGAACGGGGAGGTCTTGAAGGCGCACTCTGCAATGGCTTCAATCACTTCCTGCAAAATGATGCAAAAAAAAGAAAAATTTCTGTCAGTCGAGCCAAAGTCATCACAGAGCAACTGAAAGGCAACTTAAAATACATTAAAAAAAAACCACGCGCAGAATGACGGCCTTTAACCAATATTTGGAAATACTGTGCAACTCATCCAACATTGCAGCAATGAGGGAATCAGAGCTGGCAGTTAAAATTTCGGAAGGGATTAAATTAAACCGACTGATGTCTGAATCGTTGGAGTGACCAAGAGCCACAAAGCCGCTCCCATGATCGGGATGCGATTAGGTTTTCCACGGCGAGAGCTTTTGTGACGTCGCAGATCAAACCGTCGGCGGGAAATTGGATCAGCGCGGGAGAACGACTACGACTGGCAGGATGCACCTTGAAGTGGGTGTTTGCAGTGTGAGGAGGAGGCACCTTGAAGGGGATCTCCGACGTCATGGTGAAGCCGTGCGTGATGACGGGCTCCTCCTCGGCCGTCCGTCCCTTCCACACGTCCAGCTCCACGCAGCGGCAGCCGGCCAGCAGCACCTGCCGGTACATCTCCACCGAGGAACTCCCGGCCAGCTGGCCCGCTGCAGCGTCACGGTGGCGGAGGGAGTCAGTGTTTGGAGGGAGGAGTCGAGCCCTCAAGTCAACATTAATGCCATGCGGTGCCATGTAAAAAGCCATTTTCGCTATAATCTCCGTCGTCCGGATCCATTTCCAGACTCGTAATTGATTGATTCAATTCAATTCAGCGGCGCTCAGAAGCACTTTTATGGCTTTGCAGAGTGCAGCTCTGTGTCCCGACGCGCTCACGGATGTTTAATCCTTCAGTCTGTTCAAGGAGGTTGAAGGTTTTTTCTCTGAACTAAAGTCTCAGCTGTTTCTGCCGCCTTCAAAACTGAGCCTGTTAGATCCTCATTACATAGATAGATAGATAGTTGGATAGATAGATAGATAGATAGACAGATAGATAGATAGATAGATAGATAGATAGATAGATAGATAGATAGATAGATAGATAGATAGATAGATAGATAGATAGATAGATAGATGTTGTCATGCATGTCTGTCTAAATGACAGAAAACAAGGACTGTATGGCCTTTGACTATGACTTTGACTTGATAGAGGGTCCAACAAAGCCTCAGTCTTTAACGCAGGGGTAAAATATGCCATACTCGTGAAGATATCATTGAATTTATGGTATAATTCATGAATAAATTAATTGTGCAAAGTTGCTCCTGTGGAATTCAGATGAGCATAAGCCATTAATCAAGGTATTAATATAAGATATAATATAATCTAAGAGTTAGATCCTTCAGGGAGCTACTATAACATAAAACTGAAGACACCTGTGCGCACCTGTCAGGTACGTGTTGTGCGACGAGTTGACAAAGTAGTGCGACAGAGGGAAGCTCATGTCCTCGGACTGGTCCAGCTTCTCCGGAGGGATGACGCCGTTCTCGTCGCTGGACAGGTAGCTGGAGAAGGCCTGCAGCGTGATGACGCCTGTCAGGACGCAAAAAAACAACACAACAGCGACAGTTCATCAACTGAGGCCAATCAGCCGCCTCCATCTTGCCCCTCCTACTCCTCCTCCTGCATCCTGCTCACTCTTGCACCACACCAACAACTTAACTCTTTCTTTTAACTATACTTCTCTGAAATCTTTGAAACATTTTGATTTTTTTTATTTTTTTAAATCAGATGCCACTTCACTGGTTTCCACTTCACACCTCATGCGCCCAATAGACGAAAATAAATACATGAATCTATTTTACTGGTGGTGCAAAAATAACAACAGTAAAACGTGCCGACTGCCAAAATGTTGTGTTGGCAGCCGCCTTCAATTATTATTTTAGATTCCTTCTCCTTGTGGGTGTGTGTGAATATGTGCGTTCATGTGTAGGTGTGTGTGTGTGTAGGTGTGTGTGGATATTCTTGCGTTAATATTCAAAAATAAATAAATAAAAATCAGCATCTTATTTGGAAAATGAACCAAAATGGGAAATGCACCAAAGCTAGAAGATGAGAAGGGAGGTGCTTCTGGTGTGTGTGTGTGTGTGTGTGTGTGTGTGTGTGTGTGCGTGTGCGTGTGTGCGTGCACCTTGCTGCAGCTCTGCCTTGTCGTGCTGGTACCTCTCCATCAGGCTGTTGGTCTGCACCGGCCTCAGCGGTGGGTAGAGGATCTCGTTGAGCCGTGGGTCTCGCTGCTTGTTGTTGATGAACTCGGTCATCTGGTCGACGGACATCGTCCCATCCTTGGCTCCCCTGCACACCACCACACCAATTCAAAAGGCCATTTCTTTATTTACGTTTTTTTTTTTTTAAAAAAACACTTTCTGAAAATATTAAACACCCCAAGCCTCCGTCTTTAAACATTCTCGAGTGACTCATTGGGGATTTTGGCTTTGGAGCTATCAAATTTTCATCATATTTTCCCTTCAAATCATATTAATATTAATCATAATAATGCTAATAATAATAGTCTGAATGCGTCCCGGCTGTGACTGCGGCAACTTACTGCAGTTTAAAAATGCTGCTGAGCTCGGGCCGAGGACACAGACTGTCCAGGAAGCTTCTGTACACCTCCAGCGTGAAGTCCTCCAGTTTGATACTGTCCCCCTGTCAACGACACGCACACATGTCTCATCGTCCAATCTCGTCTTGTTTGCTCCGAAAACAGCAACTGATCCCTCCTTCCCTGCCCATATTTCACACTCATCTCTTCAAATCTCTGCCTGTAAATCCTCCCCCTCTCACAGGAGGAACAGCCATGATGAGATCCAGTGTGCACAGATAATCTGCCTTTCTGCCTTTTTGACTAGTTGCATTCAAACTTGATGACCCACATCTCTGAGCGGTTTTTTTTTTTCACCCCTCGGTGCACTGTGAGTCATTCTGGGCAAAAAAGATCCAACAACAGCAAATAGAAAAAAAAAGAAGGAGGCGGAAGGATGAGTGTAAAAGACTCTTTTTTTGTGTCTTTTGCTTTGCACACTCTAAAGCAGTGAAGTCATGAACCCCCAGGAACATTAATATTAATAGATGCGGAGTGTTTACCCGGCTATAGGGCAGTCGGCAGTTCTCCAGGGCGTTCTCCACTTTCTTTCTGTCTGATGAAAACAGCCGAACGATGCTGCAAGAGAAATCATGGCGCGCCGTTATCAAAAACCAACTGGTGTTCCAGCATTTAGTTACAGTACAGCACCTCCTGTCAGTCACTGCTTTAAAAAAAATACTGTCACTGCTCTGCAAGGAGGGAAGTAAAGAAGAAGAAGAAGAAGAAGAAGAAGAAGAAGAAGAAGAAGAAGAAGAAGAAGAAGAAGAAGAAGTAGTTCAATTCAAATGTAATTGTTGGAGCGGCGAGGGCATAAAGTTAAATGTTCATGTTTTCTGGAAATGTTTCAAGAGCGCCAACTAGTGTCACCAGGTGGGCAGTGGCGGTAATCCTCACGCTGCGGGATATCGGATGACTAACCACGTGCTGCCGCTGGCAACACAACCAGGGGCTCAGGCTAAACACATGGCACTGATACAACTGGCAGACAGAGGACGAGTCTGTTCACTGTGGAGCTTCGTGTCAGGCAGAAACTCCTCCGCCGGCGTTTTGCAACAGTAACTCGGGACTGAAGCCCGTCAACGAAGGAAGGTCTGGCTGTATGGGATTTTTGTTTTGCCTGCTTCATGTTTTGGGAATTGTCCCTTTGTGATGTCACTAACAGCTCTGCCAGCGGTTAGTGACCACACCCCCAGCCAGGGCTTGGCTCCGCCCTCCCTCTCTCTTTTTCTGAACGTGTGGAAGGGCCAACATTGTGTCAGTTCTGGCCGCAAGCTGAACCCCAGCGTTTTAGTGGGAGGTAATAAACAGAGGGCTAAAAAAAACTCGAGTGATGTTCGGCACTGAAGGTAAAGATCCTAAAAGGTGGATAATAATGATAATAATATTAACGATGATGATGATGTAGCAGACATCATAATTCTCCTATAGTTTGGACACTGACCAGCTTGCAGTTATAAATTAATAACTCTTTTAAAGACACTTTCCACACACATCTGTTTGTGAAAAGTGTGAAGGGTTTGTCACATACAAGCAAAGGCATTGGCCGGACAGAGAAGCGAACGTGTCCGTCCACTCTGCAACCTAAACGGCTCTCGCTGCCTCACGCGACCTTGATTCCGCCGCTGGTTTCGCTTCTGAAAACACAGCTTCCCGTCACGGCGCCGTAATCCGTCTCATCCTCTGGCAGCGGTTGATTACCAGGTCAGTGCTGAATTAAGCACCTTCGTGAATCCTGTCCCTGTTTTCGCTTCCCCAAGTGCACATGGAATTAAGTTTATTTTAGGAAGCGAGGGACAGGAAAGAGCAAAGTTTGAGTTTGTGCGAGTCTCTGCAGATTTCCGCCGGGCTATTTTCTCACATGGTCCAACACCTGGTGGAACATGTGCCTCCCGATGGGTCGCAGCCATTGATTAAAGATTCAGAGGTAATAATAACATTGGGGGACTCACTTCTTCACGGGGATTCGTCCTTCTGCGTTGGGCTGGAGGGTCAGTCTGACGTACCTGTGGAGTCAAAGCAGAGGACCAGACCTTCTATATATTTTTGTACAGTAGCTGTTTTAATTTTTTTTGTTTTTTTTTTACTTTTTTTGAATATAAAAAGAAATTAGATTCAAAATGAACATTTAATCAAAACTGTAAGGAACATTTTTTTTCAGTTTGCATGAGAGAATTGTACTTTTCAGCAATATAATTATTCATTTTATTTTTAGAAGTGCATCTAGACGCTGTGGTGGGTATTTTTTCAAGGCAGCAAATGATTCAGTAGGGGTGACTGAGTTGGAATTAAACAAAGGTGCTCTGGGGATTTATGGCAGATCAAGTCGGCCGCTGCGACCTGCTGATGAATATCCAGCCTGGGATGCACATTAATTTGAATGATGTTTCTCCAGTGATTTGTTTTTTTATACTCACACTTTTAGGAGACTGTGGTCTCTGTTCAGGTTTTGGCTCAGCAGGTTGGAAGACAGCGAGAAGAGTTCCTCACACCAGACCTGGCAAAGATCACCACCACCACCACCATCATCATCATCATCATCATCATCATCATCATCATCATCATCACCATCATCATCATCAGCGTTATCATCGATCATCATCATCATCATTGATCATCATCATCATCATCATTGATCATCATTGATCATCATCATCATCATTGATCATCATCATCATCATCGATCATCATCATCATCATTGCAACATCATTATCATTACCATCACCACCATCATCTTCCTCACATCATCATCATCATCATCATCATCATCATCATCATCATCATCATCATCAACCCACCTTGGCTTCCTCTTCCTGCGACGCGATGAAGTTGAGCTGGTTGACGTTGACCAGGTCCGAGGCCGTAACCACGGTAACCATGCGGTTCTCCAGCCTGCCGACGAGGTTCCCCACGTCGAGCAGCTCCCGCAGCTTGGCCTCCTATTGGTGGAGAGGATGTGCGTCAGAGTGGCGGAGGGGCCGGAGGAGAGTCCTGCTCTCGTTACTCACTAATGAACGTCTAGTTATTGACAAAGTGTCCTCTCCTCATGGCGAGGGGGTTCGGCGGAATGCAAAGTGATGCGGTGGTAACAAGGGGAACTTGTTAGCGCTTGTAAGTCTCGTTTACACAGCGGCGCCCTGGAGTTAACGGGGCCCTGAGCTAAACAGGACATCAATCACTCTCATTTGGCTACGCGACAAGAGAATGACTAAGTGTTTCAGCAAGAGTCACGCAGGAATCCTGACCAATGAGGGATTCAAGGACAAAGACATGCTGAAGAGTTTTGCCTCGGTCCAATTTATCTGTCTGGAAAAATAAAATAAAAAGTTTCAGGACAACTGTAAAGGTTGAATATTACATAAAATTGTCTGGTCTGTATTTTCCATCCTGGAGCCTGGCAGAGAAAAAAAGTCTTGAGATATTTACACAACAAAAAGGGGCGATTTAACCCTCTGTTTACAGCCTCCTGCAAAAAACACGAGGTTGGTAGAGCATAATAGTTGGGGGTGGGGGGGGGGGGGGGACTAACCTGAGAGGTATCAGTGAGAAGTGAGTCCCCCTTGTGACATCACAGAGAGCTAATTTCCAGAACTGTGTGCTCTAAGGATGCACTTCCTATAAAAATTGATTTCTGAGTTCACTGACAGGCAAAATATGGATTACGTGACACTCTATAGTGTAAAGATATAAAATATATCTGCAATGCAAATTCAAAAAGAATTATAATGAAAATATAGCCTTGGATAAACTCTTTTATTTAGATCGACCTAGAAAGAGCCTTTTGGGAGATGGAACATTTGGGCTTTTATGGAGCGTTGCTTCCTGCCAAAGCAAACATTAAAATGTCAACATAATTTTCCCGGCTGAAAAAATAAATGTGTAGGTAGCGGAGGAGCAGAATGAGCTTTTTAACGCCACAGTAAACATCGTCTAAAATTATTTAACTAGCAATGAACAGCCCGCTGGATGCATCATAATATTTCTTGGCTGTATTTACAGTGCACACTTTGTGCAACTTAGAAAAAAGGGGTTGGGAGAGGAAGAGAAAGCATAACGACATGCAAGCAATGAAGTGGTAGAAATGCAAAACAAAGACGAGGGAACCAAACTCAGATTTTGGTGTTGGAGGGAAACCAGAAAATCTAAAAATATAAGAACAAAAAGAGACAGAAGCTCAAAAAGAAGACGGTACCTTTGGGGTTTTAGTGCTTCTCCCTGTTCTGACATCTTTCACCAGAGTCAAGTCCAACAGCTCAGTGTCCTGGAGACACACACACACACACACACACACACACACACACACACACACACACACACACACACACACACACACACACACACACACACAGAGTCAGCTGCTGTCTGAGGGGGGAGCCACACAGCATCCTGTTTACTGCTGAGGGTTCAGGCCCACCTGCAGGCAGCGCCAGTGTGTTTGTGCGACACTTAATGAACACACGCTGTCAATATGTTGACTCGCTCGCCGCGCGAATGCTAATGTTGTTTTCTTTATCTGCTCATTTGTCGCCGTTTGACATTTTCCGGACGAGGAGCAGGTCAGGCGGGAGTGTTGGCCCGCTGAGAGGGAAACGCGTAATGTGCGAACATTTTATAAAACAGCACGTTGCAAGTCTTTGAAGAGATTGTCGTGATAATCACGACCTGATGTGTCAAGTTACTTTTTATTCAATACAATTTGACGGTTGAACTGTTTGGTGTTTTTTGCACCTAACCCATTTTGTGACAAAGTGTGAATTTCAGAAGTTTGCAAAAAAAAAAAATATATATATATATATATATTATAATTGCTTTACAAGTGCACATATTATTGATATTTATATGAATTTGCGATTTATTTGCACAGTGAAGATTGAAAGAAGCTTAAACAGACCAAATCCCAGAGAGGGAACGTGTAAATATTGTGTCCAATTACATTCCAAACTAAAAAGAAACACAAAGCCAATTATTTTCCCCAAACATCCAGCTGGTTTTCTTATTAATATTTTTGTCATTGGTCAGTAGAACATCACCACAGGAATATCTTTACGTATTTGCTCTCTACCTTGTTTTGGTCCGTCCAGTAGAGGTAAAACCCTTGCGGATCCACGTGCAGAGTCACAGGAGTCACAGTCGACAGATCCTGAAGAGAGACAGAGAGGGGGGAGAGAGAGAGGGAAGGACAGGTGGAAGTGACTAATCATGGAGACAGATTCACGTGTTGCTCTCATTTCAGAAGAAGGGAATTACGCAACGCTGCACCTGCCTGTGCTGAGGATTCACACTTGTCCGTAATCTTTATTTTATTCTATGAGCCCATCAGAGGCAGTTCAGTCAGTCGAGAGGGGGGCTGACTGTTGACACTAACACTTGTTTTATATGTCAAATATGATGAAAATATCTTCAGATGGCATGATATATATATATATATATATATATATATATATATATATATTAATGCTACAGGGTAAGTTAATGTGTTAAATTGGCTGCAAGTGCTGCATATGAACATTTTTGACTGTCCCCTGAAATTACTGTGCACATAAAAGTGGTGAAATCAGTGGCTGCAAAAGGTAAAACATTCAAAAGTCAAAAACATAATAGTCAGACAGACGAGAACCAAATGGATCTAAAACCATCAGTCATGATAATTTTTGGTCCATCAGTAGACTAAAGGCAAAAAAGACAAGTGAGAGACAAATGTCGGAGGAAAAGCTTCAGGCGTTCACACGAACGACACATTTAAACCCCAACAGAGGCCACCAGGTCATCCTGGTTAGGGCTTCTAGTTAGTTCTAGTTAACGCTTACCAAGCATGCGTCTTTTATTCTGCCAGCAAAACACTTTGGTGACAAGGCCGATGCCATTTGTAACACACACAAAAAAGAAAAGCTATCACTGCTGCAGCGCCGCAGGAAGGGAAGCGACGCTTGTCGCCGTAACCGAAATATTTTTCGAAATCCCCGGCAGTGGTCTGTGTGGAAACTGATCAACTGCTATTAACATCATGCAGGAGATAAAAGGATGGGAAGAGGCCTGCGAACACACAGTATTCTCACATGTCACTTCACATTATGATTCTCGATATGTTTATTCAAAGGTCACGGATGGTCGTCCGAGCAGCTGCAGCATCCGAAAGAGACGAAGAAGAAGAAGAAGAAGAAGAAGAAGAAGAAGAAGAAGAAGAAGAAGAAGGAGGAGGAGGAGGAGGAGGAGGAGGAAAAACTGAAGATGGTCAACTCTGGTTGTCACTTGTTGGCATAGCAACAGACTATTTTTCATAAAGCTCAGCTCTACATGTAAAATGTCAACACACACACGCACGCACATGCTCACTCACACTCACACTCACACACACACACACTCACACACATGCTCAAGCACAGTCACAGCGATATTAAATTAGCTTCTCCCTGAGTTGTGATTCATAATATAGATCTCAAATCACCGACTTATGTACACACACACAGACACACACACACACACACACACACACACACACACACACACACACACACACACACACACACATCAGATCTGTTTAGGTGGTGGTAACCAAGCCAGTTACCATAGCAACCTCAAAGCACATTTCTTGTAGTCAGGTCCTGTACTACAGCATACCGACACACACACACACGCACACACACACACACACACACGCACAATGGGATGTATTTGTTTTATTGTCATCCTGTATTGCAGCACAGTAACAGCATCCAAACTGACTTCAAACCAACAGGTGGCAGCGGAGAAAATGACTGCATCTCGCTCTCTCTCTCACACACACACACACACACACACACACACACACACACATACACACACACTCGCTCGTGCCTGTCTTGTTGACGTGAGATCTACAGGTACCAGCAGCTCAGTCAGCAAATGAATGAAACACACCTTCTCCAACATGGCATTCAAATTAAGAGAAGTGCAACCACCCCATCCCCACCCTCCTCCTCCACCACCACCACCACCTTAAATAAATGACAGCAGGAGACGAAGAGAAGGTCTGACTCCTTCTTACCTCGTCCCATTTGATGAAGTTGCTGCCGTTCTTCAGCGTGTGAGAGACGGATGGAGGCTGGAGTTTCAGTGCATGGACCCCCGGCTGAGCGCTGGCCATGGCTTCACTCACACTCACTCACACACACACACACACACACACGTGGACACGCACACACACACTCACACTTTTCCCCGCTCACTCAGTGGAGATGCTCAGACACTTCAGACACTCGCACGCTGCTGCATCTCCATCACGTCCGAGCCCAAACTCCCCAGAAGAAGTCAGGCGGCTGCAGCAGCATCCTTCCTCTCTGCCGCCACAATCTCTCCCTCTCTCTCTCTCTCTCTCCCCTCTCTCTCACTGCACTTGTCTCTCGCCCGCCCGCCCGCCTGCCTTTTTTTCTTCTTTTGCCTCCCCTCAGTTCTGTTTACTCTTTTGAATTCCAGCCTCCTCTCTTTTCTCTCAGCCCTCCCTCTCTCCGCTCCTCTGCCTCCCTGCTTCTATTGCTCTGTGTTCTGCTGCTGCTGCATCTCACTGAGAGACAGACTGAAACAGATGCCTTCGTGGGAGACAGGATATGTGTGTGTGTGTGTGTGTGTGTGTGTGTGTGTGCGTGTGCGTGCGTGCGTGCGTGTGTGTATGTGTGCGTGCGCTGCCTCCACAAATTGACTCATCTGCGACATGCGCACAAACCGCAGCTTCCTACAGATGGGGGAGGGATAAGAGATGGACGAGTGACAGGGAGAGGCAGAGGGAAAGAAAGAAAGAAAGAAAGAAAGAAAGAAAGGAGTGGGAGAGATGGAGAGAGCGGGGGAGAGCGGAGGGGATGGGGAGAATAAAGTGCCGGTGGGAGAGAGATAAAAAAGAAAAAGAAGGGGAAGGAGTGGGCGGCTCGGCAGCGGGTGAATCGAACCAGCCGAGGATTCTGGTCTAATGAGGCCACTCTTAAATATAGAGCACGCTGGCAAAAAAAAAAAGACAACACGGCACCCACATGTGTGTGAGTCTCCAGCGTCAACGTTAATCTGCTGGTCGGTCAGATTTTTTTTTCTTTTCTTTTTTTTCTTTTGCGCCCAGTCTGCAGGGATTTGCTCCCGGCTCGGCATTAGTGAGATTTGGCCGTCGTGCTGGATGAGACCTGGCTCTCCGTCAGCCACAGGTCAGGCTTCTTCGGGTTTTCTCATACTTGGCCTTATTACTTATTTATTTATTTATTTGTTTGTTTTTTTGAAGTTCTTCTGCGCGATCGGTGTGGGTTTGCAGCTGGCAATTCAGGGTGCAAAGAATTTGCCTTTTATTTTAACGGTTAATTATAGATGACAAGAAATGTGGAGGGGAAAATCATTTTGTATCAAACCCGTCAGGTGTAAACACTGGTTTTACATTGAAGTGCTCAGATTGAACTTTGACCTGGAAGTGCCTTGCATTTGATTGTGTAACATCCACAACTAAGACCTTCCACTGCTGCACTCTGTGTTTTTTGGAACGTGGCTGGATGATGGGGCCTGATATCAAACCACAAAAAACACATTTTTGCCAGTGGGGGGCGCCGTCAGGGCCAGCAAGGCCTAAACATACTTGGAAAAGTACATTTTCCTGTAAACATGATAATAAAGTTATTCTCCATAGTCTCTTTGTTTCACATCATATAATATCCACTAGGTTGCGCTGCTTCCATTGCTGCAAATTACGATAGAGTTCTTATCCAATCATATTTCAGCTAACTTGTATTGTCAGGTTCTAGAAAATCTGCCTGAGGCCTTAGAATCAACATTGCAGGCTCCTGTTCGCTGTAAATGACACACGACCGTCAGTTGCAACAGCCAATCAGATCTTGAGTCTACGATGCTGAGACCAGCTAGCTAGCTTTACGCTGAACTTCACACGAACGCGTCCTGTGATTGGATAAGAAGCCCTGAGAGTCTCTAAGGGCGTGTTTTCATTGCCTCGCCTCGCCACGGTACGCCACGCCTCGGTACGATTGTGTTTTCATTGGCTCTGCGATCACGAGACCGTGGGCGGAGTCGACGCGGTAAAGCGGGACAATGTTAGTGTCATTTCTTTGCGACACACAACAGCGCAGCAATGGACAACGTAGAGGTTGTTTTATACCTGCTGCTCGGTCTGTGGTTGCTTTTTAATAAGAAAAAAATGGACCCTCAACGATAGAGGTACAGCAACTGCGCCAACATGCTCAATTGTTTCATTACTTAACTGTTCAACATTTTGTTTTGTTATCATGCATTGGTGTCTCTTACGAATCTGCAACAATGCTCAGTTTATTGGACAAGTTTGGACAAGAGTTAAAGCTCACTGTAGTTTTGGTGGACTTAAAATCGCGTTTTATTTGTAAGTATTGACAGTACCAGCGGCCTGAGTAGTAGTCTTAATTGTGATGAAAATGTTTGGTTTTGCTCAACTAGGTCATCTATATGAACCTATACCTATTTTTCTACTGTGGTTTGGTCATGTGAGTGAGTATTACCAGCATCCAGTGTGCAACTTTAAAGGAGTATGCCGTTCAATAGAAGGGTTTGAATTATCCTCATGTCGGTGATCACTTATCTTGGTTGAGACTCGATACTGAACCAGCTTCTCCCCAGTTTTAATGCTGAAACAGGCAAAACAACAAAAAATAATCCTCTTTCCATTCTGCTTAATTTGCATGTAGATCGAGCAAGTTTGCCGCATGGCGGTGGCCACCTACTGGCAGCCGCCTGGAACACACACCGGCTTTGAATTTATTGTTTTATATTTACAAACATGACTAATAATAACCGAGGAAGGAGGAGAGTGGGCGACATGACAGAGATTCAATTATTCGACGTTGGAGCTGTGTTAGACATCAGATCGCAAACAGGCCCCGGCGCTGCGGCTGCGACGCTGCGCTTCCAGATGCAACATGTGACTCCTGGCGGGTGAAGAGTTCACCAAGTCTGAGGACACGCTTTCCACTGCGAGCACCACAGAGTGTGTGTGTGTGTGTGTATGTGTGCATGATGACTCAGAGGCGATGCAGGACATTTAAGGACACCAAGCTGGTAGAACATCTCAAGCTGCCTGCTGCAGATGTCTACAGTCATATACTGTATATATATATGGTCCATGCAAATAAGCATAGCAGATAATGTATATTTGTATTATGCGTCCTGACTGATTTCACCAGGACAACAGTAACAAAATGTGCAGATATGTTTGTGTCTCGTGTCTCGGATGCAATTATTGGGCTGCGTTACTAAGATAACACTGACAATAGTTAGTCCTCCTTATTATGGTTGAGAAAATTATTTCTAGTTTATCTCTTAATTAAATCTGTAATGAGACTGAAATTGGCAAGATTGGGGTTTCTTTTAAACCCCCAGTGGCAAATATTCAAAATCAAATCCATTCAATCAAAAAATAATACATTTTCTACAAATAACTGTTTTGAATTCTACTTTAAAGCTTTATTTTCCCTTCGCTGCCACTTTATTTAGACTCAACACGGGCGACCGAGCAAATTGCGCCCGGCTCTAATGCAGGACTACGTAACCATGCATGAAAATATTGATTTTCACAAGTTCATGTTGCGAGAGGCATGTGTGTTTGCTGCGAGCCTGATCCCGTCACCTCACTACACTTATAACACTTCACACATCGATCTGTTGTCTTTATATAGCCCGCAATCGCCTGCACACTCCAGGGTGGAAGAGGTGCGTGCACAGAACGATATTTTAAGTCAGTGCCAGAACCAAATATATCAGCAGATGGTTAAAAAAAAAATAATGGCACCACAATTTGGCTCCATAAAAAGAACAATGCAAAAAACAAACACACAAGCAAACAAAAAAATACAGTGATTGGCAATTTAAGCAGCCGCAAAGCCAAAACGAGATGCCGGAAATTTATATGAACAGTCCAAATTGTGCAGCCTGCAGTCCGGCGGTCTTCAGTGGAAAACCAGAGCAGGTGCTTCGTCTCAGTGAGCAGTCAGGGAGCAATCAGCTGTTTCGCGGCTGTCAGCACCAGAGGAGGAGCAGCAACTCAGCTCGGCAAACTGAGATGGAAGCTTCTGGAGCTCCTGCAGGAGGGTTGAGAGGTTCAGTCCCACTGGATCTCCAGGACCTGGCTGCCACAGCAGCAGCATGAAAACCTGCTTCATGCCTGTTTTGCTTTCAGGCCTTTAAAATTCTTCTTCTTATCATTTCAGATTTCATTCCCTACTGGAAAACAAAGCTGGCACAGCAGCTGATGGTTGCACTCCAGAGGCTGATTATGTTCAAAGTGATGTGAAAAAGTTTTTTTTAATTGAATGCATTGAAGTCATTTTAATCATGTTTTACCTGAAGGTAATTTAAATCCAATCTTTTTTTTTTTATTTTAATTTTATTTTAATTTTGTCTGTCAGTATCTATTAAAAATAAAAACTGTTCACCAAAGTTCAGCAGAGACATCAAATCTAATTGGATTTGCGGCTCATGACTGAAATTCCCAACATGCTGACATCCGCCGCCAATCCACTGGCCTGAATTACAAACATCCAGAATTTAATTTCCACTCGGCCGCAAAACGGCATCGCCATCAGAAACCCACTCGCACATTTAAGTTTCCCCACACACACACACACACACGCACACACACACACACACACACACGCACACACACACACGCTGAAGACACTCCTACTGCCCACACACTGGCACCCATACAGACAGAGGCGCACACGTGCACACACGAACACGCTCATGCACTTAAAAAAAAACAAAAGGTGTGCCACTCACTCACACACGCACACACACACACACACACACAAACACACGCACACCATCTTCACCAGCAGATCTCCATGCTGGGAGCTTACATAAGAGCGAGTGGGAGGCTGAGAGCTATTTCAGGGAAAAGGAAAGATATGTGCGTGTGTGTGCGTGTGTGTGTGTGTGTGTGTGTGTGTGTGTGTGTGTGTGTGGGTGTGTGTGTGTGTGCGTGCACTTGGCTATAGTGTTGGCTGCTTTTGCTGGTGTTGCCGCTGCTGATGCTGATGCTGATGCTGCTGCTGTGTGTGTGTGTGTGTGTGTGTGTGTGTGTGTGTAGGCCCGCTGTAAGGACTATAAGGACTCTGATTCAGTGGGTTTCATAACCAGTCAAGTTTGAAGTGAAGTTTGGCTCCGAACCCCTGGCAGCTCCGAGAGTCTCTGTGCCTACGACGTGCTCAGTCACACCCCAGAGCTGCCTACACACACACACACACACACACACACACACACACACACACACACACACACACACACACTTAAAAAGCAATTCCACTCAGCTGCATAGCAACTGGAAGAAGACGTATGTTTACTTGTTGAGGCTGCAGACACATCAAGGGCAGCCGGACAACAGCAACAGCAGCAGCAACAGCAGCAGCAGCAGAAGCAGCAGCAGAAGCAGAAGCAGCGGCAGAAGCAGCAGCAGCAGCAACAGCAGCAGCAGGAGAAGCAGAAGCAGAAGCAGCAGCAGCAGCAGCAACAGCAGCAGCAGGAGAAGCAGCAGCAGCAGCAGCAGCAGCAGCCTCCCCTCTTTCCCAGCAGCGTCCGCCAGAATCCCCCAAAAGCTTTTACGTAATTGCAGCCTTTCACCGAGAAGCCCCTCTAAATTCAGAGAGTTGTGAAGAGCCCACTGGCACAGCTTCTCCACTCGGTGCGGCCGACTTCTGCAAGCGGTGTAATCACTGCTGCAGGCTCAAATTAAATTTTGACTTCTGTCCAGCGAGGCTCCAGGCAGAAATATTACTCACGGACACCTCTGAACCTGATCTTAATATCCAACAGAACCATTATCCTGTTCATCCGAGTGTGACTCTCACGCTAACAGCTCACCTCTGGGTCGGAAACGTTGGGCTAAAATAACTCCTCAAATATTGGTCACCAAGTTGCACACGGATGTTCGCCCGCGAGACAAATTTTTTTAATTGGACGTCATGATTCTGAGTGATGTGATGTGAAAGGAGAAGTTAGACCGCCAAGATAAACAACGGCAGCGCGCCGTGCCTTGCCAAACACATCAGGACACACGTACTGCCAGCGCCTGCGGATACACAAAGCCATTGTAGAGCGGATGGCAGGAAGGATTTACCTGCGTCATTTTAGCACAACTGTAAACTTTTCTCCATTTTTCTTCAACTTTGCTCCATTACTAACAGGGACAGACCACCTTGTAATGCAACGGGACATTGTGAACAGGAAGTGGCTGCTGGAAGCAACCTTTTGGAGCCACAGGTGAAGAAGAAGGACAGGAAATGACTGGAAGCCATATTGATGCTAAAGAGATTAGCACGCTTGGTGCTGCAGAGACATTTTCACCATAAAAGAGGAAAACAGAGTGGCAGTCCAATGAGAGGAAAAGATGTTTTTTGGCTTTGGCTTGGTATGCTCAAATTGACATGGACTGTGAATTGGAATCAGAATCGGTTCCTATATAACGGGCAGGAAAAAAAATCCCAATGAGGAAATGTTCCTCTTTGCCAGCTTGCTGTTGGAGTTCTTCAGCCACAGCTGCTTATTTCAAGGCATCTACGCAGCATCTGCCAGATTTAGGAGAGGACAATTTGCTCCTCTTACTTGAGGTCAAATTCTTCTTTAGTGATGCAAAGTGCTCAAAAAGCAAAAGAAATAATAATAATAAAAAAACATGTACATGTTGCCAAGCAAATCCAATATCATGGTCAAAAGCCTTGGATTGTTCAAGATGTTAAGATATTTGGGATTTTTGGGTGAAAAGGTTGACACACAAAAGGGAAATTACCTGGAAAAAATAACCCCGATTTCTCCTGGATTTACCAGATGGCTCTATGGTTTATTTGTACCCACGCATAAGAACAAACCAGATGTTTTTTATTTTGTATTTAGCTGTTTGTGACATTCTCTTCGACATCAGAGTGAAATTAATCTCATTTTCTGCTGAGCCAGTCCTGCTGTGCGGCGGTAAGCTCCTCTGGCACTGGGCGAGGAGGAGCAGGATTTCTTCACTCAACGTGTGCAGGGCCGAGCCCAGCAGCAGGGAGCAGCAGGGAGCAGCACGGAGCGTGGCTGGAGGCTCCGTGCTGCTGACATCAGCACACGGATCCAGAGTTTTGCCCCTTGTTAGCGTGATTCAGGCCGTCAGTGGGCTCTGCAGAGGAGCGCCGTCAAGTGTGAAAGCCCATTTGGCCGCTCTCACCTCCATCACTAAATCACCTGTACCTGCTGTTCTAGCCCAACTGGCAACCCACTTTAGAACGCAGCCTCCTGTTCTCACATCAAAACGGCCCCCAGAGACTCCCGCCTGGTTTTCCGGGTGATGATTAGAATTGGAAGCAATTTACGTTACATGTTGGCGAAATTGCCCCACAGTGAAAAACAAAACCCAAAAGTTGAAGGTTAAAAGACACCAGACGGGATTTGAATGCCGATTCAGACCAATTCAGCGTTGAATTCTTTTTCCTCTGTGGTCCTTTGAGTTCTCTTCTCGGCAAAGCGAGCACGTTCGCCTGCACCCTCAGTCACGAAACTGTCATTTTGACGCGTCACGATCAGCCAATAAAACACGTTATGCAACACTGATTGACAGCACAAGTGTTACTGTGACAGTGGCAGCAGCAAACGTCATGCTTTTAATTCCTCGGAAAGAAACTTTTTTCCCCCAATGACAGTTTGACTTAACGCACGGTTCACTGGCTATGACTCACACGCAGGCTGTTGTGCTTAATTACACAATAAACATCAGTGCCATTCAATTATGTCCTTGGAATGACAAATAAAAGACAGAGAAGAATAAAAATAGGCTCTTGTCCTGATCTAACTGTCAACTTTGATATTTACCAGCTGGCAAGTAAAATGATGTCGGCTGTCATGTGGAGCCGATGGACTTTAGTTGCATAAGTAATTGTAACATGAATGTCATCATCATTCACCAAAATGCATGGAAATCTTTTTTGGGGAGGTCAGAAAATAAAAATATGTTCCCAGTAATTCTAATCTTCGTCTAATTTTACTCTGCAACAAACAAAGATTTATTTCAAGATGGTGCTTCTTATGTCACTTTCAAAATGCATGAAAGAGTTTCTGAAGAGAGACCTTCTGCACAGGCCCGGAGAGTTGTGAAAAGAATCTGGAATTTGCAAGTTGTCGTCATAAATGACAATTTTCAAATCAGGAGAAAATCCAAGTGAACCTGATGCTCTTGAAAATAAGTCCAGAGTGAATACACTGATGCTGCAACTGAATCTATCAACTCAACTTGTGTCTAGTCTTTAAGCAGCTTCTGAAATCACAGGTTCCACACAGAGAGACTTGAAACAGGAAATATGGTTGTTTTGTTGCTTCCATTGACTTGAGATAAAAAGAAGTTCTGGAGCAGTTCTTCTAATCTAATGAGCCGAGTTTCCACTTTGTCCCTGTGATGGACGTCTCATTTTTAGTTATGAGACACTTTAAATTATTCAGTGAGAGGATAATGAACAAACATCCCACACAGGGCCACAAAAACAAGTTGCCGAGGCAGCCTGGCAGCCGTCGCCACGCCACGCCGCCGCCGCCGCCGCCGCCGTCAGTAATAAAGCAGCAGCGGCGGCAATAACAGGCTGGCTGCTGCTGCTGCTGCCGCAAATTGCAGGGAAATAAGTGGGAAGAGTTGAAAAGGTTACACACTCGTGTTTGTAGCACTGTGCTTCAGGGGGAGGAAAATGAGCGCTGCCGTCGGAGGAGTTGAGCCCAAAAAGGTCCAGCGGTGGCTGATGTTCCATCAGAGTCTCCAAATAACCTCCAGCCGAGTGAGCGTAGCCGTCCGCAGGCGGAGAGAACTTCAGAACAACCTCACAGTCGGCTCGGCTGCTTTTTGATCAGCGTTCAAGTGAGAAAACACAGAACGGAGAATTGTTGAAAAGTGCTTAAAGGGATCAGGAAAATGATCCGAAAAACAAAGGCCCTGGACACATCAGAGAAGGCTTAATATGAAAGATGTCTTTATACCAGAACGTCATAGGAGACCAGACAGAAAAAAATATTAGTATTTTATATAATATAATAATGATAAAAGTTGAAGTTAATAATTCAGCTTCAGTTTGTTGCTGGAAAGCATCTGGTAGCAGGAGGAGAGACCAGGCACGGCTTTCACCCCGTCTGATGTTTCTGAATTGAGAGACAGCTGAACGATCAGCTAACGGTCTCATATTCTGCTCACTTTCACATCTTCATTTCTTTTTAAATCCTGGACTCATGCAGAGCAGCCCAGCAGGATTAACTGTCCAACCAAAATGACCAATACCCAGGAAACAAGCAGATTTAACCCTCTGTTTGCAGACGTGTTTGAGCATCCCACTAATTGCCTGGTTGAACCATTCACATGCTTGGAAGCCCCAGAGGGAGGAGCCAATGCCAGGCTGGAGGTTTACTGCTCAGAAAAACACTGGTAGAGTTATTATTTATTGGATATACACAGTTATGGCTCGCATAAAGGAAGCAACTGCTGGAGCAATGCAATGTGTGAAAACACGATGCACGCGATGCTAATTGAACTGGTTTTCAATTCAGCCGCCACATCAGTGTGTTACGCTTCAGCATCCGCGAGGTTTGTGGTCTGCAAATTTGTGCCGGTTCTGCTGCTCCATCTTCATAATCCCTCATACTTACCGATGATCTGTCAGATTTGTGTCTCGTTAAGATTAAACTGGGTGTCCTGTTCCCACTGAGATAAACCAGCTGAAAAAACCAGAGCAGAGATTTTCATTTCATTTATTTTTTTTTTAATCAGAAATCATTGGTTTACAAAAGAAAAACAAAATAAAACAACTGACAATCTTGTTAACGGTAAAGGTCGACATTGTCACCTTCTAATTGAAAAGAAGGGGGGAAAAATAGAAGCTCTTGTCAGATCACTTGACACATATGTTTGAATGTGTTACTCTGTGTGTGACTCTGTGTGTGTGTGTGTGTGTGTGTGTGTGTGCGTCGGCAGTCCAGAGGCAGAACCGCAGCTCGACGTGTCTGTAGTGTCGCAGTGAAACCATCTGCGGCCTCGGCCGTGTCGTCGCCATGGAGACGGACAAGCGGTTGTCACAGCTACTTGGTTCTAGAGCTCCTGGCAATCGTCCCTCTGCGTGTCAGTCCGTCCGTCCGTCCGTCCGTCCGTCCGATGTTTTTCTTCTTCTGCCGCAGCTCGTTAATCTTCCCGCAGCGGCTGCTCGCTGCTGGCTGCTCTTGTTCTGCTCCGGCTGTTTGCTGCTCGCCGTCATCACGGTGATCTGGCGTTCAGCTCTCGGACCGTCTTGCGGCCGTAGTGCCAGTAGCTGTAGCCCGACGCCGCTGTGGTCGCCGCCGTGACGTAGCTGCAGCACGCACACACACACACACACACACACACACACACACACACACACACACACACACACACACACACACACACACACACACACACACACACACACAGGGTGAGTTCGGGTGACTGCGCTGCTCGAGTGATCGGCTATTTTATTTGTGTGAAAAGTGCTCCACCCAGTGGTAAGATCAGGAAAAGACGCTGCTGGGAATTATTTTAGGACGATTATTTTATGCCAGCACCTTTATGTCTGGACTTTCTGAAAATAAGATCAAATTGAATTAGCCGCTACAAGCATGAAACAATTTGGAAGGAAATGATTTGAAAATAATGTGTTTTCAAAATAATTCACAAAAATATATTATCAATCTCACTAAATGTGACAATAAAATACAATGAAAATTGACTCAAACTTAAATTCTAGCAGTTGTCGACCATTACTTTGCAGATTATGGAGGTAAATTATTTATTGTTGTGAATCTGTAACGAAGTGCAAGTCACTGTGACAACAAAACAAACACTTGTGTTGATGAAGATAAACATATTCTGAGGGAAACAATTTGTAACACTGCAAAGATCGATGTGGGGATTGTATTTACCATAAACCCTGCAGCAGAACACTGTCTGTGAAGTGGAAGACGGGGCTGGCCAGGGAGGCTGCAACCAGGAGCAGCTGGATGGCTGTGTTCACCTGCAAACAAGAGGACAAATAATCAAAAACAAACATTCCAACAGTGCACAAGTTTGCAGTCTGTCAGAAATGCATTCAGTCAAGTGCACGATGGTACTCTTTGCGTTACCTTGCTGAACAGGGTGGGCTTGAGCTGCGCTGTGGTGTAGCAGGGGTTGAAAAACTTACTGAGCGTCACCTGCAGGCCAAGAAAGGGACAGACTTGCTGATTAACTGATACATACTATTGTTCGTGTCAGTTTAGCATATGACACTATATAAAGACAGATGTAATGCCTTTGTGCAAAAATAAAAGTAGTTTTTACTAAAACAAACTGTTTTTAAAGTGCAGTGTGAGGCGTCTCACCGGTGGAGGGACGGTCTTGTATCTCACCCAGAAGACGGCAGCTATCAGGCCGATGTCTCTGAAGATCACGAGCGCCGTCAGTGGCGCTAAAACAGAACAAATATCAGAATGAAAAACAAAAAACACAACACCCCTGCAACACTGTAACAAAGTGCAGCAATTCCAAAGTACAGTACCTGGTATGAGCTCGGCGTAGGTGAGACTGAGGTATAAAATACTGATGAGAATCTTATCAGCCAGTGGGTCAAGAGCGCTGCCCAGAGCAGACTTCTGCGTGGGCCAAGTCCTGGCAATGTAACCATCCAGCTGTGTCAAGAAAAAGTCAATGTGTCAAAAATCCGCCCAAAAAGTTTTCTTGGCTCTGGACTGAGATCAGTAGCAACGGGGTCCTCACCAGGTCAGTGGCTCCAGCCAGCATGAACAGAGCCAGACTGAGGTGAAAGTGCTGCTGGATGATCAGGTGACCCAGGAAAGGAGCCAACACTATCCGACACACACACAGGAAGTTGGGGATTGTCCACGGGTTCTCATGCTGCGGAGCAACACACAACAGACACGTGTTTGTGTTCACAAAATCAATGGAGGGATCAAATGAGTGTGATTCAACAGCAGCAGCACCAGCAGCATAATAAGTGTATAATAAGTGTGATAAAAACAGATTCCACTAACAGCGGTGAAGTCAGTTTAAATATCAGACATGAAATATTATCTATCTATCTAATAACATTCCAACGTAGATTATAACCCTTTGGCATATCATTCAAATTAAAAAGCTGATAACATTGAAATAAGTGCTTTAAACCACCGGATATAAGATTTTACAAGTCAGAGGGCTTTAATTGTTTATCTAAACACAACTATTCCTTCTATCTGTCAAACAGCTGCTTCTCTGTCACCACACTGGGACTGACAGACGTGTGTCACACTTTGGCAGCACCACTCACCAGTTCTTTAAACTTGAACAGTCCGTGTCCCGGTACCGAACCGTCCTCCTTCCGCTCCGGCGCCGGGGAGCCGTCCGGTGGAGCCTCCCCGGGCTTCCCACTGCAAAGTCCCCGGGCTCGGGGAGCCAACAGAGCCCGCAAAGTGGCCGCCGAGCCCTTGTGAACCCGGAGTCCGGCTCCGTGTGGCGGCAGGACGCTGGTCCAGCAGTCATAGCGGCCGTGAGTGCCCTTGAGGCCGTTAAGCAGGGGGCTGCTGAGGCTGCCGAAGCTCAGCGGCTCAGCGGCAGCAGGTGTGTGTCTGTGCCGCCGCCATGACGCGCCTTCCGGTCGACACGCGCCCGCCGCCAAGCAGCGCACGCGCGCCACGACAGCGACCCTCCGAAAACACAACATGGTCTTCTTGACGTTACCGAGCCGACGGTCTGTCGCTGCCCACGGCAGTCTCCATGGTGAAGGGTGCGATACTGACCCGTCTGTCAGGGCCGACGGGGTCCCAGCTCCAACCAGGAGGCTGCCATGTTGCCGTAAAGCGAGACGGCACAAAGTGTCGTAAAACGGCATGTTACTGTTTCGTCGACGTCACTGCGTCTTTTGGCGAAGGCTTATGACACGTACTAAAAAATAAAAACGAAACTAAAGTCTATTTTTCCCATATTAAGTAAAAAAACAAAAGTGTTAACTTTTTCAACGACTGCACAAATTATCTTTAATTTAATTCTCAAGTTTAAGTACATCAGTATGGATAAAAGGGAACAACTGAGAGGAGACAACAGTGGCAGTGCCAGACAATAACCCCACAAACAGGAATAATGGCATTTACTTCAGCATAACACATGTATATAAAAAATATAATATGTAATGTAAAAAAATATATAATTTAAAGTTACATGTTTTTGGATTCTGAAAAATCAAATTTACTTTCCAAACATTTTTTTTTCTTTAGCAGTGAACTATATAAATAAATACACATATATACACAAAATAAACACACACACACACACACACACACACACACACACACACACACACACACACACACACACACACACACACACACACACACACACACACACACACACACGTTCTAAAGTAGCCTGCTGGTGGTTTGGTGAAAACTGTCTGTGGTACTACTGAACTTCCCACCCGTCCCCGCAAGGTGTCTCGATTATCCTGCAACAATGACCTTGTAAGCGAGGTTGTTCTTCCGTCTGCAGCAGTTCCACTGATCACATAGTCTGCAGCTGGTACAGCTTGGATCCTTTCTTCAGCAGGAAACCTTGTTCATTCAGGGAACTCACAAGACCTTCAAAATCCAACACCTGAAAGGGAGACCAACCAACTCAATAAGATTCTTGTGCACATGTCAAATGGTAATGTTGGAGGTGAAGCACCAGATTTACTGCTTATAGTGGACAGAAATAAATGCTTAAACTTCACTAGCTTGGCGTGTAGATCAACAATAATTTCTTCCATTTATGGATACGAGGAAACACAGTGAGAATAACATGGTGTTTTCTCTCTCATGTCCATACATCACCTTAATGTTTAGCCTGTCAGCAATAGACCGAAGCGTCTGCAAGTCAAACTCCCTCTGACCGTTCTTCTGGGCTTGTAAGTGCAGAGCGCTGACCAATCGCTTTGCAGCGCTGCGCTGACTCATGCCTGACCCGTGTTGAGAGCGCCGAAAATCCAGATTGCCGAGACCGTCAGAGTAAGTGTCGGCAAGACTGCAAAGAAGAGAGATAGTTAGTGTGAATACCAAATATTCTTCTCAAACAAGCATGTGCTCATCTTTCAATTTGAACTTAGAAAGAGGGGGGAAAAGACAGTGAGATTGAAATAAAACCAATCAGCATTAGAGACCAAGTGTGATTAAAAATGTCACCTATTTTTCATGATGTCCACAACATCTTCAGCGTCATCCTTGGTAGCCGTCTCTCTGAGATCCAACCTGGCTCTAGCCTGCATTGAAACACAGCCAATTACTTACATTATGCCATGAAAAAAAAAACAAACAAAAAACAAACTCATGTGGGCCACTTAACTTGTCGAGTCAATACAGATGAGCTTACTTACTTCAGTGAGTCTTATCAAGGACTCCAGTTGTCGTGTGGTGATTGGTGTGGAGTCAGCAGTGTGCGACTGAGTTCTCAAAGAGAGGTAGAAGTCCTGGATGGTCTTTGCTGCTTCGGGGGACAGCCTGGGATGGACATACTGACGGGCGTAGCTGATATATTTCCTTAACAACGCAGGAGCAATGGTTTCTATGGTTTCATCAGCACTGACCTTGGTGAACACACAGACATGTTACATTAATCCAAATGAGTTCAATAAATTATTATATTATTATTTATATAATATTATATTATTATATTTTTATTTACTTGCAAGCGATCAGACAGCGTCATGTCTGAGTGCTCCAGTAGGACGGAGGTCTCTAAATCTATGCTGGTCCTGCTGACGACGGCGCTGCTCCGGCTTCCTCCAGTCCTGTTCGCCATGACGTGCTCTGACAGCTGCCGGTCATGTGACTCGTCAGGTATGTCCAGGAGGATGAAGACCACGTCAAATCGGGACAGAAGCGCCGAGCCCATTCTGCAGAGCAGACGTGCAGTGTTATCCTCCAGCAGTAACTCGGTAAAAAAAAAAAAAAATCCCAATGCACTGAGTGTCTGCCACTCACTTCAGATTCTCGGAGACAGTCTTCCCTCGGTTGTAATGTCCCCCGACTGGGTTCGCAGCTGCGATGACTGATGTTCTGGCGGGCAGAGAGGAAACTATTCCTGCCTTCGCCAGACTCACCGTCTGCTGCTCCATGGCTTCGAGCAGAGCCTGCTGCTGGTTCCCGATCTTGTCAAACTCATCAATACAGCACACGCCTGCAGTGTGCAGACAGCAGGTGGGGAGGGAGGGGAATCACGAATAGTTAAACTACTAGTAGGACAGAGATAAGGAAGAGGAGAGGAAGTGGGATTTTCTATGCTTAACATTAGATTTGTACATTTTAAATCATTTTAAATCATTTTTTTTTTAATATATATACCTTGGTCAGCCAACACTAAGGCTCCTGCCTCCAATGCATAATCTCCTGTACCTGCCTCTCGGGTTACAGCCACAGTTAAGCCTAAAAAAATGATAATGATAAAGATAATTGGAAAAAAAGCAATAAAGGGGAATGAAATTATATGCGTCTGTTAGTATTCATAATATATTTTACCAGTTGTGCTTGTGCTGTTGCCACACACATAAATTCCTCTTGGAGCCAAGTTGCTGACTGCCTACACGTACCATACATGAATGAATTTGACAAGTTCGACAGAGTGGCATTGATATGTCTGGCATTATTTTACTGATTTCTTTTCAATCCTCTCTTACCTGCAACATCTGACTCTTTCCCAGTCCAGGGTCTCCCACGATCAGCATGTGCGGGTCTCCTCGAACTGGGATGCTGTTCTTGTCTGTGCGTTTCTGTCTCCCTCCAAACAAAACCAAGGCCAGAGCAGCTTTCACCAGCTGGAGACACAAAAGCATAGCTAGTTGTATACGTGCAAACATAACATATTAAGTCAGCAGATTCTATGTTTTAATTATGATTTTAATGCTTACCAAGTGGCCATAGATGACAGGGCACAGAGAGCTGAAAGAGACGAAAGGGGTTTTATATTATGTGAGTAGTTACAAGGTCTAAATGGAAAATGTGCTGTGTGTCACGACACATTTCCAGCCAAGGAAATTTTTAACAGTTGATGTTGTTTATACAGTTCGGTTAATGTCTTACTGTACTATCAGTCTGAGCAGGTTGGGCTGTGACTGGATCTCCTGGACTGCATACAGCTCCTTCAGACTGAACTCTTCACCTCCGGTGCCAGACCCGGTCGACCCCTGACCCGACTTCTGCTGCTGGCCTAATGATCACATAACGCCTTGCTGATTCGCTTACAAAGAAATGAAGTGTTTTGGCAGCAAATAATTCAAGTTGCAGACTGAAACATACAGAAGGAAGTAAAGTACCTTTATTGTTGCTGACTGAAACAGCTTCAAGATAGATGAGGAACATACACTGATCCTTGTTTCCTCTGGGAGTGGCTGCATCAAAAAGGACACTTAACTCAAACACAAACTTCACCAGCCAATCAGGTTGCAAAATGGGTGTTTTTGCTTCGTCCTTACTCTCATTAGCAACTCGCACTATCGCCGTCACAGCCACCGTGTCTCCGGGCACGCAGCTGTCACAGAGGTCGGAGGTCAGGTGACATTCCATGGTGCGTGGAATCCGTCCAGTCTCCCTCTGCTCACCACTCATCAACTCCTGCACTCTGAAGAAGCACAAGCACATGGAAATGTCACAAAAAACTGCTGATTCACATGGTTCAAGACTTACTATGTAACAGAAATCAAAATACTTTTGAGTGATTCCTCCTCGTAAGATCTTACATATTATGTATTGATATTACAAGAGCATATGCCCTTATTAATACTCATACTCTCATTTAAATTAGTATACATCAGACTGATTTTCCGGCACCACTGACTCGAACACTCTTCCTGGACCTCAAATAAAAATCAAAGCAAAGCACATTAAATACTCACTTGATGACCTGCCAGTCCACGGTTTGAGTCAGTGGAGAACTTGGACATGGTATGAAAATACGACTGCGGCAGTCGGCCTGGGAGCACTGTGTGATACACAGACACGTGAAAATACAGATGCGCTCTAGAAGTCAAATCAATTAAGAAAGAGAGTTGTGCATCTTTGGTGAAAGATGTGGAGGTCAAACCTTTAAGCAGAGCTGCCAGAACTGCATGAAGAAGTACTTGGATCTGTGTGTGTGTGTGTGTGTGTGTGTGTGTGTGTGCGTGTGTGTGCAATGCATACCTTGGTAGGAGTAGCAAACTTTCCCTGCTGCAGGGGAAGGGTCTGCACGTGTGAGCCGCCCTTGCACTTAAAGGCCATGCGGGTGCACTGAGGTCTGATGCTGCTCACTCGGACCACTGTGCCGCGCACACACACCAGTCGGCCGTACACGCTGGCTCGCAGCATCCGCAGCGGAGTCTGCGGCTCGTAGTTGTACAGCCTGAGAAAAGATCCACGCGGTCTGTGAGTCAGCAAATGTGCGAATGTCATGGAAAACTGGAAGAAGGCGTTTGGCCGTGTACGTGCATCACCACCTTGCACTGATGTGAGGGATGCTGATGATTGGTTTGGCCACAGGAAGTTCATCTTCGTGCAGCTCTGCCGCCTGCTTCTCCAAATCAACAGTCAGCACCTAGAACGTGTTTTTTCTGTTAGAGGGTGTTGACTGACAAAGTTTAAGTCTCACAAATTCATTTTAGGTGTGAATGTTATTCTCCCAGATTAAAAACAAACAAACATTATTTCATCCAAAATGACTACAGGTATATGTACCATGGTGTATATTTTCAAATTAGCCGAACATCAGTGAACGTGTTGGCACGAACCTGGTGAATAGCCACTCCCAGACAGTTGAGCATCATCTCTGGCTGTTCGTTGAGCTCTGTGACGAGATCAGGGAGGGCACGTCGCACCGTTTGGTCTCCGGTTAGGTCTGCATAATCCACCAGAACACTGCCCTGCCGCTCAACCTCATCCTGCCCACAAACACATTCAAAAGTGTTAGAAAAGTGCTGCTGCGGTGGCAGGACGCTCTTGTGGGAAAGTCTGACGAAAACACCGACCTTGTTGTAGAGGTGAATCCTCACTGTGAAATATTTCTCAAAGACTTTGATCTTCTCCAAACAAGGTGAATTCTGAATGAAACCTGCAGATTTAAACACACGGCAGAGGCAGAAGGATATGAAACAGAAAGCGCAACTTCACACCGACACTGCACTGATCTCACTGCGTGTTTAACCGTCATCATGCAGGGAAGAAAGTTCAATAACATACTGTCAGAGAAATAAAGCATCCATCCTTTGTATGGACACAACTCATCCAGGGTGACCTGAGAAAAGACTGAAGACAGATAATCTGTTAGGATTATCAAGGGTCCATCAAAGGCACACGGATCCTTCACATTTTCCAATTCATCAAAACTGACTTTCAGTTGGAAAAACTGGACAAAAACTGGATTCTCTCACCTCTCTGCTGGCTTCCCGAGGCTCCTTCCCCAATAATATTGCCACCTCTTGACCATCCTCCTCCACCTGCTGCTGAACCTCCTCTCCATCCACCACCACCTCCACCTCCACCTCCTCCTCTCCATCCCCCTCCTCCTCCTCTCCATCCACCACCACCTCCTCCTCTCCATCCCCCACCACCTCTCCAGCCTCCTCCTCCTCCTCTCCATCCACCACCTTGACTGCTCCCCCCTTCTTTTCCTCCTCCTCTCCATCCACCCCTCCTCCCCCCTCCTCCTCCCCATCCACCACCTCGGCTCGCACCCCTGCCTCTACTGGCTCCTTCTCCGTTCATGACTTTCCTGCAGGGAGACGAAACTGGGCAAGGAACAAAACAAACTATTTCAGGAGACGAGTCTATTATTTTACTGTTCGTGAACCATCAAAGGTTGGTCGCCAAGATGACTTTACGACACTGATTACTGCTGCACGTCAAGACTGTGGCTGCTCTCACACACCATTACTTATTTATTGTTAGCCGTCGAAACATGTACTAAGAAAATGTTTGAAAAAAAAAAACTGAAACAGACACATCACAGAATATATTCAACACGCAGCCAAATTCAGGTTGAACATTTTGTTTTGCCGTCGTATGCGCTAACCTTTACGTAAAAAAAATAACGCATGATAAATTCGGCAACGTTTGTCAAGACGTTCCGTTCACATTTTGTTATGAAAGGAGAGGCTGGCCAAACCTGTCGTGTTTTCCCCGGGCAGAACGATTGCAGAATGGCGCGAATAGCATCAAGGAATCGCAAAGTTGTTGAAGTTGTTGACGTTTATGCAAACTGTCAAAGTTCCCTCCTTCCGCTAAGTCTTCTTCTGCTGCTCATTCACTGTTTCACGCGTCCATTTGTCGCCCTCCAGAGGCCATCAGAGAAAATACAGATAATAATGACAAAAACTCCAATTTACTCTCAGTGCCTTTTGTTTTTCTTACAATATCGTTCAATTAACATTTTATTGTAGCATTTCATCTTTTAATATTGTATATTTCATTTACTATTTTGTATATTTACGGTGTTGACACTTACATTGAATGTGATGTTAATTTGAAAAAATAGTTTGAAGCAAGCAGCATTTTTTTTTTTTTTGGTTGGAGGTGACCTTCACTCACATAAATAGAGTCTTGATCTGTTAGATTTGCCGCCGCACAAAATATGGGTGCTGGGGAAAATGAATTACAGCTCTGCATTGAACCTGACAGTCCCAGCGCTCTCTCCCACACCCTTCTAAACAAGTGGTCCAGGGGTGGCAGAAAGATGGAAAGAACAAGGAGAAAAATCAATACTTTGATAACTGCTGTGTAGTTAGAGGTGATAGCAGGGGACCGAGCCGGCTGGGAGGTTCACACACACACACACACACACACACACACACACACACACACACACACACACACACACACACACACAGAGGGCAGCTCTCAGGAGGGGTAGCACAGAGGGAAAGAAAATCAAGACAGCGAGAACTGGCCCTGTTTTCTACAGCATTCACTCAATGATGCTGCTAAATAATAATAAAAAATATTTACTCTATAACTCTCTGAACTGCCACTTCCTTTAATTCGCTTCGCCTTGAGTGTGCTTTGCTATAAAAGCTACTGTTTCCGAAGTGTTTTGAGAGCCTCTGAAAGACGGAAGGATCTGTGCCACATGGTGGCGACATTTAATCTCCACTTGATCAATCAAAGGCTGGCGACTACCAAAAAAATCAATACAAATTGAAGGCAATTTAGCGACCAAGTGGGGGAAAAAAAAATCTTTTGAAGTACAGTTTGCTTCTCAGCCGGAGTTCCTGACCCCCACAGTTAAAGAGGTGGTGAGTCACTGCAAGCATAAGGACAATGCAAACTCTTAAAAAAACAAAATAAACATGAAATTGCTGTATTTATGCTTTATTTGTGTCTACATTTTCCCAACACATCATGTGGAAACAGAGTTCACAGTGAGCCTATGTTGGAAAAAAAATGGCGAGGAAACCTCAAGCATTGTGAAGTTTCTCAGACAAACAGGACATTGTTAGAACCCAAATTGCCTCTGACTCACTTCAAGGAGATGGCATGTTACCCAAGTCACCTCTAGAGGACACAAGTGCAACATTTGGTGGGCCACATGTACTCTTCCCTCACCACAGCTTTCAGGTTGGGACTCCACTGACTCTAAACGCACTCTTTTGACCTGTTCAACCTTTAACATCTAAACGTGATGACTAAAGTTTAAAACCACTGACTGATTTCAAGAAATGGCCCTGATCGAGGCTGCGCCACAACATTTTTCTTATTATTCCTTCTTTCCCTTGAAACCCTGAAAGAAATATGCACAACAAAGTGGATACCATACAGGCAACAGCACCCTCATGTGGCAGTAATGACAAAGCACATCCTGGGGCCAGGGCCGGATTCAAATTGAAAGCCAGATTCTCGGGGAGTGTGTTTCTCTGGGCACACTCTCGTACAAAGGAGGAGCGTGAAGGAAATTTCTGTCAGTGTGAAACTAACACCAAAATGAAGCCCCCCGCGTGTGCAAACACACAAACACACACGCAGACGCAGAAAAGCTGAAGCAAAATTAAAAGACCCAATCCACACACAGAGACTGAAAATGGTAAAACAGAAGAGTGTGTGTGTGTGTGTGTGTGTGTGTGTGTGTGTGTGTGTGTTGGGGGGTTGGGGGGTTGGGGTGTTGATCAACTTGCTGCAGTGCCAGGCTGCTGACATTTCCGTCTTCCTTCTCCTCTCTCCTCTCTTCTCCTCTGTCTTCCAAGCAGACCACAATTACTGGTGGAGGCTGTTATCTGAGAGTAACACACCCACAAAGACAACAGCGGGGACTTCAGACAACCCAGAGAGTGAAAGCCGCCTCCCCCGCCGTCCCTGTGGCGGCTCCTTGCTTTCCCACAGCGGCTGTTCGACTGCCCTCCCAAAACTGTCGGCAATTTAAAGACAAAATTACTCCTGTGGCGCTTCCTGGTTGTTCTCAGAGCGTTTGTGTTTACAGGACACACGCGTCAAATTGCCTCGACTTTTGAGAGCAATTCCCAACTTCTGTGATGTCTCACCGCCCCCATCCCCCACCCCCATCCCCCAATGACGTTGCAGTGGTCCACTGTCAAATTCTTCCTCCTCAGATTTTGGAGGTCTTGCCCATCCCACACACACACACACACACACACACACACAGCACCGGTCATCACTCTGTACTCACAAGGCAATGCACCAAGGTGTGTGTTCACGCTTGTGTTTGTGTTTTTATGGCTGCATATTAGCTCAGAACCCCAGTGGGTCTGTTTCTTCATCGCAACTAATTTGTGTTTTTACAGTGCACTAATGGACTTTTATGACATGCACACACACCGGTACACAAATACACAAACACACACACACACACTCTGGCGAGTGGCAGCAGTTTATGGGTGTATCTGTGGGCGGGCAGGCAGTTTGGAGGGAGACGCGCGTGTCAACGTCGCCGAAGAGTTCCTTTCCAATTATCAGCCTCACGCCGCGAGGATAGATTGGTTTTAACTGAATATGCCAAATGAGACCCCTGCTCGACTCATTCAATTAGATTTTTATATTTCCCAAGAGGCAACAATTAGCTCACAACAAGTGCCACTTTACAAGACCCCCGGATTACAGTCGGAGAGCCGCGATGAAATGTTCAATTAGCACGCGGCCGTATGGATGTCGCTGTGGAATGTAAACACGCCACTGATTGCGGCCTGATAATGGGGTTTGTCGTTCGTTAACACCTCTTTTAAATGCTTTTGTCTAAAAGAGGATGCGACTTAATGCAAAGCGGCTGATGAGCGCTGGAAAGGCCGCTGGAAGGCGGTTGTTCTTCTGTTGCCGCGTGATTAATCTCGCAAGGATGGACTTTTTTTTCCCCTAAGAGGAAGCTCTTCACTTTTGTACATTGAACATTAAAGTGTAATTTGCAGAGTTGATTGAATATTCAGAGTGGAGGAGCAGTTTTAGATCTGGAAGTTCTGTCAAGTTTCAGTGTAAAAACTGCAACTTTAAGAGTTTCGAGGAAATTGGAAATTCTGATTTCTGACTTCCAAGAAGAGTGAAATTTTCAAACCCAAGTCCTCTTTAGACATCTGAGGCATGTTTTGCTTGGATTGTTACCGTTTAACAGAAATGACATTGACACGATTAAACAAAGACATGAATTAAAAAATGAATTTGACTGTGGCAGCAACGTGTGTGTCTGCACAGCCAGCAAAATATGGGTGCTACATGCAGATTTTAGTTGATTTTATATTGAATCAAAGTCAGGAATCAACGTTGAAAAATGGTTATCAACAACGTTGATTCAGTGTGTAAATCACGTTGCTATCTGGGATGATAAAAAAGCTCTGTCTCTGAGCTCATTACTGCTGCTGTGGATGAAACAAAGTTTTTTTTTTTGAGGGATTACATGGATTCAGGTCTTTTGTGTGTGGGTGCGTATGGGTGACTGACACTAAGTCACTTAATCCACTCGCTGATATGGAAATGTTCAATGTGGGCATAACTAAATAATGATGGAACCGACACTTTAACAAAAAAAAAGTTTTAATGCTGAAAGACGAGTACAGTGGATTATTGAACTGAGGGCAGTTTTCATTCTGGAGAAATAAACAAAAATGTTGTAAGTCTGCATGATGTGAGGCTGATAGTAAAAGTCATCTTCTTCATCATCATCATCTTCTTCTACTGTTGTTTTAAAGGCAGATCCCACACTGCTGAGCTGCCGCTGGGAGATTTAAAGCGAGGACGATGAGGAGCGGCTGTGGGATGAACAAGGCAAGAGAGAGAGAGAGAGAGAGAGAGAGAGAGAAAAAGCCGATCTGTCTGCGGGCAGTGAGCAGCCCGTCATCCACGTCTGTCTATCAGCCTCCACCAAATGACCCGTTCACTCACATCTTCTTGCCGGCTGCACGACAGCATCCATCACTCCTCCGTCAAGCCGCAGCAACTATAAGTGGAACGGAGAAACTGAGAAAAAAATGCTTTGTTCTCCTGGATTATTGCTCTTATTATAAAGTCTAGAATGTGGAGAGCACTCGCTAAACAGTCATGTCAGTAAAAACCCAACCACGTTGCCATGCGCCGGGTTGCCAGTTGTGTTGCCGAGCTGATTTCCATCATCTGCCGGACGACATGACCACACCAGCTCAGCAGCATATTAAAGTGATGAACTGAACGTAGATTGTCGACACAGATGATGCAAAAATATATATTTTTTATTGCAAAAAAAATAAATAAATTGATGAGGTCTGACAAAACAGCCTTTAAATCACAACAAACAAAAACGCAGCAACGCGATTTATAGCCTCTGCAGAGATGTGTTTTTTTTCTCCTCTCCTCATCTTGTCTGGATGATGTGATTTGTGTGACACTTCATAGACAGGCTGGTGTTTTACGACACTCCCCGTGTTTTGCATCCGCTGCCGCTCAGACACACACAAGTGATTTGTCGCAGTCGCCGAGTCACTAATTGCTTCAGAAACGTCTCATCCTAATAAGGACGCCGACGATGTTCACTGGATAAACTGGTGGATAAAACAAAACAACAAGTGCAACTTTCCCACTGTACAGCAAACCACTGCTGCCAATCCAAACATGGCTGGCTGAGGATGTACACCTGCGTGGACTGTGACTGAGCCAGCATCAGTGCGGGGGCATCGTTCAAAAAGAACAAAAACGAAAACAAAAAAAGAGAACTAGATAAAGTCAGTCTGAGCAGAACCTCGTTTTGAAGCCGCATCCAGTCCTCCCAGTTTCACTCTCCTCTCAGTTGGAAAACAGTTGCAGGTTCATTTGATCGACTGAATAAACTGTTTCACAGAGCCAACTCTCTCCACGTCCCCCCGCCCCGCCTGTCTTCCCGACAGTCGAAACTTGTTAGCTTCTGCACTTTAGCGATGAAAGCCTTTGTTAAAACAAACAAACCTGCAAACTCTCTGTGTGCCGCTGGAAGAGCCGGCGTGCTGTCTGTCTGCCAGCCGGAGGTAAACACATCGTGGGTGTTTTTGTAGCTGGAACAAATAACAGATTTCTGCGCTTCAGGGCTTGAAAAGCAGAGGCAAGGTGTTTCATTTTTTTTTTGGGTGTGTATGTGTGTGTGTGTGTGTGTCTTGGTGACACAGAGGCAGTCATACACCTCCTGTTTGTTTATCCGGGGGAGCGGCGAGGCACCGGAGCTGGCCCCGCTCCGCCGCTGACTGTCTCTGATGCGACAAACCCTCTGAAAACACGTGTAGCTAATAGCCTCCATCTGTGCCAGTAGTTCCCCGGCAGACCGGGGAGCCTCCGGGGATGGGCCTGGATGTGTGAAAATAGCAGCCTGGTCTGTGTCCGGGACTGCAGAGTGTAGCAGGACTGACACCTTAAGGGACATTTTTTTGGTTTTTTACCATTACGGCTCAGAGAGCAGGAGAGATGGTGTTTAATGAGCCCGTGGACCGGCGCTGATCCGCTGCCCTTCGCCCACACAGAACCTCTGCCTCCATCGACACTAATAGTCCAGGATGGCAACTTGAAGTTCACTTTTCTCACACTGAATCTGCCGAAAGCCGAGATCTGACAGAAAGGCTTGTGATGGGTTGTGTTTCCGATATTGGTGGAACATGTGCTTCGTGCCAAGAAGGGTTGTGGATTCATTTCTCACCCCAGCTAGGGGGTCTTTCTGTGCGGCGTCTGCAGGTTCTCTGGCTCCTCCTACTTCCCTCAAGATTCTCCAGCTCCTCCTACCTCCCTCCAGGTTCTTCGGCTCCTCCCACAGCCCGAACACATGCTAGCTGTCGACTGCTGGGTGGATGTGAGTGCTTTCTGATGATTGGTTGCAGTCATCAGCATTGCCACTATTCTCCTCATTGCAAGATAACAAAAAAATATATTTTTAAAATTTGGCATCATTTTAAGGCAGATAACCAAACTCCAGTAGTGTTTTACATTTAAACGTCTCAATCATTTGAATGGCTTCTGTTAAAAACAATGCAATGCAGCAGACTCACTTTGCTCATTCGTCCAAAACCCTGCAGGAAGTGTTGAAGTAAAAATTTAATTTTAAATTTAAAAGCGTATGTGGTTCAAAGCTGCAGCTGGAGATGAAGACAAATGCGTTTCAGCTCCACGGCGGACACTCTTTGGCAAAAGTTTCGTTGGACCCTATGGCGGTGTGGACCAATAGGAAAGGAACTTCTTGGCTGCTTTAGACATGACAATGGACAGAAGGTTTGTCCAATCATCTTCCATCGTTTGGACTCCCTTTCTCAAAACATAAAGAGTCAGGAAATGTTCCACTTGACTCGACAGGTTTTTTTTTTTATATGTGTGTAATAAAATGTTCCAGTGCCATCAGAACCTGAGCGGTGGTGAACCTCCTCCTGCTGCCTCGTTACGAGTCAGAGCAGCTTTGGTTTTAAACCCTTACCGAAAGAAGAAGCCACGCCGCCGAAGGCCAAGATGGGACAAGTTTACTTCACTTTGCTGCTTTCCAGTTTCTGTTTGCTGGAGCGAGTTTCAGAATTGAATTCTTTCTTGTTTACATCTCTGCCCTTGAGTCGCTCTTCCACTCCCTTTCCCTGTGTGTTTTGCCTGAATTGCTAGAATTTTCCGAGACGGCTCGCGCCCTGAAACTCTCCCTTTCATGCACTTTTAATCCGCAGCTGAAAAAGGCTTCAGAGGAGCAGCAGCAGGTGACTCTTCCAGTCGGAGGAAAATAAAACAGTGGGCAAATTAACATAAAACATCCACAACATACATTATTTATAGTGCCGCAGACGGACCAAACTGTGAACCTTGATGTAAAGCGGACCACCCACCCTTCAAAAACACTTTTAATATTCTGCTCTTTGTCAGCAGGTCGGTGGTTAATTTACCCCAAATTTTATCTGAAATGACTTCCAAAAAAAAAAATAAAAAAATCCATCAACATAATCATCAGTTTTTTTTTAATGTGTTTTCTCTTGAAGGTTGTTAACTAGTTAACTAGAGCAGAACATCAACTGCAGCTCTAATTAGCCATAATCAGACTCAACTCTCACTCCATCATCTTCACTTCCCCCTTCCTTCATTCCTCAAACTGACTCAACCATCCCTTCATCACCTTGTCCTTCACCTCTCATCCATCCATCCCTTCATTTTTTTTTTTACCTCTCATACCTCCACCCTCTTGTCCTTCACCTCTCATTCCTCATCGGCTTATCCTTTTACATCTCATCCCTTCATCTCCTCGTCCTTTCACCTCTCATCCCTGCATCGCTTCACCTCTTATTCCTTCATTCTTTCACCTCTCATCCCTCCATCACTTCATTCTTTCGCCTCTCATCCTCCACCCCTTATCATTTCACCTCTCATCAACACATTTTTTCATTCTTTCACCTGTCATTCCTCCATCCCTTCATTCTTTTACCTTTCGGCCCTGTATTCCTCCATTCTTTCACCTTTCATTCATCACTTCATCTTTCCATTCGTTCACCTTTCACCCCTCCATCCCCTCATCCTTTTATCTCCCATCTTTCTTCATTTCTTGCTTTCACCTCATCCCTCCATCCCCTCAACATTTCACCTCTCATCAATCCATCCCCTCATTCTATCACCTCTGGTACCCATCTCCTTTCACCTCATCCCTCCATTTGTCCAACTCCACCACGCTCTTATTCCTTCATTCCCACCACGTCTTCCTCCTTTTATGTGGATAATTACCTGTGAGAGCCCACCACCAGGGAAACCAGGACCTTTAACCTTTAGGCCAAATTCCTTCTATTCTTTTTTCAGCCCTCCAAAATTGGGTTTAATCAAAGTGAGTGTTCTTTCTCGAAGATGATCCTCCATTTTGTTTTTGTTTTTTTGACAACTGACTCTCAGTTAAAGCCTTAAAATATCACAAATCTTTCTTCTTATTCCTGTTTCTTTAATCCTTCACACCTGTTCTGTTTTTTCTTTTCCTGTTCTTCCGGCTTCCCCCGTCTACTCCCCTGTGATCCGACGGAGCCACGGAGGGTGAATAACGCTGAATAAGCCCCCAACCCCCCGGTTCCGCGTTAAAGGGTGTCAGACAAATGCATCCTCTAAATGCCTCCTCAGCACGAGGGCCAAGTGACGTGAAGCGGAAAAAGTCGTATGGCAGCGCGAATTAGAGCAAATAAGTTGTGTGGTTCCATTCTGTTTGGTTGTGGTTATGGCTTTTGAAGTGCGCCGGCCGCCTGCAGGCACTCTCAGCCACCTCACCAGTAATGTATTGTTTATGGCACGGGGCCTCGGGCGGACAGGATGATGGATTGAGTCGCTCTGTTTTCTTCACGCGATCCGTCCTCAAAGAGCGAAATCGATCTGGATCAAGGAGGTGGGGGCGAACGGAGGGTGGTTGAGGAGAGGAGGGGGAAAAAACTGGCGAAAATAGACTTTTCGTTGCACGCTTTGATGCCGTGATGTGTTATTTTGTCAGGAGCGTTTTAGAGTGAAATCAGAGATTTGACTTCGGAGCAGTGGAGAGCAGGAGCTCTGTGAATTTTTAAATGGGCGCGTGTGTAAGGTGTCTGCGGGGTGTGTAGCACGTTGGGGAGGCAGCAACAGCAGCAGCAGCAGCAGCAGCTGTAGGAGCTACAGCAGCCAGGCAGGTCGCCTCTTTCCCACGCAGCTCACTTCAAATCTCCAATATTCACTCAATGCTCCATTGAAACTCAACACAATGGAACAAAGCCAGTGCAAATATGTGAGGCAGCAGACACTTATAAGATTTTACACGCTGAGAAACTTCAAACGTTGTTGGCCACTGCTGAGCAAATAGACTTGAATTAGCATGCTAACCAGCTAGCTGCTTTTTGAATTCATACGATTCCCAATGGAAGGAGATTCTCGCAGCAGTTATAAAAACTGCTCAAGAAATATTACTTCAGGGCATCTCGTGGCTGTTATGAGCACAAATTAAAATCAACTTCAAATGAACAACATCACAATTCATCACAAGTTTGGTTGCTCTGATAAACGGTGTGAATACCTGTGTAATCAGTGTGCTGAGCCACAATATAGAAAATGTTGAGAATCTAATCTGCACACATGAAGTAAATAATAATAAAAAAAAAATCAGTGTACAAGGTGCCGTCAGTGACACGGTGATGCAGGTGTGGCTGTTATTACACTCACTGCCTCTGGAGGGCAGAAGGACTCCACAGACTCCCTCGCTTTCACTTTAACTGAATTATATTCTTTCTCTTTCTTTCTTTCTTTCTTTCTTTCTTTCTTTCTTTCTTTCTTTCTTTCTTTCTTTCTTTGTGCTTTTCCAGGTACCAGCATCACAGAGCTTTACTGCTTTACCAATTCCATCAAAAAGCCATTTAACAAAGCGCAGACCTGGCCGGCCCTGCCTCAGTGCCTCCTCTATACCTTTACTTTCACATCTCTCTCTCTCATTCACCACTCACACACACACACACACACACACACACACACACACACACACACACACACACACACACACCCCTCTCGTACTGTCTTTAAATCTCTCTCCCTCATGCTATCGACCCCGTCCAGTCCTCAATCCACAATTCCGCCTCTGTCTCTTTGTTTTTCATCACCCCTTCCCAACCTCTCTCCTCCCCTCTTTATTCCCTTGCCACTCTTACTCTCTGTGTACACACACATGCGTGCACACACAGAAAAAAAAATCCTACAGTAGTATCACACCAAGCAGTATCACTGTAAAAGGTAAAATAGGTGTAATAAGCTGCTGTACAATGTTTTTGTAACGACAGTGAACTCTGCACATTGTCCTCCAGGTCATAGTTCACATACAATGGCAGCATTTGTTTATAATGAGCTTTATTATCAAAGCTAATTTACACAATAACTTTTTGTCTTGTCCCAAAACACGTGGAAAATCCAACACAGCATCAGTTTTGTTAGCAGGAAGCTAAAATCCTCCCAGTGTTCACTGGGACTCTACAGACTTTGTTTGCATGGAATATTGTTTTAGTATTTACTTAATGTTTTGTATTTATACTGTATACTAATGCTCATTAACTCAAAGTCTTATGCGAACCCACAAAATCCGCATTACTGTTAATAAGAATCTGTCACAAAATTTGCAAATTTAAGAATTATGCTTCAGCTTTTCACGCAGCGGCTCATTGACGCCTGATACAGATGCAGATTAGTTAATCCTGAATTAAGGTTAACTGGAGACCTCGCTGAGGAGGTGAAAGTCAAGGGCAACGGGCGGCTTCTGCATGCGACCACATCCTGCCCTCAGTTTTGTCTCTCATTCACTTATTCATTTTTGTACTTTTGTTGACACAACATTTTTTTTCGTGTCGGCTCAGCTCTCGCTCTCAGCCCCGACTGCACGCCGCCGCCAACTTTTCTTCGCGCTTCAGGCGTCGCCCCAGGATTTCTACTGATCCATTTTTCTCACCCAAGAAGTGCCAGCAGCCAGGCAGCCAGCCACGGTCTCTCCGTCAGTCTGGTTAGCGGTGCTTGGCTGTGCGCTAGCACCAACTCAGACAACAACAATTAAAATGCAAAGCAGAGCAACTTTCCCATAATTATACTTTCACGCCGGCTCCAGCGTCCCTGAATTGAGTAACATTTCTCGAGCATATTTGCCTGCAGAAGATCCACGAGTGAGCTCTAAATAATTTAATTAGCCAATTTTGCTTTCTAATTCCGCTGGTGTTTCCTTATTTCCGTATTGCTCCGACTGCACTTTGCATCCACATTAATCTTGGGGGAAATTAAATGTGTGTGTGTGTGTGTGTGTGTGTGTGAGTGTGTGTTTGGGGGGGTTGGAGGTGGTCACTCTCATGCTCGCAGTCATTACTCAGCAGCAGCTCTGCACAACAAACATTTTGCGATGCCGAGCCAGGAGGAGCTCGCAACACTTTACTATCAGATCGCAATAGTTCCGTCTGCATTCAAGCTGCCGGGATTCAAAGCACGGGAAGGAAGACTGATGGAAGCAGCTGGAAAGATTAAACATATTTGCTGCTGCGGTTGTTGTTGTTGTCGTCGTGCGGTGCTGGCGGCGCAGCGTATACAGTTTATTTCTCATGCATATTTAAAGCTGTACTTTAGCAACCCTGCACGGCAGCTGGATCGGCCAGATAGCAGAGGTTTTCCATCCTCCATCTTGTCCAAGCTCCAGCACATAGCATTTTCAATCAGTTCAAGTGGATTACTTAAAGAATGCATACGGTCGGCCGCTAAAATAGATTTTCACAAAACGATTGCACTGCAAATTTTGGACTTTTAAATTGTTTGCTTCGGACTGTCAGCTAGCCACGGTGCTAAAATGCTGCTTAATGTGGTGGGAAACCTGATTGGCCATGGACACGATAGTTCTTCCGATCACTCTCAGCATTGGCCCCCTAACCTTCATTCTCCAAATGGTTCCAAGGGGCTCATCACCAGACTGGAAAAGTCTATTGGATGTTGTAGACACTCCATGTGTCCAATCAGAACAGTCTATCTGTGTAACGACCAGAAGTGAACCAACGTTGGTTCACTTTTTTGTTTTCATCTCAGATCTCCGACTCCTGAGATGTTGGAGGTTTCCTCCCTCGTCTTCACGGTGGGCAGAAGCTCTGAGATTGCTCGGCGTCCAAGGGGGAAGTGATGGGCGCTCCAACCGTCTGGACGTCCTGCCTGTTAGCAGCCTTGAAATCTGTTTCTGTCATCCCTCACGGCACCTTCCTCTCCCCAAGTCCTCCATTTCCCTCCCCGTTCCATCCTCTGCAGCTCCTGCTTCCACCCTTCAGTTCCCATCTTGCTTCGTTTTGTTCTCCTCTCCTCCCCCGCAGCGCTGGCTGCAACTTAGCAGCACCGGCAGTAATAGACACCAAATTACAATTAATCCTGCCTCGCTCGATTTGCCGATAGTCATCCTGCTGGGAGGCTAAAAAAGAGAGGGAGGATGGGTTCCAGGCAGAGAAGTAGGAGGGAAAAAAAAACAGCGGGGAGATGAAAGTACAGACAAGGGTTGGAAACAGTAGGGAGGAGACTGGAACGCGAGGAGATTAGTGGAGATAACTACAACGACAGTGTTCGCACTCTGTGTTTTACTATGCTGGATTAGTGTTTGTTTATTTGCCGCGCTCATGTCAGCAACGGGGACGGGGAAAGAGGGAAAGAGATGAGAGAGAGAGAGCGAGGGAGAGAGGAATGAGAGCGGGCCGAGAACTCGTGATGGAAAACCGCATGCAAAAAAGAAGAAAAAACAGACATTTTCATTATTTTCCAGGATAATAGAGACACAGAGGGCCACTGCGGCAGGAACCAGGGACAAATAAAAGAGACGGCCAATCAACGTGCAGCAGCAGCAGCAGCAGCAGCAGCAGCAGCAGCAGCAGCAGCAGCAGCAGCAGCAAGCTGGAGTCCGTATGATTCCTTAAAGCGCCGGCCGGCCAGCTGCGAGGCGGCTCCAGCACGGCGAGTCGCACGTGATGGAAAAGCAGATCGGAGAGAAAACAGCGAGGAGGCGGGCGAGCAAGTGGGCGAGCGAGGCCTGACAAGTCAATTTTGGTGGTCAAGTCCTTCTCAGCTCAGCCCTGCAGTTTCTCAAGGCTTTGGCGGTAAGTGGAGGGGTGTGTGTGTATGTGTGTGTGCGTGTGAGGGGTGGGGGTTGGGGGGTGAGAGGGGCTTTAAGCAGGTGGCACATGATTGGCTGGCATCAGGAGACCAAACGCCGCTGGGCCGCCTGCACGTCCTGGCAGTCGCACAAATTTTTAGACTTTGCTGCTTTTGCGGATAAAGGACGGCAGCGGCGAAGGGAAGAATAAAAAAGAAAAAGAAAATCAAGTTTGTCCTGCGCTTCAACGTCTCGCTGTATTTGTCTCCACCAGAGCGGAGACACTCCCTCTCACTCTCTCACTCTGTCCTCTTGAAAGCAGCTTTTCCGAGGCCGTCACGTCCTTCTTGGGCCACTTCTGTCTTCGTCCGCGTCTCATTTTTTAAAGCGTGCATCATGCAGAGTCAGGAGACGAAGAGCGTTTTCTTTTTTTTCTGTTTACCAGGCCGAGCGACGAGTGCAGCAGCCAATTTCTGTGATTTCCACACTTAGATTAATCAACTGCTGCATTCTGAGGTGAGGGAGAGAAAGAGAGACAGAGAGAGAGAGAGAGAGAGGAAACCCCTGCATCCACATGCATGGGTTGCAGGCTGCTTTGCATTGGTTGGCAAGCGTATGAAGACTGATGAAGTGAAGTACTGTTTTCTTTTTTTATGAGTTCACAAGAACTTAGTCACTCGTCCCAACAACAGGTCCTCTGACAGCAACACATTTTAGCAAACACGGCAGAGCAGAGCAGACGGGTGGGAGCTGCAGTTGCCAGCAGTGGTCCCAGAGCACCGAGACATGCTTTGATGCTCCTCTTGTGGTTATAAATCAAGAAGTAGAGTGGAAGTGGCAGCGGCTGCAAAGTGGAGCAACACAGTGACAGAGTTGGTGAGTTATTGAGAATTGTAGAGGTGGGAAATAAGTGACAGACCGAAAAACAACAACAAAAACATTACAGACACTTCAGTCATGGATAAGTAAAAACTGACTGCACATCCTTCAAGGTGTATTTGTCCTTTTTACATTTTAATACTTCACCACCACCAATATTTTTGTGAAATCTCGAGTCTCTTACTTTTACTTTGATTTTTTTTTTTTTTTAATTCCAGGTAAAAACATGTTTTTAATTTATCTCATCTCGCAGATCGGTTTCCGTTCTTTCCACAAGGCCGCTGCAAGTTTTTTTTTTCCACCTCTATCTTTTCAAGTGGATTTTATACTTTATTATTTGGATTTATTTGTGACTTGCTCTCACTTAAAAAGTCAAAGAGGTAAAGTGGGTGCAGACCTGCGTTTACACCTAGGATCCCTTTGAAGAGACAGAAACTGACTGGCAAAGCGCACAAGGAATCAAAAAAAGGAAAAAAAAGATTAAAGTAGCATCGCTCCCAGTTGGCAGCCAATTTTTGTGCTTGCACATTCCAAGGTTTTTCTTTTTTTTGTTGCTTGCCAAAAGGTTTTTTAGAACGAAGGTCAGTGAGCACAATGGGCAAATTGATGGTCCCTTCAGAGCAGCAGAGTTTCTTCATAAACACTCTGGAGGTGCGAGCCAGCTTTAGGGTTCAGTTATAGCTTCAAAAGCACTTCAAGTAAACAAACAGTTTGGAGGCTATTACTTCCAAATGAACAGTTAATTATAAGAACAGGTGGAGACATCGTCCTCTTGGAATCAGGTTTAACGCATAATGATGAAATTATGTTATGGGGAACATGGGCAAAATTCAGACCCAGTCACTGCTTCTTCGTCTTCTTTTTCTTCTTGTCATGAGCTGAGCTGCATGGTGGAGTGAAGGAGCCTGTGGCTGTTCCAGACAGACTCTGCCTGCATTATTACTAAATCAAAGTTTCATTCTGGGCCACGGCGGGGGAAGAAATTGGGCAGTTCGGCGTGACTTCATGCAAACTGTCTGAAAAAACACCCCGCTTGCAATCTGACATTGAACAAATATCGACAGGAAGTCTAACGAGGTGGCAGAGGAGAGCGATGGCGACGCCTCTGCTGCTTCCTGCTCTTCCCACGGAGTTTAGTTTGTGCTGATTCGTGTTTCACAAGTCCAATGCTGATATATTGTTGAGTGCTAACTGCAGACTAATCCATGGCTGACGTTGCACAGAGACCCAGGAGGACTTTAACGACTTTAATGACGTTTTCTGGCTGTCACAGTTAAGATGTCGGGGAAAAAAAGCCAAAGAACCTCAGACTAAAAAGCCTCCGCTGTGTTTGTCTGGTCACGGCGAAAGTCGTAGTCTGTCTCGTCAAACGCCATCGACTGGAAACGCTGCGATTTATGGCACTGAATGATTTGAAGCTCACCGCAGATGGTGAGAGAATGATGGAAAACAGAAAGATGCCAAACAATGAACCCTGAAATTAATTCCACTTTGTGTGAATTATGATGTGAATCTGAATTCTACATCACAATAACACTGCGTTAGCATCGGGTGCCAGTGTGTTTGTCGTGAAGCAGACAGCACAGCCAACATCGGAAAAAATGTCAAAATATGAAAGAAGAAAAAGATTCCTGGATCCAGACCAACAAACTAATCACTTTCTTCTTGGCAAGCTGAGTTTCCAACCAGACTAGTACGTGTTCTGCAATATGTACTGAAATTCCAAACAAACAAATTGGACCAAAACAGCAACAAGAAACAAAACAAACAAAAACAACAACAACCTGCTTGATTGAGTGAACGACTGTGTGCAGGCCAGAATGAGTGACGACAAATTAGGTATTGTCTAACAAAGCAGTAATAAAATTAAAATTGGATGAACAAAAGTTCCTGCTTTGGTTCCCCTTTGATGTCTGTTGAAACACTATTTTGTAACTAGAGGAACACGATCAATCCGGAGCTGTTTACTGGGCCCCATGGGTTCTGCAGATCTGCTCTTCAGCTTCACTGAACTTTAAACCAGCAGCCGGAGTCGATACGCACGAGAGGAGCAGGAGTTCATGGAATGAATCCTGCCCATGTTGAAACGCAAATGTGTACAAAGTAAATCTGACGCAACCTGCCAGTGAACAACCCGAACCCTGATCCTCTGGTGCCCCCCATGGTGGGTTTTGGTACTTCTGCGTTTTGGGGAAGTTTGCGTTTCTGACAGGGGTCACCAACCTTTTTGAACTCGAGAGCTATTTCATGGGTACTGAGTCATACGAAGGGCAATTAGTTTGCTACACTCATTTGAAATAACACATTTTCTCAGTTAGCCTTTAGTTATATCCATCCGTCCATTTTCCATACCCGCTTCTTCTCATGTGGTCTTTGGGGGCAACCTGGTGCCCATGCGCACCGTGTTGGATCCAGGACATTATTGGAAAATACAATGCAATATAATATAACCGATCAATCCATCAAGACAGGATCCAGCGGTTCATCATGGAATAAGGTCATAATTAAAAACCTGACCAATCGGAGAAACGACTGACTACTTTAGCGAAACATCAGTTGCGTTGCAGTCGCTGCGCTCGACACAAACAGTGTTTGTCCTGGCTAATAAAAACTGGTTCCATCAGATGGAGGCTGCAACCATTGGCTCACCACATTACGGCCACATCAAATGGCAGAAACATACATGTATTCCATACAGCAGGCTGACGGCTGCCGCTCTCCCCGGAGCCGCCTCAGTAACGGCCGTGATTTATAGGACGTGAAACACTTAAACGACACAGCGTAATGTTGCTGCTCCGCCCTGCACAACAAATCTACGCCATTTCACTAGCGATGCCGAAGCCGCCGCTGCCTCCGTGACACAACCCCCCACGCCCCAACCCCCACTCTCCTCCACCCCCCTGGTTCTCCGCCATCCGTCTGCCTCTGTGCCGGAGGTGCCGCTTGCTATTTGGATGATTTAGTCCGAGAGGGAGAAAGGGATTTCATTAGCTGTTTACCTGAGGGCCTCTGGTACCTGTGGTGCTGTAAGGCAGCTTTATTAAAAAAAAAAAAAAAAAAAGAACACGCACAAAAAAGAAGCGAGCAAACCCTGTATTCGTTTGTGGCAGGCGGAGGAGCGCAGGGGCTCGGCAGGGGCGGAGCTTCACCTGGTGCGTCTCGCTAAAGGTTCTGCTCCTCTGGGTTTCCGGGCCCCCACCTCAGGGGCCCCGCCATGCTCACAGGGCAGCCGGCGTGGATGGATTTATATTCCGAGACACGGCGATGATGAGCGAAAAGGATCAGCGGGGTCAGGGAACATTTTCAGACACCATCCCCTGATCCTCCCCGTTCGCAGGCATCATGTCTGGGAATGAAGGGGATCAGCGGCAGGTTCGGCTCCGCTGCGAGTCGCAGGTTAGATACCTTCTAGAGACTGGAAGGAAAACTCTGACACTGCCTTATTAAAAAAAGAAAAGAAAAGAACAAACAAACAACAAAACACAGAAAAAAACATAAAAAAATCAGTGGGGAGAAAAATTCAGGTTGTGTTGAGGATGTGAACTTTTCATTTCTAGGGTGATAAAAGAGAAGAGAATTTGAAAGACAAAAACTGGAGCGTTGATGACGCAAAAAAAAATAAAAAAATCCTGCAAAAGTATCAAAAGGAGTAAAAAGAAGAACTTTTCCCAGTCAGGTTATGTGAGAAAATGAGAGTGAAGCGAAATGAGACCCTGGAGACCCTGAAGACCTTCAGTCGATGGGAATGTGAAACTGCTGACGCTGCCAAGACTGCAGGTGGAAAACAGCTTGAGAAATACTTTAACGTGAGGTTATGTCAAACGTGTTAAAATATATATTAATGAGTGGATTTGAGAGAGCCGTGGCCCTGAGCTCAGGAAGAAGCTGGTATTGAAAATGGACGGATGGATGGATTTCAGAGAGTAAAGTCAGGTGTCAAATGTGCATTTCCTGCATGCAGACTATTTTTTTCTTCTTCTTCAGCCTGGAGGAAGTTCTGAAACCACACCCCTGTTTTCAGATCCTCGCTGGAGCTCCTCCGATGAGTGTGACGCTCTATTCTTTTTTAGAAGCCTCCACAACAGCAGCGGTGGAAAAAACAAACAAACACACTGAGCGGAATCAGAAAGCTTTTTTTCCCTCCCTCTCCACCCTGAGCGAAAATTAATCAAACACGGATCGTCGGCGGAGAGATCTCCCCCCTCTGGCAGCGTTTCATAATGAAGCGGCGCTATTTGTTCGCCTGTCAACCTGCAATAAGTGGCGCGATTAATCAAGCTTATCTTTGTAACGTCAGCTTTAATCAACAGCGCTTTGGCACGTTCGCCGCCCTTTGACATCATTTGTATGCATGCAGTCGGCTGCCTGCTCCCGGAGACAGCTGTGGATATAATGGAGGGCGGGCGCACGCGCACACACGCTCGCGCAGGACACACACATACACACACCTGCTGCAGATGCAAACACACAAGCGTGCAGTTCACGGGTGCTGGCATATATTTCCTGTGCGCCGACACGCCGTCACGCTCCCACGTGCACCTCTAAACACCCGCGCAGGACCGACATCAAGCAGGAAGAAACACGCGGCTGCATGTTTTCTAAACTCGTGTGTGCCCACATATTCCGTGCTGACGCGCGCACCGAATAAAGGTATGAAAGCGGGTAAAAGAAAAGTGGCGATAAAGCGAGCGGAAGGGAGCGGAAGGGAGCAGAGGAGCAGAGGAGCGCTGGAGGAGTGACGGGGGTTGATGGGAGTCGGAGGAGACAAAGACGTGAAGATGAGCAGGAAGAGCCGTGATGGGTTTTTCTCTTTTGCCTTGTTGCTTTCAGGAGGAGACAGACTCAGGTTGAGCACTCTTCATTTTCACTTCACCGTCTGTGTAACTCAAAATACTGCGAGTAGAAACATAAACAACAGCAACAACAACCAAAAACTACGGAAGCAGAAGAACCCCAGACTGACAGGCACCAGTTTGTGTGTGTGTGTTTTCTGACAAAGCAGATGGAATGTTGCCAAAATTGGGCATTTGACTGAGACGCTGCTTGGAATGGAAAGGACATCTGAGGGGAGGAAAAGAATGAGGAGTTTTGTGAAAACATCTTTGCAGCAGAAGTGAAGTATGTTATTAAATCAATGCCGCCTTAACCAGAAAGATCCTCGATAATCAATACCGGAAATATCTGTTTGAAAAGTGTTTATTCTGTCTGCCACATTCACACTGGTGGTGGTAAGCTACATGTGTAGCCACAGCTGGCCTGGGGCAGACTGATGGAAGCGTGGCAGCCAATCTGCGCCAAGCGGCCCCTCCGACCACCACCAGCCAACATCCACTCACATTCATCTGAGGCAATGTGGGTTAAGTGTCTTGCCCAAGGACACAACAGCAGACTGGGATGGAGCAGGATTTGAACCACCAACCTTTCAGTCAGTGGACAACCCGCTCCACCACCTGAGCTACAGTCGGCCATTCTGTTCATCCTAACTCCTCACTGCTGAAGGAGCCGCTCCACATGCTGCTGCTGCTGCACCGTCACGGCTTCAACGCCACCATTACGTAACAACTCTTACGGCTCCGCTTGCGTTTGGACGGCAGCCACAACAAGGCTGTGCGACACCGTTGCATCTTGTCGAACAAATAAACAAGCGAGCTGAGTAAGACGATGCCCCGTCCCCCCCACCACCACAATCAACTCCTCCCGCGCATCGGGCCGAGAGCCAAGTCCTGCATCGCGCTTTAAGTAAAGTTCTCCGACTCCTGAAACCATTCCAAGATTTTTCCCTTTGACGGGAAGACGGAAAAGAGAAGAGACAGACGGAGGCGTCTCGGGAAAAAGCGTCGCTCTTCTCCTCCTCCTCCTCCTGCAAGACTTCCTCGCGGGCGGCGGCGGGGGGAGAGATAACGCTGAGTGACAGCAGGCGGCCCGGTGGAAAGGTTGCTGTGGAGGCCCGTCACTCTGGGAGAGGCCTCGGAGCTGCAGCAGCCACGATAGGGCAAGAGTCCTGGGAGGCCTCCTCCGTTCCTGTCTGATGCTCCCGAAACACACAAAAACACACACACATACATACACACACACACATACACACACACACTCCCGGCCGCTGAGGGAGAGCCAGAGATTACAGGAGGTGAGTTGGAGTCGCAGCTGGAGCTGAAATGTTTCCCTCTTAGATTCCGACATTTCTTATTTTTTTTTTCACTGCTGGCGTCGCCGCCCTCAACGCCCCCCTCCCCGCCACCCTGCGGCGACCTTTGCCTCTGACCTTCCGCAAACCTCCCACCTGCTGCTCCTCCTCCTCCTCCTCCTCATGCTCCCTCCATCTCCTTCCCTTTGGCCTCCCTCACACAGCTGAGGGTCACCTCTCTGGCTCCGCCCCCTCTCCTTCCTCGCCGCTTCCCCCCGCCTGCGGTCCTGCCTCCCGTCTTCCTCTTCCTCTTCCTCTTCCTTCCTGCGGCTCTCAGCCCAGAGCGGTTAAAAAACTCCTGGCTGTCACTTCACCTCCCTCACCGCCCCCCCACCGTGCCTCACCCACCTCCTTCCCCTCGCCCTCCTGTCAATCTACCTTCTTAGGTGACCCACTTAGAGAGAGAGAGAAAGAGAGAGAGACCCTCCCCCCCTCCCCCATCTTTGATCCGTTCCCTCCCTCCACTCGTTGTGTCGCTTGATTAGCCGCTGTGCCATTTCTGTGCTTTTTGCACACTGGAGCACACACACACACACACACACACACACACACACACACACACACACACACACACACACACACACACACACACACACACACACGTCACCTGTCGGTGTGCCTGACCTATTTCCACCTTGTTCTCTCACAACACACTGGTTTACACAGAACAACAGACTGTCTGCAGCGTTTATGGGTCCTTCATTTTTCCGTTCTTTTTTTTTCGTTTTTTAGCAATGTGTGCAACTGGCGTTGCGTGTCAACTTTTCTCCTGTCTCACGTCTTGACCACAAGTCAGATTGAACTATTGCACTCACACCAGGAGTCCCTGGGAGCAGCAGCCACTTATTTCCAACAAAGCTGGAAATTGATCATCATCATCATCATCATCATCAATTGATGATGATGATGATGATGATGATGATGATGATTAAATTGCGATGATTATATCTGTCTTTAGCTGCGCCTCCTCCCCCCCACAGCCTGACACCTCTGTCAAGTCTGAATCTGTGTGGGAGGTGAATTATCGCAAACAGGTTTCTCTTACTTAACAGTTCTGCCTGCCCCCTAGTGGCTACCCCATGGAAATGAAACTCCACATACATCATCTCTCTCTCTCTCTCAAAAGGGATCCCAGGTCCCGGCCTCCCACGCTGCCATCCCCAATCAGAGATAATCAATTCCGGACAGAGGAGACACCTGCTGCGCTCCGGAGTTATTGCTTTAATAAGGACAAGCTGCTTACCGACGTGTGTACAAGTCTTTATATGGCTTCAGTAAACACTGCGGCTAATTTTATGGAACTGTTATTAAATGGGAAGCTTGGGCAGGCTGCTGTCACACTGCTCACATAAAGCCGACTGCTGCAAGTCCGACCGGGGCCGTATAGTGTCCACACCGACACTGAGGTTTTACTTAAACACAACATCACACCTCCAAGAAAAAACACATAAAAAAAAACAAACATTCATGGCAGCAGATCATCGCAAGCATCTCAATAGGATCAAAAACAGCAAATTTGGTTTCAACCGTAAAAAGAAAAAAAACAAAACGCTCACTCAGGAAACCCTGTTGTGTCGTTTATTGTAACATGACTCCTCTTCAATAGCCGGATCTGACATTTATTTGGGTTTATTTGGTCGTGGAGGGACAGCCTGAAACTTCACAAAGTCGTTAACCTGCCGCCATTTCTCCTTGACTCATTTTGGCCTTTTTTTTTTTTGCTTTGCTTCGGCGATGTCAGCTGCCTCTTTTGTGCTGATCCGGGACGACGAGGTGAAAGAGAGAGAGAAAGAGAGGTGGGGGGGAGGGAGAGATGGAGAGCTGATCTTTTTCCCTTCGTCTGGCCCTTTCTTTGTGCGTCGATGGCAGGAGAGAAAAGGCAAAGATGGAGAGGAGCTGGAGAGGTCATTACCTGCTCTGCAGACTGGAGGGTGATGAAGAGAAGGCTGTCGGTTGTCCGGTCAGATGGACCTTTTCACTCCACTTATTTATATAACCTGAAGCACATTATAAAAAAAAACCTGACAAAAACAGCACCCTTCGCTTATTGAGCGGGACAAAGTTAAAAGGGCAGATGGGAGCGATCTCACCCTCTACTGTGTTTTGGAAGCACCCCGCTCCCCCCCCCCCTACACAGTGAATAATGGTTGTAAAGAGATTGTTAACACAAAGAAAAAGTCTGCACTCATTAGTCTGTGTTTGAGTTCTAACATTCACTGGCAGTCGAGGCGGAAGGATTTAAACTCCGTCTTACTTTGCCACCTTGTTTCCTGCTTTATTTGCACTTTCTTTCTTCCACACCTGCGCCTTTGCAGCTACTGCTGACCACCTGATCAACCTCCGTAAAAAGACGGTGTAATGGGGTGAAGGTTGAAGGTGGGCGAGGTATCCACGTTTGTGTGCACAGGCCACCGTAGCTCACTGGCAAACTCAGGAGGGGGAGGGAAAATGAAAGACGCTGCAATCTAAAATATAATCACTTGATGTTGCTGTTTCTTCTTCAAAATCTCCAAATATTACTTGCTTCACCTTTAAATAGTGGTAGTCCTGCATATTTCAAAGTCGTCTCCCAAGTTATGAGCGCAGCTTTTTGGCGTGAATGTCATGAACGCACCGTTTTGTGTTTGTTCGGCGTGACTGAGACCCATTATGCGACACGGTGAAGAAAACGGCTATTTAGCAGCAAGCAGTTCAGGTCATAGTAAGAATATTAATTTCTGGCTGGGTTTGCCGGAGTCGACTCTGCCCTCTTAAACTTTCCCTCCTCTCGGCGGGATGTTTGTATGCAGCCGCCGTGGTGCCGTCTGGCCCCTTGCTCCGCCTGGCTGCCTCTCGCCTCCTCCTGGCGACGTCTAAACTATCGGGCACATGCCGGGACATTTCCACGCTCCACCTCCGTCGGCCCCGTTTCCGTCTCCCCCCTCTGTGTTCATGCATAAGAATGTGCGTTTGTGTGCAGCCGCCCAGACAAAAGCACTTATGGAAATAGCGCTGCTCCCTTGTCTCTCGTTCGGTCGGTGCCTCGGCCGTGCAGGTTGCATTATTTTCTCTGGTCGGCGCCCCCATGTGGATCTTCCTAATCTCCGCCTTGCGGCTCTACATTGCACCAACCTTGATCAAGAGTGCTCAAGTGGTACAGCACTGTATTTAAATCATATGGAAGGATTTTTTTCTTAAGAAAAATAGTATTTTTCAATCATGGCCTTTTGCACATTTCAATGTTGTTTCTAAACATTTCAAATTCAAATTTCAAATTTTTTTTTTTGCTGTTGTTGTTTGTTTGTTTCACAGTCCGACGAGCGGCTTCAGAAGGACACAAGCCCGGCGCTCAGCAGCTGTGGAGGCGTAATTTTCCAGACTCCGGCTAATTGGAGAGCAAATATTGAATTTCCATTCTTCAGGTGGACAGAGGCCCGATTCCCCAAACGAACGCGCAAAGTGTCGCGCTGGTCCCGCCTCCGCCCGCAGCGTCGCAAGCACAATAAACGCGCTGCAGCGGCAGACAAATACTTGTTGTTCGGTGAACCGACTTGGTCTCGGTGAACCAGAGCCGTTCACTCGTCTCTGCTGGACCGAAGAGTTTTTTCTTCTCTTTATTGGCGCATTTTTTTCCCCTGGGGGTTTCTTACCTGTTCTGTTTTATTTTTTGCCCACTGCAACAGGCTTCGCTAGGCAGGGGAAGACAGACAGACAGACAGACAGACAGACAGACAGACAGACAGACGCACACACACACATATGCCTTTAAAGGTTCCCTGTGGCCTCCTCCCTCCTCCATCCTCTCAGGTGTGTTATTTACGAGGCAGGCAGCTGCTCTGTGAATCTCTCTCTCTCGCTCTCTCTCCCTCCCTCCATATCTCTCTCTCCCTCTCTCTCTCCCTCCCTCTCTCTCCATTTTTGTGTTCAACTCCTTCAGAACTCATTAGACTGTGAAGGGCAATTTAGCCACCGCTGGAAGAGGGAAAGTGCCTATTTTTTTTCTTCCATTTCCTCCATCCAGCTTTCCAGCTATTACATATGGATGTCTGTTTTCTTTCTTTTTTCTTTTTAAGAAGCTGTGCTCGGTTTCTTTTGACACTGACAGAAACTGTTGGCTGGAACCAGAACTGATTTGTATGACGAGGCAGCAGCAGCAGCAGCAGCAGTAGCAGCAGCAGCAGCGAATCGCTGAATATTTTCCAGGCGCCTATTTCACCTTTTTTCTGCGCCTCTTATTGACTTCCAGCTTCTGATATCATTAAGTTATTTCCTGTGTCATTTAAATGTAGGGCTTTTCCTAACCTCAACTATTACAAAACAAAAATATAAAAATACTCATCGCCCTTGTTTGCAGGTAAATATTTGAAAAACGTTTTAGCTTTTGTTTTTTTAATCTACACTGATAGAGGAAAATGTATCTTTAATCTTTAATCCATTTCATGGATCGATTTCTTTATATAGAAATCAATGCTCATCATTTAGAAACTGGAAAATGCATCATGAAAACGTCCAAGCCTGATGTATCATAAAATAATCATTTCGTGCGGCCTTTTGAATTGTCAACGCTCTATTTCAGAAGCATCGCTCGGCCCTTTGAGCGGTTCTATTCCCGGGAGAGGCGGCGGGGGCAGAAAACCCTGGAGAGTTTCTCTGCTCGCCGCTCCTGACACAAAGCATTCTGGGAGTGCGTCTGACCTCTTCCCGCTGTTTACAGCGCGCCGCGTCTCAGCCGTGGGAGGCGTGTTGCTGGTGCACGGCGGACACGGTTACAGCGCTGACGGCAGACGAACCTTCGGCACCTGTTCCACGACATCATGTCCACGCTCGCATGCGGTGGCACACAGTAGATCTTCACAGGGAAACAGGTTTTTCACCTTCGTTTTTGGGATAAATTCTTATTTTTGCACCGTTCAATTTTCAACAACCATCTCAAAGTGGACGCATCACACTTGGATCGCTGACTGTGAAACACTCTCCTCCACCTCATCTGCCCCCTTTTCCTCCCTCGCTCCCCCTCTGTTCCCCCCTCCCCCGCCCCCTCTGCGATCGTGCTACCTTGTTTGTATTTTTTGTTTCCCTCCTGTTATCTTCGGTCAGGCAGGGAAACAGCCATTTGGGGCCCTGCCAACACCAATTTCCACCATGAAAGTCGATCTCACACACACACACCCCCGGCCCCTGCAGCCAGCCACCCTGCCCAGTCTAATACAGCTCTCAGCGCAATATCACATCATCTTCTGCAGATTCCGCCTCGTCTCCTCGCCGCTGCCGGCTCTCCTCACGTCACCTTCACTTCCTCCGTTCAACCCTTTTTTCTTCCTTCCGCTGCTCCTCCCTCTCCTCCTTCCTTCCCTTCTTCTTACCTTTCGTTGCTACACCTCCGTCCCCGCCTCCCTCCAGCCCTCCTCTCCTCACATCCATCTCGCTGTCCAGTGGCAATAACGAGAGAGTCGGGACTGCTTTGCTAACTCGTGTGTGTGTGTGTGTGTTTGTGAAGGCGTGCGTGTACGTGCATGTACGTGTGTGTGTGTGTGACTATAGGGAATTGCAATTCAGATGGGTTCATTTGCGTTGGCAAGACTCTGCTCTGGTACTTGTCAATCTGTGTGCGTGTGCATGTGTGTGTGTGTGTTTGGGTGTGCGTGCCGTTACAAACTTCCTGGGTGATCTCTGATTTGACACACACTTCAGCCTTGCTGCTCTCATCCACTCGATCCCTGTCACCAGTCTCTGGGTCTGCGCTGCTCGTCACCACTTCTGACAGACATCCTGCAGCACAGCAGCCACTCTGGGCAGGTGTTGGCGGAATGTATATGCACACCGTGTGTGTGTGTGTGTGCATGTGTATTTGTGCGTGTTGTGTCATCAACTATCACATCCTCACTTTACAACACTCCAGTAGAACAACCTCGAAAAAAAAGAGAGAGATGCAGATCCCCAGGAAACAACATATTTAGCCCTCTGTTAACAGTCTGCTGCTAAAAACACCAGCTTTGTTGCCACCTGACTGATAACAATGTTAAAGTGGTACGGCACATTTAATTGTTGCACAGCCTACAATACACTGCGGCCTCCCTCGTGTCTTTCAAAGACATCAAATTAATTACTAATACCCGTATTCATGGCAGCTTAGTACTCAACATAAAAAAACAATTAACGCTTGGCCATATATTTGCGTGAGTCCCTGTAATTCAGCCATCAATCTGTCAACAGTATCCATGACAAATGAGTGGCTGCCGTGAAAAGCAGTGGATATGAATCCAGCCGAATGCAATTGAAAAAAAGACTATAAAAGATGAACAACAAGAGAGAGAGAAAAAATCCAGATGGGCTGTTCAACTCAAACCACAGAGATTTATCGCAGTTCTGGTTCTCAAATAGTATTCTTCATTTTGAGTGAGACCATCGTTAATGCATGGAGAACAAAGGGGGCGGGAGAACTAATCAGGGAGACGTGCAAAACAGTTTGCGGTCACATGACTTTGTGAATGCCGACTGAAAAAAAAAGAAAAACAAGCCCAACGCGGTCGACTGTTCCCTCACAGACTGTTTGACCGCGGTGAGTTTGTCCTGAACGGAGCCGACAGATATGAAGTTTTTTTGCATTTGGCTGCTATAAAGCGACTCTGTTGTTGTGTTGTGTTGAGTTGAGTTGCGCCGGAAGGTTGCGGTGCTCTTGGCAGCAGCGCGGCAGGAGAGACGACACGTGACTGCGACGGGACTCTGACGGCGAGAGGCAAAGTTCTGTAGGACGACTTGTCGCCAGGCGGTGGACGACAAGGTGACACTGAGCACGTGCACGACCACCAGCGGCGGCGTCGACACACAGGAGGTCGGTGAGCCGCACGGGTGTCAACGGCAGTTTGTTTAGTTCAGTTTACAGAGTTTAACATCTGGGCGCCGACTTGCCAAGTGTTGCCTTGGAAGTTTTATATGATCCATTCGGGTGGTGAAACTTTCCGTGTTTAACAACCACTGTGTAAAATTTGGCTTGATTTATGATTTTTACATTGGTAAAAGAAATATATAAGAATACACAGACAGCAATAAGGGTCTCGCTGATTCTCAGACAAGTTCCTGACGTGGCGGTGAAGTTGCCCATGTCGTCTTATTTCCATTTCAAAAGGCTGAAAAATGGGAAGTCGGGTGAGTTTCATTGGCCCGCAAGTCATTTCAGGAGTTCCACAGCCCTGCAGCCACAATTATTTTTTGAGCGTCTCGAGCAACCAGGGGAAAGAAAAAAATAAATAAAAATAAACCCAACTGTTTTTTAAAAATCAATTTGGCATCTCAAGGATGTTTAAACTGTGAAAAACGCTAAACTGAGGAATTTACACTTTGACACTCTTAGCACAGAACCTTTAGCATAATGGGTCGATGTATCGACGGCCGAGGATGAAGTTGCAGCGAGGAGTCTAACAGGTCCCAGACTGGGGGGGAAAGCAGACGCAGTCTTAAAACTGAGGGCGGTAAAGCCAGAGGCTGCAGAGACGCTGCAGAAACCACCTTTTTACTCTCAATCAGCCAAATCTGATGAAGTTTTCAAGAGTGCAAAAACACATTTTGTCAAGGTTGTCAAGATGGATGAGGCGGATTTTCCCGAGTTGAAAATCTCTCCCTTGGAAATAAAAACTCCAGTATTTTTTTTATTTTAATTATTTTTTATTCATTCTATTTCTGTTGACGTGACTTGGATCCAAAAGACTGACGGCTGTGTGCGACTGTCAGCCGTCAACCATCCTTCACCTCCGTCTGCAGCACGCACCTGTCACTTATCGCCGCAGCGTTTTTTTTCCAACATGACATGCAAATTATTATTTTTTTTTTCATGCCCGAACCTGCCGCCTTCCATCCATCCCGAGATTTAACAGCCGGACGCTCGGTGAGAGACAAAACGGCCTCGGAGAGAAATGACGAGACGGAACATCCAGGCGGGTCGCGCGTGGCGGCGCTTTTTCCGAAATGACTTATGAGCTTCGGGGGGGAAAGAAAAAAAAAAAGAAAGGAAAAAACACCTTGGAGTCATCTCACACCTTCAGATGTGTTTTGTCTCTGTCAAGCTGCCGTCTGCTCCTCATCGCCTCTACTTGCGCCGTCCTCATTCCACCCCTGACCAAACAGCCTCCGCTGCCGCCGCCGCGACACACACACACACACACACACACACACACACACTCTCATATACCCTCGCAAATGGAAGATATTGCAATGATAGACACGAAGAGCTAGAGGGCGAAAATTGAGGCCGGACGTCAAGCCAAGGACTTAGAACAGCTCAATTCATCAGCCAGGCGTGACACCGACTCTGTGTGTGTGAGAGTGTGTGTGTGTGTGTGTGTGTGTGCACATTTTCATTGCACCTCTCTCTCTCACGCACACATGCACACACACACACACACACACACACAAACGACCACTTCACTCAAAGCAGTTTTTTTTTGCACGCACACGCGTTTGCACACAAACACTTGGTCAAGCAAGCGCACACACACACACACACACAAACACACACATGCACGCGCACCACCAGGCAGTGTAAGTGACAGATGAGTCACTCCGGAGACGCCGTGATTGTTGTCACGCTCATTTAACTGATGCCGCTCCGTCCGTCCACCGAGCCGCCGTCTAGCGCGGCTGATGGAGGCAGAGATGAAGCTGCGACCCTGCGGCAGATCGAAGTGAACCCGCCCGCCCCTCCCCCACCCCACACCTTCACCTGCTATACCTTTTTTTTGTCTTCCTCTCTCTCTCTATGCCTCTCTGTTCTCAGAGAATGTGGCGAGCGCCGATGGAGGATCCCTGCGTGCAGCGGCAGCTGTTGCGTCACTCGGAGGCGGCGGGGGGAACGAGTCGGTGAGAGGCTGTCACAGGCGGAGGGGAAGATCTGAGGCGCCGCGCCGTGATTTCATGGTAATTTCTGGATATTTACATAAGGCTGTCTTTTTTTGTTTGTTTGTTTGCACTGTATGAAAAGTTGACAAGTCGAGATGGTTCCGCGGAGCTGCGCCACGAGAAGAAGCGCCTTCGGGCTTGGAGGGTGTAAAAAAAAAACTGAAGAGAGAAAAAACTGAACTAAACATGCCACCACGAAAGGCTGCTGGATATCTTCTGAGGTCAACAGCTACTTAACATGTCTTCCAGAGACAGTTTGTAGCATCTAATGGTAGCAAAAAAAAATTCAAAGCGATGCTAACGTGGGACTCGTTCTGTCGCTGCTGTTTGAGAGATTTAATAGAAGAGGAATAAAAATCTACTGACAGGGTGGCTGAGCAGCTTCAGTCAGCCTCCCCAGCAATAAATTGATTTTAGATTTAAAAGCGCTGAGGGTTTTTCCCCTCCTATCACTGGACTCTCATCATAGCAGCAGCAGCATCTGTGTCTTACTGCTGGTGGTGAGACTGTGAGCTGTGGAAAACATGCACGTGAAGCTGCATCCATAACAAACTTACTGGCAAACTCGACAGGTTTTTGGATACAAAACCTTCATTTTACTACAAATGACCAGATCAAGTTTTATACTTGGTTTCCTCTTTAGTCTTCTGCCTTGGAATGTTCCTTTTTTTAATGGAGCTTCATAAAATAATAATATAAATTCTTCAACTTATCTAATTAAACAGAACTTTTAACAGCCAAACAAAGCGATGCTAACGTAACTCCATTTCCAAGTTCTGAAACTGTATCTGACGAAAGTCAGAGTGATGAAACAGAACTCCACAGGTCTCTACAGGCAACTCTACAGGTGTTTCCATAATCTAGTTTTCAAGAAGAAAAAACTCCCACAAAACAGTAAAACAGTGGGCTGCAGCACTTGACTTCACTCACTTCCACTACAAAAACAGAACTTTAATGACAACAGCACAGTCTGACGCAGAAATCTACCTGGACTGATGTCCTGCTGGGTTGTAAAGGAAAATACACAGCACTGCCAGTGGTTTGAAGCGTGTGTGTGTGTGTGTGTGTGTGTGTGTCCAGTCCTCATCAGTGCAAAGGTCCTTTGTTTGGTTGTTTTCTCTGTTTGCATAAGTAAGGACGCCCTGCTGTTGGCTTTTTGTGTGTCGCAACTGAAGAACCTCCTCCCTTGTGTTCCATGCTGCTGCTGCTGCTGCTGCTGCAGGTCTTCCTGCATCATGGCCATATTTTTCACCAAAAAGTAGGAGCCTCCAAAATGCTAATCAGTCTTGTCACTGGATGCAAATCAACATGTTTTTACTCATTCTCATCTCTGCCTCGTGTTCCGTCATTTCTTGATCCCATTTTTTTTTTGCCCAAGCTTGATGTATTAGCATCAACCTCTCTGTCTGGCGCCCCCCCCACCCCTCTCCTCCTCCCACCCCTCCGCTGCTGCCATGCTCACCCCTAACAGCAGTTCTCTAATTGAATAATTTATTAGTTGGCTGGTTCAGAATTTATTACTTGGGTGGACATTAAACTCTCTGACACACACACACACACACACACACACACACACACACACACACACACACACACACACACACACACACACACACACACACACACACACACACACACACACACACACACACACACGCTTGCAGTTGTCATGAGAAAAGATGGAAAATGGGTTGAGACTGTGGAGAAATCTCAGTTTGGGTTTTCCAGCCACGGCGCAGTGGAGCCAAACACATTCATAACGTCAAAAGTCCTCGGTGTCGCTGCTTCTCTTCTGCATTTTAAAGGAATTATAAATACAGACAGAAGTGAAGGAGCCTCTGCAATCTGCATCACTTTGTTCCTCCTTTTTGCATCAAGTCAAACAGCTTAGACGGCGCTCGCCCAGGCCAATTAAATAGTCAGACTGTCTTCCAGCATCAGGTCTGTTGTGAAACGTGACTGAGGAACAGTTGCAAAGACAATTTTCAACCCTGGTGGAAGATAAAGATTTAGTCTTTTCTATTCTATTTATCCCTATCACATCTGTTGACGAATGTCATCATTCTTTTTATGAGCCGGTGAACAAACTGCAAAGCATTGGGAGGAAGTCCCTCTGAAGTCCATCCCAGACCGGCCACCTGTCCCATGACGCCGCCGTTCACACGGCAACAGAGCGCGAGGCTCTGCTGTGCTGCGGTCTCTCCACCAATCTGTCCCCCCGTCCTTCCCCTTCATCCCTTCCTGCACCCCCTTCTTCCCCTCCTCCTGCCTCGCAGCCTTTCCCCGGGCCTGGCTTGTAGTTCTCTGTCCATCCAAGCACTTGGGGGAGGGAGGGGAAGGAGCGATGGGAAAAAGATGAGAAGCGGTGCTCTGGCGGCCGGCCTCAAGGCCTGGAGAGGCGACAGCAGGAGGAGAGATTAAAGAATGTGGAGCGTTGGGATCGAGGCCGGCTGGCCGGCCGACACGGCGCCGCCCGGTGGTGGGGAGCTGACAAATGGCCATCTAATGACCTGAGATTAACTGGCTGAGGGGTCAAGATGAAAAGAGGAACCTCTGAAGAAAGAGAAGGAGGAGGAGGATGAAGAGGGGAAAAAAAGGACGGCGAGGTGAAAGAGGGAGAGTGAAGCAGAGTGAAGTAGAGTGAGATGAATGGAGCTCGGCAGGTCTCGGCACTGTGAAGCCTGCCGGCAGCGTGAGGAGGTAAGAGACGCCGTTTGCCGCCTTTGTTGGTCTTTAAGCCTCTTGCAAGCGGCGCAATCAGCAGCACGAGGCAGGTGGGAGAAAAAGAAAAATATGAGGGGAAACGGTTGTGGAACATTCAATATGTGCAAACGCACCACTTGGAAACAATTTAGAATAATGTGCAAAAAAAAGGAAAAAAAGCAGTGGAGTGCACTGTGCACAGCTATTAGTCGTTAAAAAATAAAAACAAAAAGAGCTTCTAACGGTGCAGAATACAAAAGCACCAGCGGGAAATGAATTTTTTAAAGGTGAGGCTGGTTTCTGCTGCAATGGGGTTGTTTGTTTGTTTGATCTGTTGCTTTTTTTTGCTGCCGCTGTCAGAGTTCTGGGCTGTAATTACAGATTCTGACGGAGTGGCATGATTTCTGGCATAAAACCTTCAAACTGGACGGAATATTTTCCAGTCGAGTGCAGTCGAGTTCGGACAGATCACCTCGTCTGGAGTAAATCACACGTTCGCTGCCACTTCTTGCAATATGTTGACAAGTGTGACGTAGCTCAATGCCTTCACCCTCCATGCTGTACTGTACTGACCCATTATGTTTGTATGTCTTTGTAACAAAAAAGAGAAGCTAAAGATTTGGCTTGGCATCTAAAGGATGTGTAATAATCATAATGGTGATGGTTCTTTCTTTTAACATGTTTATGACGACAATAACTGACTTGCTCTGCTGGTCAGAATCACTTCTGATGTCAGTCACGTTTGTTGCTGCAGCGCTGAAATGACATCTGAGAGAAACAACTTCTGTCCCTTGGGGACACATCGCCTCATCTGTCTGTCCCTCTGTCTGTCTTTCTGTCTGTCTGTCTGTCTGTCTGCCTGCAAGGGTCACCATGGAAACCTGCAGGACATGAATGGTGTCTGGTTGTAAGCAGGCTCGAAAACGACCAACAAGCAGGACTCAAATACCACAGAAAAAAACACTGTTACTATCAGAGGTTACATTATAACTTTTTATGAGAACTGCCCATTAAAGTAAATCTTGGTTTACTTAAAACAATAAAAAAAAAAATCAAATTCAAATAATTCAAGAAATTCTTCAAACACCCTCATTTGACTACATGTATTTTCAGCTCATCTGTGACACAAGCACTGGCAGAGCAGCAGGAGATTTTTCATTTGGAGCCGCACTGCTGCTGCTGGAAGCCCGACAATCACATTTGAAATATCTAAAGTCTCCTCTGAGTCCACCAGCAGCAGAAGATCACACGTGGCAGACGACCCAAAGCAGGCGCTCACCGATTTGATTTTCGCTGTGATTTTGGCTGCGACGTGTGAAGTCGACCCGGCGAAACCTGGCGGGAAAGATTCTCCGCGTGGGCTGAGAATCAACGCGTGCACCTCCACCCGTGCTGCAGGAATCCTGCAGGAGTTGCGTCGGTGGAGGCAGAGGGTTGCGTCTCTTTTCATCAGAATCCCCCCCCCACTTCCTGGAGTGGAAATTCAAACATCATTTTTGCGTCGGTGCGCTTGAGGAAAACTCGCAGCATCTTGCTCTCGTCGTTTATTGATTTATTGCATCTTTGGCTCGGCGAGCCGAGTTTACCAAATCAAACACATTATGAGAGACACTGACGGGGAACTTCTCGCCGGGTGAAGTCAACCGTGTTCAATGAGGCGTGCGAGGCTTCCTCCTAATTGCTCTTTACGGCTGAGCAAGAGGCCGACGAGAGCAGCGCCAAACCTGAATGACTGAGCAAATGACTGTAAGCAAGACTGAAAATGGAAAAGGCAAACAGATTGATTTCTGCGTGTGTGTGTGTGTGTGTGTGTGTGTGTGTGTATATGTGCTGTGAAGACCTGAATCAAACTCCCTGTGCATCACAACGACTGTAGCATTTCTCATTTCCGCTCTCGCCGTTTAATTGCGGCGAAGCTTTGCAGCAGAGTTAAGCAGTTGTGCAAAGTTTTGTTGTTGTTCAGGACACTGGCAGCCTGGTGGCGCCGGTGGTGGCCTCGTTCTGAAACTGCCGTCTGAAAAGCAGCAGGTCTTCAGGAACGCAGCTCTTGTGAGGTCAGCTCCTTCTTGGATGCAACTCAATTAAACTGATCTAGTTTTGGTTTTAATTAACCCCCTTTGCTTTTTTTTTTTTTCCTTCTCTCGCTGACGGAATTTTTGGCCCGCTATTTTGATTTGACTCGTTACTCCACACAAAAAATGAGAAAGGGACTTTAGAGAATTAGGAAAAAAAGAAAAGAAAAATCACTTGCTGCCTAGTCTAGTCTTGTGCTTGTCTTTTTTTTTTTTTTATCTTCAAGGCTTTTCCTTGCTGAATTCCCTGAAATATGTCAGCACCAGAAAAAAAAAACCTATTCAAGGACAAACATAGCGGTGACCTTTGACCCCGTGGCGAGCTCAGGGAGCTCTTGAGGTGTGGAACCGTTGAGAACAAGGTTCTGCTGTGCAGCCGGAACTTCCAGGGAGCCCTGGAGAGGCTCTTCACTCCGAGACTTCAGCCTGCTGAGCAAAACCACCAGTGAAAGACACTCGATGCACGGTCGCATGGCCGTTTTATATCAAAGAAACACACGTTTGTTGGAAAAGCACCTGTTGCAGTGGAAAAAGGTGTGGTGCTGAAGTGTTTTTACAGAGCTGCTAATGGAAAGAAACAACCCCGACAATTCTGTTCTGTTTGACAATCTAAACAGAACAGAAACAGAAAACGCTCTCTATGTCTGTTAAAGAGAAATCACAGAAATCTGTGAGGCAGCCCGACTGCTGCCATTTTAATTTGTCAGAGTTCTGACAAATTCTGTCAAGTTCTAACAAATACTTCTATGATTTTGACAAAGTACAATTGCGCATAAGCCGTAATTCTCGAGAACTGCGTTTGCTTTTGTTTGTTTACATTTGTTTTTGGTCAAGAATGGTTGTTATATTTTTCTCTTTGATTACTTGTAAAAATATTCCGTTTCCTCCTCCGTCCAAACATAACGCACCATTTTTACTTGAAGTGAACTGGTCATGTGACCACGTCAATACGTCTGGTGACGCGTAAATGCAAAACAAGTGTTTCCATGACACTTTTGTCTGAAAAACCACCTCATGAGAGCATCAAAACCTTTTAGCCATATTTGAGAGGTTTTTCAAAGTTCTGTTTTTTATTGCGATATGTAGGTGTTGTGCAATTCTAGGGGTAATGGAAACACAGCTACTGAAAGATTTCAGCAGCAGGAACTAATGATTTTTTTTCTTCTTCTTGCGAACCAGCTTGGTACCAGAAACAAGCGCCCCCTTCTACTCCCCCTCACAGAGTGCCGTGTAAAACTAGCGTGTAAACAGCGGCGCCTGTCAACAAACCCAGCACCCCCCACCCCTCTCCGCCGCCGCCGAGGTTATAGATGACAAGTGCCCCTCAGGTGTGGCCGTCTGAGGAATCAAGCGCTCGGCGGCGTCTGTCTGTGTCTGTAATTGCTTTGAGCCGTCGGCTCAGTGGTAAACTGGAAGGACCCAATTAAATCCAGCCGATGAGCATCTGGGAGGGAGGGGGGGAGCGAGCAGGGGGAGGGAGGGGCAGTGGCTGACATCACTCCGAATGGACGGACGAACAGACAGACAGACACGTCCCAGATCTCAGAGCTCGGCGTCGGCAGAAGCTGCTGGTTTTCTGTCACTGAAATACACAAAACGTAAACCAAATATACCAAAAATATACCCATGAAATTCATATTTTACCTGTTAAATCAGTCCTTCGATATCGTCTGTCCCACCTCATCCTTACCTTGTGTATTTGTGGACGTATACGGAACATGACACGTATATTTATTCACACACACACACATACACACACACACTATTATTTGTGTTTTACAGCCAAACTTTCTGCGATTTGCTGAACTTGCACCTCCAAACCTCTGCCCAGCTCTGCAGCAACATGTTTTTCTCTTTACTTCCCTACATTGTTCGTTAAATGAACACTGTGTGTGTGTGTGTGTGTGTGTGTGTGTGTGTGTGTGTGTGTGTGTGTGTGTGTGTGTTCATGTTCATGTGCGCGCACGCAGAGCATGCTCCAACGTCAGGTAATAACCCAGGCTGTTAAGATGCCGAGCATGTTGTGGTTCTAGTTTGCACATGTGTTGTGCGTCACTAAATCAGTGGGAAAACAGACGTTAGTGTGCGGAGGGAGGTGCTGCGGCGTGATGGAGAGCCTTTGGCTGCGGCTTAATTTGTCGCCGGATCTCAGTCAACCATCGGTGTTTGTGCCAGAGATGGGCTTTTTTTCCTTGTACACAACAGCAGATACTATCAGCAATCCGAGGACCTGGAGCGGGACTCGAAGTTGCTGCCACAACTTTCTGCTGATCGCTATCGCCAGATCGTCAGTCCTGCGCTGGGGTTGAAAGGCCTTCAGACTGCAGCAATTAAATTATGTTTTTTATGTTGTTGATAGAATTGAGAAAATAACCGCAGAGAAGAGAAAAGATGAATCGATTTTACAATGACGGGATATTAAAGATTCAGCATCCGTCCGTATAACGTACACATTTCCTTTTTTTTTTTAACTGCAAAATAAATGTGTGCCTCATTCGACGGCAGCAACACAGGGGTCATGGGAGCTTTGAGAGGTCAAAAGTCATCTGAGCTAACTGGCTAATGGGGTAAAACTTGGCTTTACGACAAGGGAGACCAATAAATCAGAATGATCCAGTAAAGTCTCACCTGCACCTGCCTACTACACACACACACACACACACTGCAAAAATCTCAGATTTGTGTCAGATGCTACAAACTTTAATCTGATGCTGAAAGAAGTGGAGGTGGCCTGAAGTCAACGGAAAGCTTGAGGTGTTTTTTTTTCTTCCTAGCGCCACAAACAAGAAACGAAAAACAGGAGGAGGGCTGAAAAGGAACGGACGGATAAACAGAAGACAGGTGTGAAAACAAAGAAACTAAAAAAAAAACAAACACAAAAAAATGCAAACAGAGGAAGAAAGTAAACTAAACACGGTGTCGCAGTTTCAGCCCAGAGAGAGAAAGAAAGAAAGAAAGAAAGAAAGAATGAAAGAAAGACACATTTTTTCCTTCTTCTTCTCCACAACCTTGTTACAGCTCTGTAAATAAACTATCCATCATTGTTAGCCGCCTGGCATCTCGGCCTATCACAAGGCGAGGAAAGCTGTTACCGGGTGGCAGGAGATGTGGCAGCTCGCCGGATAGGGCCAATTGCCTCTGAAAGATTGCTGCTTAAAACATGTGTATTATGTTGGCGACGCGCCGGCGAGGAAACATCTGAAGCAGCTGCCGGAAAATTAAGCCGCGACTTATTGTATCCCGGCCCGGATTGATATTCCGTCGCCACGAGCTGGAAAATGGAGACGTTTGCTTGTCTGGTTAGGGAGGATTACGCTAGCGGCGCTCGTCTGCGTGTTTGTCGTTTAATTCCCCCAACAGGAAAGATTGTGTGCTTGGGTTTGTTTTCCCTGCCGATATTTTGATCTTGATTGTTGCTGTCGGATGCCGCGTTATGTTTGGGAAGCGGTGTCTAATGCACACGACACAATCCATTTATGTACATTTATGTATTATACACATATGCGCACACAAACACACGAACATTGCTTCGGTCACATTAAAGGGTTTTTTTCCTCCGCAGGCAAAGAAAACATCTTTTAGAGTCCACTTTGTATTCCCTTATTGATTTTGGCTGGCGTTTACATCTGCCCGCCTGCTGAAATCCATCTCATTCTCCGTCAACATACATATCTCTCAGTGAGCGTGAGTTAATCCCCGACCGCCGGCCGCTGAGACGGAAGGCAAAACAAGGATTGATAACTTTCGGTTGCCAGCGCGGCGGCTTCATCAACTCCATCACAGATCCTCACATGACGAGTCACATGACTGACAATCCATCCACGATTCTTTGCTGTTTATAATATATATTTGTGCAGTATACAAATGTGTAGGTGTGTGTATTCATATATATACAGTATATATATATATATATATATATATATATATATATATATATGTATATATATGAAGAATCAATGATAGTGACTGCAATGAAGAACTGAATCAAACTGACAAAGATCTTAATCAAAGGACCCCATCAGCAAAAGTGTGCAGATCTTTGTGACATCACAAAGGGCACTGATAGCCGTCCAAAGTCAGTGACAATGACCAGTTTTGGCTCCATCCTCTCAGACTGCTGTATGATTGATTGCCCCCATTCCAAATGGGTTCCGACCAAGCATCTGCTTTAGCGGCAGGCTGTAAACAGTGGGCTAAGTGTGCTGTTTTCTGCAACTCTGTGGAACTTCTTCTTCTTCTTCTTCTTTTACTTTGGCAATAACCGTGCAGAGCTGCAGCACTAGGCTCCGGGATTATAAAGTACAGATCGGAGAACTGGTTATAGTGCGGAATGCTTAACAGCAGCGCCACCGTGGGACTCGTTCTGTCGCTGCTGTTTGAGAGATTTAATAGAAGAGGAATAAAAATCTACTGACAGGGTGGCTGAGCAGCTTCAGTCAGCCTCCCCAGCAAGAAATTGATTTTAGATTTAAAAGCGCTGAGGGTTTTTCCCCTCCTATCACTGGACTCTCATCATAGCAGCAGCAGCATCTGTGTCTTCACTGCTGGTGGTGAGACTGTGAGCTGTGGAAAACATGCACGTGAAGCTGCATCCATAACAAACTTTACTGGCAAACTCAACAGGTTTTTGGATACAAAACCTTCATTTTACTACAAATGACCAGATCAAGTTTTATACTTGGTTCCTCTTTAGTCTTCTGCCATGGAATGTTCCCTTTTTTTAATGGAGCTTCATAAAATAATAATATAAATTCTTCTTATCTAATAACTTATCTAATTAAACAGAACTTTTAACAGCCAAACTTTCGAAAGCCTCATGGCAGAAAAATGCACGAGACAAAAGCAACTTAGGAGCAGCAGCAGCAGAAAAAAAAGATAATGTTTTTGATATTCAGTGTGTTTAATTAAACGGCGATGGGGGCGAGCGGCAACGAAAAGATGCTGAGGATTCAAAAAACGGCTCCAAACTACATTTTCCAAGAGGCGCTTTCCTGCAAACATGTCTCAACTTGATGGGAAGTGGAAGAAGAAAAAGGAAATAAAGAATCTCTAGAAGAATTAGAGGGTTTATGCCAAGATAAACAGTCCCAAACAGCCGCAGTGTTGAGTTCCGAGGTCACGAGGTTCAGAGGGAAGAAGGCGGATCGATGGAGATAAGACGCCTCTGACCTGATGAAGGTTAAAGGAGGGAAACAGAGCTTCACGGATTCCATCTGAAATCTCCACAACTTTTGACCCCGAGTTTACACCTTTTTTTTTTGGTCTGTTTTGTATGTTCAAGGGCACATTGGGTAAAATATAGGAAATACATCTTTGGTTTTGCTCAGTGTTCTGACAAGACCATCAAAAAACAGTTTTCCCTTCCTGTATTTCCTTTTTTTGGCTCATTTATAAATGACAACAAACTCTACCAATGACTTACAGTTTTAAACTGCAGATGAAAATCCAAACGCTTAAATCAACTTACACTTTTAATCTTTGGATAACCCATTTAGTTTTGGATGATGCTTCTCGATGAGTGGAGGCATCATTTTGAGAGAAAGATTCTTCTTTTCTTTAGTGGATAAAATTTCACTATGCAACACAACGTAGTTACCGAAAGTACCAAAAAAAAAAAAAAAAAAAAAAAATCATCTTGCACTATGAACAGAAATGGTTGCATGAAATCAGAGTTAATCAGAGTTTTGGCTGCTCGGTGATTAAGACTCTGTGATTAAAAGTCCCTGGTTTTCGTACACTGGGCCAATTAACTCCAGTGCTCCCTGAGAAGTAATCAATGCCGTCATTTAGCGCCGACAACACAGTGGCCGGCGCCACTGCGCTGCAGCTGCCTTTCCACTTCCTGTCACATGTTGCCATCCACTGAGGATCTGCCTCCTCAGAGCAAAACGGGTTCCTCTACGGCCTCTGAATAAATCACTTCAAACAAGTTAAGAAACTGAAGTTTGTTGGAAAAATGATGCTGAGCCATTTCCACGGTGGGAGACTCTCAGAAATGCAGCGATACGTGATGCCGATGCATCATCACGTCCCGCTGCCCTGTTATCAGTGCTCGGCGCGGCGGAGAGCAAGTAAATAAATCTCCGACTTCAAATGAGAGCTTATTAGGTTACATAAATGTCAAGAGAGTCTTTACGGCTGCAAACTGAAGCTCAGACACAAGCGTCGTTCCATCACGGTTATCAGGGATGAAGAAGAAGAAGCAGAAGAAGAATTCAGTGGAAACTAGATTGTCAAGTTTCTCCGCGGTTGACATTTCAAGTCGTGTTGATCTTGGGAGACGGACCCTCGGGCGAGGATGTTGTTCACTGCGACTCTCCTTCAGTCCTCACCTCCACCGAGAACGTCAGCCCATTATACTTGAACTATTACACACCAGGGTGAAACCAGCCCTCGATGTGCTTGGCAAATTTCCTAAGTTGGACAATTAAATGCTCTCTTTGTTCCTTCTTCTTCTTCTTCTGTTGCCACTCAGTGAGAGGATTTTGGGCTGGAGGTGTTGAGCTGAGCCGCATCGACCGGCTTCCCTCAACTTTCCAGTCACATCTCGGCCGAGACAAAAAGCCTCTCCTCCACCTCCCCTCTTCCATCTTCCTCCATCTCCCTCCTTCTCGGTGCTTTTTTCTTCTTCTGCGTTTTAAAATTCAGGCTAAGGGCGACTTCTGCTAATCCATCACTCCACCCATCTATCCATCCATCCATCCTTCCCTTCTTCCCTCCTTCATCTCCTCCTCTCGCCTGGCCCTCTGCTCGCTCTACCCCCCCCCCCCCCCCCACCCCCCTCCCCCCACACACACACACCCTCCGCAAAACGCGCAATTAAAAGTCGAGGCATGTTTTGGCCTCGAACCGTTGGAAGAAAGTGGGCAGTCTTAATTTATCTCCCATCCATTATTATGGGAGCTAATGGGAAACAAACTTCTCCCTCGGTGTGATCCACGGACCTTCATTAACTCCCCCGCCGTCTCGCCGCCGCCCGCGCTCCCAAATTAAATATTAGGCTGACAGAGCTTGTTTACGCTTCTTTGTCCTTGGCTCTTTTCCCCCCTAAAATTTTGGGATTCTGTGAGGACGATGTCATCAAGAGAATGGCTGAGAAACCAAACCTAACGGTATTATTATTAATATTTATTTCTCCTCTTTTCACAATCCTTCACCCAAAATTAGCTAGAAATACAAAGAGACGTTTGGGAAAAAACAAAGTTATCCCCCCAAAAACAATTAGAATTGAGTCAAATACGTGTTAAGCAAATTTCAAGTGAATTTGAAATGGAAAAAATAATGAAAATGGCGAGTGAAAAGATAATTATTCACCTTTTATGCTCTCATCTTCTCTTCCCTCATTTCTTTCCCCGTCATTATGAAGAACAGTAAAGCGAGGCTCCTTTCTTCATCCCTTCTTCTCTCCCTTTAAATTCAACTTGTGCTGCTTTTTTTTACCCCCCTCCCTTGATGAAAAAAAAAAAAAGAAAAAAGTCATTTCTCCCAGGTGGTCAATCTGGTTAAGGGAAACAATGTTATCCTTGCACATCATTATAGGACATTAATTGACTCATCCTATCAGCTTCCCCCTTTTGGGTCTCCTATCTGGACCGGGCCCAGCTTGATTAATTCATGCCCAGAGCTCATGTTGGAATTTGAAACAATCTCCACACACACCCCCACCCCTCCCTCCCGCCCCCTCCACCTTTTTTCCTCCCCTCTTTAAATTCAGCGACCTCATCGCAGGTGAGAAGGAAATAAGATGAAGTGGCAGGAAGATACTGGAGCTCCGACAGCAACGACACAAATCAGCAGCTCTTTAGGGTTTTCACTTCACATCTTCTAGGACTTCTGGGTGAAAAATAATAATAATTTAATGTTAATAAGATTTGCAGTGAACTATCTTTAGTTCCACTTATTTTAGTTCTCATGCCAAGATATCGATAATAATATTTTTCCCCAAAACTTTTCAGAGTGATCCCTTTTCTTTCCGATCTAAGCGAGAAAGTCCATCAGCCATGCTGAATCATTGCAAGCTGCACTTTACACTTTTGTATAGATTTATTAATTTTCCCCAATCATCCCTTGCGCTTTGATAGGCTGGTGGTACAAAGTAATATGAGAAGAACTGAGCAAGAGAGATTTCCAGCCTTTGACACCTGATGTGTGGCAGCATTTCGCCGGGCAGCGACACTGCGGGACCTCAACTCCAAACTTGTGGAAACACTTTTGATATTCACTCTTTTGCGTGTGAAACGATGAGTTTGCAGCAAGGAGTCGAGCAGGTGACGTCAACGTGCGGTTGAACACCGTGTCTCTCTTTGTGAAGAGGCTGGAAGATGCTCGCAGTGTTTAAAGTTATGCGGTTTGACTGTACATGACTTGGTGGATTTGAAGCTGTGTGGGAACACGACCTTTAACCTTGAGGGAGTAAAAGCCAAAGGGGATCTATACATAAACCTCGTGAACCTCGGCAGCTTTACAGCTGCAGAGGAGAAGTTCTGTGCTTTGTTTTTTCTCTCCACTGAGAAAATATCTCATCTTGTCAAACTTAATGAAGAGCAACTCGCCCTCCCCTCATTACTGTCTTCTCTCTCTCTGTGCACAAATGGAATTATTTCCTTCTGACAATTTCTGTTCACTCTCGTGCCACTTTCTCTCGACGCGCATTTAATCTCTCTGACCTGGAAACAGTTTTTCCCTCATCTTTCATCACAGAGGCTGCGTCGTTTAATGAATAATTCAACCAGAGCGGCTAAAGTTAATGACCTTTTGCTTTGCACACACTCGGGAGGATTTTTTTTTCTTCTCCATGTGAATCTCCACCATGTCGAAGCCACAAACAGAAAATAAAAGGCGACAGAGTTTCACGGTGGAATCACCGTCCAGAGCCAACAAAGCGTGACCGCAGCCAGGATCCCTGGAGGTTCTCGCCGCCTCAGTCTAATTACAGGGCGAGCTCTCGGTAGAATTTAGAGCCTCTGAGTTTTAATGTCCTCTGGCCCACTTTTTGGAATGAAATGGAGGGAGACAGTCGGCCGAGCAGCGTGTCTTCACTGGAGCAAGTTATGAGATTTCAGCCACAATCGATTAAATTGATGGAGAGGCTGGATAAAAACTTGCTCTCGAGTCGAGGAGCGGCCGGGTGCAGCGCGGCTCCGCCTCCTGGAGGGAGGCGACTGTTGTCTCCACCTGGCAGGAAACAGACCTTAAATATGATATAAGTCACATTATAGTTTGTGTCTAGGAAACTCAACCGTCTCTGGACTCATTAGTGAGGAAAACAACTCAAGACAAAAAAAACAATGTAGCCTTCATCTCGCCCATTGGTGGCAGGTGATAGTGGTATGTTTATGAAAGTGAGTCGGGGATGGGGGTGGGGGGTCAAGGTGGGTCTGAAGTTTCATGCTGCCTTGTATCACAGGTCAAAGCTTCATCGCCATGGAAACAGGACTAGAGGTGCTCAGATCCAACACGTCTCAGGGTTTCTAGTACTGTAGAAAATGTAGTAAACTTGGGTTGCAGCTACAGTGTCTCACACACACACATACACACACGTTCTATACATTTGGCCAGCGAACAGAGACAAATTATCCACAGAGCAAGAAAAAAAAACAAAAACTGCGCACTCGCACAGAAAATTACAGCTTAAGAAACGGCAACGTGAAAAATTCAATTATCTGAGGAAATGGAGCTCAACAAGTTAATGCGAAGAACCAAAGGTGGTAATTATGGCAGGGAATTATTTGATATGCCCCTCTAAGAATCACATGAGGCCTATAGGCGAGGGGCAAACTCTGAAATGATTGAATCACAAAACTCATAATTCTTCTGAACGTGGCGAACGACGGACGGAGCCGAGCTGAAGAAGGTGGAGGCAACTCCAGAGATGTGCAGACAGATTCTTTTTTTGGATGATACATCAACATAAGTGTTGTTACATGTGTGGGTGGAAACACTCAGGGATGACAATCAGGTGTATGTGTGTAGGTCTGTGTATGTGTGTGTGCGCCCATGTGTCACTGAGGTTTCAGCAGCAAATGTCTTTGGCCTCAGTTCCAAATGATTGCTGTCATGCAGAGGTGAGGGACTTGTCGGGTGGCAGCTGGGAGGCGGCGCGCCTTACAAAAGCACACACACTACGCACACCAACACGCACCAACACACAGCAGTGTGAGCAGGTCTACCTGGCCGTGACAGCTGGACGGCCAGGATTTCACCGCCGCTCTCGTTCACCTTCTCAAGCCTGATTTACTCGACGGCGCCGCCGCAGGGCAAATGCTGACTGCACACGTCCAGTGACGTCAGCAGAATGTGCAGTGTGTGCAAAACAGAGCGCGGCAAGTGCTGTCGGTCGACGAGTGAAGCCAGACTTCTTGGAGGAAGCTGTAGAGGTTGAAGTTTAAAAAGAAAACCGTTGGTCTACGTTGGTCAAATCAACATTTCCACCAAACTGCATGGAGCAGCGCAAACAAGCCTGGAGTCTGCCACAATGCAGCCTGTGAAGGAGACGCATGGAGACCATAATCACCTCACCTTCAGCCGATGCTCCTGGCTCATCCGTCACTCGGCAAACGGCACATTAGAAATCCATTAGAGATTAATAAAGCCTGGTTGAAGGTTCGGGTCAGTCTAATAGCTCGTCTTGATCAATGATGTTTGCTTACTTGTCCTCATGTAATTCACGCCTGAAGGTTCCAGGGTATGTCGGCGGCGGGCTGGTTATTAGCTGTGCACATTCCCAGTGTAAACAAGGGCGGATCAAAGCGTCCTGCCTCGCATGTTCCACCTCGCTGTCGGGGAATCCTGCTGAGGCTGAAAGAGGTTTTCCCCGTGGTCAGAAAAATAACATTTTATTGACTTGGAAAGTGGAAGCGAGCAGATGAATGTTTTTCTGCCCTGCAATGAGCTCATGTCACCACTAGGGGTGTGCTACCCCCAAGTTAGGAATTGCTGGCTACGAGGATCTGTTTCCCCCTATTTGACCAAAATCAAATTTATCGAAATTGATAAGGCAAATCAGCAAAAGACATGTCAAAGGTCAAAGGTCAAAGGGTTTTGTTTGTCATCTCTAGGTCCAAAAAACAAAACAAAATGCTGACTATTCATGCTTTAACCACCATCTCAGAGGCAGTCGGCCTGACAAACACACACAGGAGGTGCAACAGCTGAACATGACAGGTGCTCCACACCTAAACAGCCGTCGGCCCCTCCACTGACCCCTGCAGGTCTGGGAGAGGACAAAAAAAAGAGGAGAAGCAGAAGCTGCAGGTTGCAGGTTCACTCATCCTCCCAGACAGGCCCTGAACCAAATGTCCTGTCGACTGCAGGTGGAACGCAGCTTTTCCCTTCTGATGCGACCCGCAGCTGTGTTTACCGCGACTTGCGTGACCCTGACGTCTGAATATATATATATATATATATATATATATATATATATATATATATCTAAACATCATCTGCTTGTTAGGTGCAGCAGCGTCTGACCTGTGTGCAGCGTTTTTAGGGCTAATGATGAAAGCAGCTGCTGTGCAGCTAGAGCTTTGAATTACATCTGCAGTCAACAGGACTTTGAGGTGATATAATGATGGAACGTGGCCTCTGGTGGTCCGGGTCGAGCCTGTGACCAGCATCTCAGATGAGACATGAAGGGAGCTCCGCCGCACTCGGCTCAACCTATTTAAAAAAAAAAATTATTTTTATTTTTATTTTTACATTTTGTACTTTTTTTACTTTCAGCTGAGCTCCGTCTGAAGAGGAGTGTCGTTTTTAGAATGAGCTTTTCTTGTGTGTGTGTTACTTTTTAATTATCATGCTTTCAAACGCAGCCTGAAACGTTGATGCTAAAAATAAACTAGACTTATAGCGGCGGCAGCAGCAGCAGCAGCAGCAGCTTGTGGACCCATGTATGTAATTATTAATACAGTCTCTCTATGCAGATTTGATGCTTATGATGTGTCTGAAATAATGTTCTTAAACCAGCTGTACAGTCAGTCAGGGAATCACCCCCCCCCATCACATTATTCACTGTGATCTTGTGTCCGTTTGTCGACTGAATGTGCATCTGCTGCAACAAAAGGAACAAAAAAACCACAAAAAAAAACCAGATGGCATCAACTTGTCCAACACACAAAAAACAACAACTTGCCACACAAGCTGCACTGATGCTTTAGAGCCCATTGTACAGCCCCCGTGATGTATTTCTTTGTATGCGGACAAACATGAAGTCAACGGCAGTGGGTCACTTCATCTTGAAACGCCGTGCAGAAACAACAAAGTCATTCTTCTCAAAGCTCGGCTCGCTCTGCTTGGCAAACTTTGCACTCCTCTTATTGAAATTCTGTCACCCCACCCCACCCGCCCTTGTTGTCTCTATTACCATGAGACTCACACACACGCACATATGCACACAAACACAAACACACTGCTGGGCAGAGATGAGATTAAAATTCAGAACTCGCTCTGTTCAGAAATTAAGGGGGGATTCTCCGAAGGCACGCAGTCACAGAGACTTAAACACTTTAAGTGACTATTTTCTCCTCCAAATAAACACTGGAACGTAATACTGAGAAGGTTTGAATTGCTGCTAACGGGACTTTTTATTTTTCTTAACGACTGCAGCTCGGCCTGTTGTGCAGCATCTAATTAGAAGACAGGTGGCAGCGCTCTCACCTTCGGAACTGAAGGGAGTCCAGGAAAGGCTGTTTGACTCGTCAACCTCAGCATCTCACACCTTCCAGCTCGTCCGACACCATCACCTCATCAGTCAGCCAATTAAAAGCTGCCTCCACCCACTTGCACTTGTGCCACATGGTCACCACAACTTCTATCACAAATAACCAGACACGTTGAAAAATGTCACTTTACTAACTCGCAACGGCTAAAATATGCTACATTTTCTTCCTCTTTCATTGCCATCTGGGAATCCAACGAAGAAAGAGAGAGAAAAACATGCTTGTATGTCTCGGTGCACGTGTGCTGTTTGCTGGTTTGCATTCTAATAACAATAGACTGGTGCAGAGTGTTTTACGGCGCCAAAATAAAGTTTGCAGTATACCTGTCAGATGAGCACTGGCACGGAGAATGAGTTTTAATGTGACCATAAATAGTGCCAGAATATTATCAGGAGCTTCAGCGAAGCCGTAAAATACTGTTTGGATGCCATAAACAAAAAACAAACAAAAAAACTCTGAAAGAGGGAGATGGTGAGCAGGATGAGGAGAGAAGCGTCTTGCGCTTCCTGTTTGTTCACTGGGCCTGTCAGAGAGCAAGACCGCAGTGCGTGTGTTTGGTGTGCGTTGTCATCTCTGCTAAAGGAAAAAAAGAAAGAAACTGACAGGGTGAAGCCGACGAAGCGACTCTGACAGCACATCAGCTCCGACTTCTGAGTGGTTACATCACCGACATGCAGAAAACAAGCTGCTTTTTTATTATTTTTTCTGAATATACAAAGCTGTCGATCGTCACAAACTGTAACCTGTAACCATTGTGTTCTTTGGAAAAACAGCACGTACCTACTGTCTAAAAGTACTAATACAAAAGCATTCAAAATTAAAGCCTACAATTTGCTAATTAAAAATATAACTATTCATTTGTGGTTCAAATGACTAAAAAAACTTTTGGGGGATATTTCCTGGAGTATGAAAGTAGTTTGTGAAGTACATACAACTGCAAATGGCAAATGGCCATGTGTAAAGTGTGTATCGATCGCTCCTGGAGTCCCTCCCTCTGATACTCAGACACTGGGGGGCGCTGATGAGCAGGAGAGTTTGATGACTTAATGGAAGTGACTCTCTGATTGGAGGGTTTGCTGTTAGCCTGGTGCTGAGGGCGATGGGAGATTACTGGAGAGAGCAGCTATGGAGGTTTTCCTTTTCTTTTTTCTCTCTAAATGGAGGGCGTGGCACGTTGTGATTGGTCGAGGAGTCGGGAGGGTAGTTGCAGCTCCTGCACAGCAGAACGACTGAATGCCATGGCTGAATGCCAAACGTGCAAGGCGGCGTTTAGCAGTTTGCTCTGTTGATCTTTTTGAAGTGAGAGGTCGTGGCTTTGTCTCCAATCAACGCTCTCCTCGACTTTTGACAGGACTTTTTTTTTTTTGCGTGTCCCTGACTGTTCCGGCTCTGGCCGGTTTGATCAGACGCCACTCGCTCATCGCTGGCTGAGCATGGGGTTGTTATCAACTCCATCCAGCTGGAAGTGAAGAAATTTGATTGGCTTTTAGAGGAAAGCTGAGAAAAAATAGGTACACTTTTTTTTTTGGAGAGAGAGTACAAGTTCTTTTCCAAGTGGATACCAAACGTCTCCTGCCATTTACTGCATCTAATAAAAATATACAAAATCGATTGAGAGCGAGGAATAATTTTTTGATTGATTGCAATGAAAGAATCTAGAAACGTACAGAGCTTGAATATATACAGATTTTAATTTTAAAAGAATCTACACATTATGCTTCCAGCATGACGAGCGCACATCAAGTTCGCCACACAGCAGGTTGTGATAGCGGCTGCTGCTGGATGGAGGAGGCCAAAGTCAAGACACAAGGTTAAATAAAAAATAATGAAAAAAAAAAGAAAAAGAAAAAGAAAAAAACTTTTGAAAAGAAAGTTCCACATTAATTAACACAGTTTTGGGCTTAACTAAGCAAAGCTAATGGAAACCATTCACACACTCCTGCTCCCTCACTCCATTTCTTCTCCACTTACTCTCATCACTCCCCCGCCTCACCCCCTCCCTCTCTCCTCCCTCAACCTTTCCTTCTTACTTTTTGGGCTTCCCTCCTCTCTCTCTCTCTTTCTCTCTCTCTCCCTCCCTCCGTCTCCCCCTTTTTTCTCCCATTAGAACATATTGGGGTGTCCTGGACCATGAAATTAAAATATTAGCAAGTGACATCACTGAATATTTCCAATTCTCTGGAATGAAAAAAAAGTCAGGAGTGTGGTTGTAACAAAGGTCAGGTAGAGGGTAGATTAAAATAAAAAAAACAAAACAAAAACTTTATAGTATCAGAGAAACAAAGAGAAATGTTATAAGACCTTTTTTTTTTTGCAGATATGGGTGAATTATTTATCTGCAACGGTAATAAAATGCTATTTTTAAGCCTTTCATTGTTTTCCTTTTTGCTTGGAAAACTACATTGCACAAGACATTCAGATGATTTGATCTGGTTTCACTCTGTGTCAGTCATTTATAAATAGTTTTCCAAGAGAAAAACAACTAAATAATCGGAGAAGCCTGAACCCTCGGCGCACGTTGACGATGAATATCCCAGCGTTCTATTTTCAGCCGCAGACGGAGAAAAGTAAACGCGCTTGTTTATTTTCAGCTCCTTCTGGATCCGATATGGACGGAATGAGCCGACGACTCGACTCGACTCGCCCTCCGAGTTCAAACACCGTTCAGCCGCTCAGTCTCACTCTGTTCCCGTCTGTTTGCTCTAATTGACCATAAACACATCCAGGACTTCCATCCAGTTCATCATCCCCTCATTTCTTGGCTGGACCTTCACCAAACGGCTGGCCGCCTCCTCTCAGACGTCCTCTGGGGGCGGAGACTCGGTGCTGAGGCCAACACGTGGAAGCGGTTCCTCTGTCATGGCTCCAGAAGCTCTTGTTTCTCTTCGTCCGCGCTTGGCTGACGGACAACATGGACAACATGGACGACGCGCTCTGCTTCTCGTCTCTCTCTGGAGTTGTTCAACACAGTGCAAAAAGTGACAAATTCCTAATTGAGTGTAAAACGGCGTTTCCTGTTCTCATACCAAACGTTCCCTGCACTCTGCAGCCACAGCAGATCATGTGATCAAGACGGAACTTCCAAAGTTTGAGCCCGTGTGTGATTTAAAAATCTGTCAACTGGAACTCGTCACGCTGCGCCGGCTGAGAGCTTCTGGACGAAACTAACCCACCCTCCTTCCTTCTTTCCCTTTTGTTGCAATGGACAGAAGCGATAATGAGATAATGAAAGCCGAGCTCTTCTTTATGCGCAAAATGGGGGCTGATGTCACTGTTAATGAACTTGTTAGCTCGCTCTGAATCAATGTGGACACGCAGTTTGGGTTGGTGGGGGGATGAGGAGGAGGGAATCAGCGTGTGGATGGCCAGTGTCTGCATCTGCAGCTGTTTGACTCTGGGGCAGCGCTGGATTTATAATAGTATATAATAATAATAATGATGATAATGATAATAATGATAATGATGCAACAAACACACAAAATGCTGTGAGCGTTGGAAACCAAACTGTTATGTTGAATCATTTCAACAATCATGTTGGTGGCATTTGCATATGACTGAGCCAGGTGTTTCATGTTTGCCCTTTATGGAACGCAAATGTGTTGGTCTGGTTGCGATAACTGTTGGCCTGCACTGGGCTTTTGTTTAGCGCCATCTGCTCTGCTTTTTATTTACCTTCAGCGAGGGTCCGCAGACTGAAAACAATCAAAACAACAATTTACAATTTGTTGGAAAGGATTTTGTTTCAGTTGCTGAAAAGGGAACTGTGCAAAATTCAACAACCTAGACAGTATATATTGTACCCATCCATCCATCCATCCATCCCTTTGAGAAACTACACGTATTTGTTCCGTCTCTCACTTCTCTCACTTTTCAACCCTCCGGTGTTTTCACAGTCTTTTAACCCCGACGACCTCCACGTGTTGCCACGCCCCGCCATCGCCGTCTGGTGGCCAATTAGCAATGCCAGATGTGTCGGTGTGTGTCCTTTGGAGGCGTTGGCGTTGGGGGTGCTGGTGGGGAGGGGGTCAATCTGGCCCAGCCAATCACATCCTTCACATCTCATCTCCTCTGGGGCTTTGGGTTAATGTCAAACCAACATACAGCTGCTCGTCCCTTCACTCCGCCGTGCTCCCCTTCCGCCCTTTTTCTTTTTCCTTCGTCAGGGAGTTTCATCCTCGACGCACTCAAACACTTTTTTTTTTCCCGAACGATGTTTGTCTTCTGCCTCTGTTTGGATTCTCTGTTTGCCCTGGCTGATGAACGAGCTCCCGTGATTCAGCGCCGACCTGCATCTGCCCTCCGTCTCTTCCAGTTTCTTTGACTTACTTTCCAACTTGTCTTTGCTTTCCCCTTCACTTGATCAGCAGTATCTGAAATATGTACCGCGCCTGCTCTTTTGGAACTGCTAATGAGGAAAAATGTGTCCGCTGAGCAACATCTAGCGAACGGATCGACCGGAGAGACGACTTGGAACCAGTCCAGTCCTCCAGAAACGAAGGAAAAGATGCAAATAAGCATCTGATGAACCCAGATGAAGGTTTATCTGTATATTAAAAAACTGTTTATTTAGGAAAGTCGTTTTAGGAAACATCAAACTTTTTTGTTTTTATTTATATATTTGTCGTTTTCACATTTAATGATATAGGTAAACTTTCTGCTAGTTGACTTGTTCTATCAGTGGCTCTTGCTGGGGATGACTCAGGAAGGCTGCGTTAGCACGGAGCTAACTTCTCTTTTGCTCTAACCGACTAGAGTTTCCAGCACTGTGTTGCAGCCTAAATTTTAACAGCAGCTAATTTGCCTTCACGTAAACTCTGAGCGACAACTTTCTTTTTTTTGCGACAGGTTTTATTTGAGCCAATCATGAGGCCCCGGGTTGTGTTGGACCCCCTCTGTTGCACACTGCTCATTACATGCTCAATGGCTTCCAGTCTTCTCTTTTTATGCAAAAATGTCACATGTCACCCCTGTGTTCCTCTCACTGAAGCCTCAGCCTCGACTCAAGTCCTCTGCTCGGCGCCCGGAACCCCCACGGTGTGTTACTACTCATTAAGCCAGACATTGTCTCCGGCACAAACCTGAAATATTCTCGCAAATGAGACGGAGAAAGAAGGAATCCGGCGGAAAAACTCTCTAATTTCCCTTAAAGTAAACACTGCCGCCAACATAGCTGGTTGATATTCATATCGGCGTCTGTTGTGTTATTCATCATGCATAATTAATCAATCCGAGGGTCTAGAAACATTTTTACTAAATTTGTAGAAATTGTCGATTTAGGTACCAGTTCCTGGCCTGAACCAGAGCTTGCAACCTTGTAACTGCAGAGTCATCATGGATTTGGAGGTCAGATGTTGCCCAACCTGGATTTACACCACAGGGCTCGATGCCAAATTCTGATTTGATGCCTTTTGAATTCTCTGTGCTTGAAAAAAGTGACCTGTATCAGAAACCTGCTCTGCACCTGCTTACACTTTGCTCATGCTCGAAAACAACCCACACAGGCAGATGTGACTTGGCCACCGGCCTGGGAAAGGAAACAAAGAGCACTTTGCAATGATTGCGGATGAAGACGACCATAATAATTGAAGTCGCAGCTTTCCAAAACAATTTTTAGATGAGGGTAGAATAATAATCGTTTCAAACCAATTGTTGCCCTTGATCTCGGGGACTGAGCAAGACCCTAATGTTCCGTTGAAGTTAAATAAAGTCGGATTGTGTGAAAGTGTTTTGAGCACAAATTGTTCTGTACTGGAGGAGTAACAAAGAAGGGAAAGAAAGAGGAAGATGTTGCATTTAAAGGCAAAGCAGGAAGATGAAAGTCCAGATTGAAGGACAGAGCACATGCAGCAACAATCTGCGTCTTCAGTGATTTATAACTCATGATACAAATGAATATATCATACATATCCAATGTCTTTCACAATATCTGCCAATGTCCTTTCAATGCTTTCCTCTTGAAAGAATCTAGTCACCATGAAACATACCAGTGATTTGAAATGACACGCCAGCTAAGAACCAACTGCGGACTCTTTAAATCAGAATTGTATTTTATAACTGTGCATAGCAGTGCAATACTGAATTGGTGCCTCATGACTGGTTTGCAAGAAAAATCCTGCCAAATTATTTCTGTCGGCACACAAACTGAGACTAAACCGAGAACGGAGGACTGTTGATTGAACACGATATGCAGCCGGGACTGCAGCCAACCTGGAAGAGTGCTTTCACATTACGTTAATATTAATGAATCATTGGAATAATTAACCATAAACAAATGAGACCACGGCTGCCGAGCTCCTAATGGCATCAACAGATGGATAAAGGAGCGAAATAACCGTGTTGAATAGGTTGGTGGTGTTTTTTTCCCCTCACACAACCCGAGAGGCCCAGCTCAGGGGCCATTTCAAACTGATCAAGTTCAAATTCCAAGTTACCTCGGTAAGTACTTTTATGTTATGCTGAGTTATTACCTGCAGGTAAAATGGCCATCAACATCGAGAATTGTTTTGCTCACAATCGCTGTGAGGCAGATCCAGACTCCATCTATTTCCTGTGCCTCTGCGGTAAAATATTCAAGGCCGCTAATGCAATATTTGTCATTTCTTTTCTTAGCTTTTTCTTTCTTTCTTTTTTTACTAGATTTTAACAGTCAAGCTGAAATGGAACTAATTGCAACAACAAGTTAATGTCCTGTGCAGACAAAGAACTTTGCATATTTATGTCTGTCTGAATGGCTGAAATGCAATTTCTCAGCAAGTATGTGCCTCAAGAGCAAAAAACACGTACACGTGCATGTCATTGTGTGTGTGTGTGTGTGTTCTTGCGCGTGTGTATCCACATATAGACAAAAACAACAGCTTCTCCTTGTTTTCTACATGAACTTATTGTGCAGAACTCAAATGCCATTAGCAAGGAAAGTGCTCCCATTAGACTCTTTTTAATCAAGTGGACCAATCAGTGTCATGGAAATAACAGAAAAAAAAAGGAGAGAGTGCGGGGGTTTATTGTGCGTGTGTGTGTGTGTGTGTGTGTGAAGATGCCGTACGTGCAAGAAACAAAAGGCAGCAAAAGAGAAGACAGATGACGGATGGGAGAAATGATTGACTGTTTTTAGCTTCTGTGCAGAATTCCAAGCACAATGAACTAACGCACAAAGAACTAAGTCACACACACACACAGTGACACATGCTCACTAACGCTTGTGCATATAGCGATGGCACACGTATGGACTTGTTGACCCACTGACCCCCTGAAAAGTTGAGCGTGTAACGTTAGACCTCCGGCCCAGCAGGTGTCACTCTTAATCTTGCCTCACTTTTCTATTCAATTAAGAGAGGACAGCAGGTCAAGCAAGGAATGCTCTTCAGTGCAGCAATTACATCAGGTTTACTAGGTTGGTTCTCCAACTTTTATCATACATACGTACATACATACATTTATTATGGAGTTAGAATTATTTATTCATTTATTTGCATCATGCATAAGTGTGTGTGCTTGCGCGCCTGTGTGTGTGTGTGTGTGGGTGTGCGTCCACAAACATCATCCCTCTGCTCTAACACACAGCGTTTGCGTCAGGGAAATGACGCCCTGGGGGTAAAAACAGTCACAGTCACCTTCAGCCCTGCAAACTGGCACTTTCCCTCCCTGCAAATGTAGTCTGTACACACACACACGCACACACACACACTCCAGTGTGCTAACCGATCACATCTCTCTCTCTGCCTTTATTTCCAATGCTTTCCAGACGTGAGATGTTGAGATGTTCACTCAGCCTGTAATGTGTCTTCAGGCTTTCACAGATATTTATTATTTAATCGTTGCTCTGAAAGAGATGCACGGAATGTGCCGATGACAATTTGTGCACCTCGGGGACACCTGGAAGTGTTAAATCTCATCTCAAATGAATGTGTGAAAGTGTCACCGCTTTTATTTCCGCCAGTGTTATTATTTTTAAATGTGCTGTAAAACCATCGCAAAGGATTTGAATGCGGAACGCGTCCTGCCGAGGGCAACACCAACTGTTTCAAAAGTCTGCCTTCTTATTCCTCTTACGATTGTCATCTTCCATTATACATGTTTTGTTTTAATCATCTTATTTTTTTTTTTTTCCATAATTTATCACTGAGAATGTATTTTTTTAATTTAAACCAATAATGTGATGCGTTGCTGCAGTGGGAGCACCGAAGGGAATCTGACACAAAATCGCCTTCTGTTCTGTCTTTGTCAGACTGAGAATCAAGGCTGTGAAGGCTGAGCGGTAAACTGAGCTCAGAGCTCCAATCAAACACCGGAGCAGGGAGAGTGAGTGAGTTCGGCTGGTTCCACTTCTCCTCCAGACCTTCTCAGAAGGCTTTTCTTACTTTCTTTCTCTATTAACCAACCACAGCCACTTGCATCTTCTGTGGAAACCCGGGTACACTTTCACCGGTTTAAAGCAGCGTTTTCACTTCCAGGTCGAGTGAGGTGAAGGCATTGTGAAGAATCCACAGCATGGTGCTCATTCAAACCCTCCCTCAACAACAACAGGAACAGCAGCAGCAACTGCAGCCTGCTTTATTTCCCACCTTCCACCCGCCTGATTTTAAACTCATTTGAGGTGAACGAAGCTGCTGTGCAGCGATTCAAGCAAACCACCATTTTCCATTTCTCCCACTCTTTGTTCTCACCCCATCTGTTTTTTTCTTTTTTTAAACTCATGGTCTCGTTTCTTTCAACTTCTCGGATCCTGGATTCACCGGCATAAACATGGAGTCAAACATTGGGAATGCGCTCTTTGTGATAACCTGCGGGCACATTCCTCTAAACAATGTGCCAAAGTTTGCAGTTTCCAGTGTCGGGAATTATCACCATCCTGCAAAAAGACGTGAAGGTGTCTGCAGCACAGTGGTGATTTTTTTCTTGAGAGAGCGACACAGAGACCGAAGACGACGGTTGTAGTTGTGCACTTTGTTGTGCGCCTGCTGTGAAATGCTGCATCTCCGTGACTTGCAGTTTGTCAGCTGGGATGGATGTTTGCCTTAATTTGAGGAGTATTAATACCCGCAGGCTGCAGGCTCAGCTTGGGGCGTCCAAATAAACGACGCTTACAGATCAATCATATTTTGAACTAATTCTCAATGATGAATCCTTCACTTTTATATGTGAAGGAATATGAGTTATTTTCCTTTAATTGGCAGCCACATCAAGTTCTCACTACATCTTCTTTAAATCAGTCACTAAACGTGGATGAATGACTGAATTAATCCCCTCCATTGAGATTAAAACATCACATTTCTTCCTCATGTGACAAACTGTGTAGAATCTACTTTGTTTGCAAGGTGCCCTTTGTCTCCCCACACGTGCACATTTAGGTCATTTACGCCATCAGCTGTCTAACCTGCACGAAGCTCCCCAGGCTTGTATTTGGACTTAACACAAATTCATTAAATAACAGGCATTGCTGGAAAAATCCCTTTTTCTTTTTTTTCTTTTTTTTAGGTTTGTCTGCAGGGCTTTGATAATACACAAGTCAATTAAAGAAAAAAAAAAAAAGATCTATTCGCCGTCAGCGGCTTGCTTGTGTTCTGCGCAGGAGTCCGGACGGCTGCGCTCCCGTAAACAAAAAGGTCAGCAGCTGCATTAGCGGTCGCGCTCGCCGCCTGTGAATGAATGGAAGGGCAATAACCGCTACGAGGCGCGACGTCAGCCAAAAAATTCGACATTATTGAATTATGTAAATTTAAATTGGCTTTCGCAGCGACGGCGGGCGGAAATATTTACTCTATTTAGTGCATTAAAGCTTGTTTTTTTTTTTTTAAAAAAGGTGGTGTTATGACAAAGTGGCGGAGCGCAGCATGTAACCTGAACACTGGGAAAATGTAATCACTAATGTAGGATGATTTTCTGCTGGAGAATTTTTTGGCTTATGAGGCGGGAAAACAAACAAACACACACACACACACACACACACACACACACACACACACGGATGAAGGACAAGGCAATTTTACCCGCTATTGATGTGAGTAAAAATAAATCATGTTGACGAAGCCTTAGTCTGTACAGGTGATGGATACAGCCTGAAGGAGGCACTGTAGTCACACACTCACACCTACACACACACACACACACACACACACACACACACACACACACACACACACACACACACACACACACACACACACACACACACACACACACACACACACACACACTGCACTTCCCTTGTCTCATCCTTCTCATCCTCACATGATGAAGCACATCACAGAACAAACCTTTACATTTTTTTCCCCCTCCAGCTTTGTTTACCTCTGGCCATTCCTCACTTCCTGCCCAGTGTCGCGTCACCTGACTGGGCTGGGGTGCAACGAGGGCATAGGGCGATTTATACATACAGTTTATTGTTCAAAGGTTACGGTGAAACCCAAGTCTGGCAGTGCCAGATGGGACCAGGATTCAAAAAAGTGTGAAGTGGACCTCCTATGGCTGAACATTTTTGTGCAAGGCTATATCTATTCTTTTAATTTCCCCCCCCCCAAACCATCTACAAACAACATGGGATTCCACAACACATCTGCTTCACTTAAGTTGTGACCAAACTCAGCAGTGCCTGCTGCCTGCTAGCCGTCTGCCTCAAAGGCTGAGGAGAAGAAGAAATACACAAAGTAACTTGCCTCGCTAATGTGATTAGCGCTAATGCTAATACAGCCAGTTTTAAAAGAGACTCGATGGCATTTTTCACAATAACTAAAGCATCATTCTATCACCTCCTGAAAATGTTCTCCTTCGGATGCTTCCTGCCGGCTCTTGACCCGACGGACATGTGGGGTAAATCTCAAAGGATTTGCGTGTGACACTTCAGCGTCCAGAAGGTTCTTTTACCTTTTTTTCCCTTGAACTAATCCATCATCCCTTCCTTCCATCCTCCTGTATTCCCTGTGTGACTTTGCCACATCCGCGCCGCACAACCTGTCAGCTTTACAATTCACATGCACACACTTGGATGACGCCCTCGAAGCCCCGCCCTCTGCCGCCGGCCGACCTTGCCGTTTGACGCCCTCGAGGTCTCCGTGTGACGCAGACCAGTTGTTCTCATCATAAGAATCACAATCGATGAAATGAAGCAATTTGTATGAAATTGTGCGACAGTGCAGCGGCGGCGGCTTGCTTCAGTCGCTCATCATCCATCCTGAGGGAACGCCTTTAAACTTCCTCTCAGTCACTTCCAACATGATCCTCCTGCCGGCAGCGTCCTGCAGCCCTCGTTACAGAAGCACGCGAGACAGAATCTCTCCTGATCAGACAGCAACAGTCGGTGTTGGTGTGTTTGTGAGTCTCTGATCAAAAACTCACGTATTGTTGTGTTTTTTTTTTGTTTCAAGTCCAGGAACGAGTTGTGTGTCGCTCGCATCACATCCACCGACCTGGAGGCAGCTGAGTGTTTAATGGTCCTCCGTCGTGACCACATCATCATCATTATCATCATCATTATCATCACCATCATCACCATCATCATCGTCACCATCATCCTCATTCATAATCACCATCATCATCACCATCATCCATCATCATCAACGTCAGCATCATCATCAACGTCAGCATCATCCTCATCACCTTCGTCATCACGAGCGCTGGAGTCTCTTAAGACCGTGTGACGGGTTGTTCAAAGAGAAGATGTGCGGACGGGTGAGTTGGGGGGGGGCGTCGGCGAAGACATCAAAGCTTCCATCGAGTTTGAGATGTTAATCGAATGTCAGCTGGAAGTCCGGAGGGACAGTTTGAGTCGTCTCCTTATTGGTTTCTGCGACGCTGCGATTCACAGTTTTCACACAACAAACAACCAGACCTTCGAAAAGTGGAAACACTGGCAGGAAAAAAAGGAAAAACAAAACAAAACAAAACAACACATTTAGCCCAGTGTTTACACCCTCCTGCTCAAACTGATACTTTCTTTCATCTTCCACTCCAAGCCCTGTCAGGGGGTGTGGTCACTAAACCAGGTATCAGTGAGGCATCTGTGCCTGCTGTGATGTCACAAGGGGTGCAGTTTCAAAACTCTGTTTGTAATCATTAATATCTTAAAAAGCTGATACGGTAAGTTTATAGAAATCATAAACCATACCAAATATTATATACTGGACCTTTAATTTGATCCAGGTGATTTGCTGACTCTTGGTTTCATTTTTTTCTGCGCTCTCTCTCTCTCTCTCTCTCTCTCTCTCTCTCTCTCTCTCTCTCTCTCTCTCTCTCTCTCTCTCTCTCTCTCTCTCTCTCTCTCTCTCTCTCTCTCTCTCTCTCTCTCTCTCGTTTTTTTTTGCACTCTGCTCTGATCTTGCGTGTGAGAGCAGCTGCTGCACCAGGACCTCACTCGCTCTTTATTTCCCTGTTCCAAGTTGTGTCTTTGTGATGTGCAGCCCACCTGCTGTGGTTGGACTGAGTCCTTGAGCATGAAGAGGACACTAAAAAAGAAACAAGCAAAAAACAAACAAAAAAATATTTCTCAGCCAATCTATTGGTGAGTCAGCCTGCCAGCAAGTTGCCGCCCTCACACGTTTGGAAAATGATGAAAGGCCAGGTTTTTTTGTATCTAGTTCACATATTGTCTTAAACAGTTAAATCGTTTTGCACCATGTTGTTCAGACACACACTAACCATGACATGTGATCAAAAATGCACGAGGTTGAACAAAATGTGATTGACGAATAAATGCAATCAGACAAGAGATGGGTGTGAAAAAGAGTGTTTCTGTGCAATATGGGATTAAGCCAGGTTTTTTTTTTTTCTTCTGGTGGCTGGGGTGCAGTTGTACTTTCAATTTCGTGTTTTGGTATTGAAAATTTGTATTTGATTTGAGCTCCACTATAAAAAAAAGAAAGAAAGTTAGTAAAAAAGGAACACTGTACTGACAGGATCGGCCTCCTCCACACACATCAACCCAGCACATTGAATTCATTCTACAATTTGTGATTGCGACACATCACTGCGGGAAAGAGACAGCGGGCGAGAGAGAGCGAGAGAGAGAGAGAATACAAAAACTAATTGCAGCTGCTCAATCAATGCAAATCACTTTTTGCGAGTCTGTTGGTGGAGCTTTGAGGACTCTGGGCTTTTTTTCTTTTTTTTTTTATCTCGCAAACACAAAGTTGAAAGCTGAAAACACTGCCGGCATGAATCCGTTTTCCTTTTTTCCCTTCATTTTTTCCTGTCATTTTATCTCCATAACAAGGTCGGCCGGAGGTCACACACGTGGCCAAAGAAATTGGCAGCGGTGTCAGTGACTCAGGACGCCGCCGCCGCTGCCGCTGTAGGCCTACATCTTGAAAAGCCAGGCAGGTGGTCTCGGCTTTATTTCATGTCAGGGCTTCCTACGCCTGCCTGTCGGTGTAACCGCCAGTCACTTTAGACTAACACACATATGAAAGTATAAACAGGCCTGTACTGCACTCTGTTTGAACTGCTCTACTGCATTATTGTAGCCGGCAAACAACAAGAAAAGCCATCAAATAAACACCGTCCGTCAAAAACAAACCGAAGGAAAAGCTGATGCAGGCACTCAGAGTTTCCCCAAAGAGTTCCAGAAACAAGGGAGGGAAACGTTTCACAAGCTGTTTGTACATTGTGAAAGTCATAAAATACAGGCAAAACACTCAAAAAGGCCAACACACCACACTGAAGAGGAGGTGCTACTTACCACTAGGTGGCCCAGTCAGGACTTGTGACGGTCATCCGAGCCTTCGGGCTTTTAAGGTCTTTAAGTTCTGAAGTCCTGAAATTCAAGACTTGGTCTCGTGGTTATTTCTCATAATTTGACAGCTCAGCAATGGAAAAAAAAACCTGGTACTCCATGGAGAAAATCATTGTCCACAAAATATGTTCCAAAAAGCAAAGAATAGTCATAAACTGCAATTGGAAAAGTTTCTGCACTCCAAAATGCGATGAAACTCAAGATTGTTGAGATAAATGATTTATTCCCCCCAAAAAAACAACAACAGAGGTCTGACAAGATGGCGGCTATCGGGAGGGTCAAAGACTTCCTGTCTTCCTGCTTTAGCCACGCCCCCAGGTTTTATCTCGTCCTTCCTGTCCAGGTTCCAGCCACAGGCCGCCACTAGGGGGAGACAACTCGGCCACCATTCATTGAGGTTTTGTTCGTACTGGCTCTTACAGTCGCTGAAGCTGCCGCAGAAGGATGCGTGATCCTGGCAGAGTTGATCGCTGCTCTTCAAGTCGACATGATTCCTGTTTTTAACACGGTAACCCTCCTCTCCCTCTGGGGAGCCCATTAGACAGTCGCTCCTGCATTTACTGCAACATGAAATAGCTTAGTGGTAAAGTTTGCTCACACAAAGAACCCTTAAAAAAAAAGCTAAAAAAAAAATTGACTAGAAATTTCCCTTGAGGAACTATTCAAGGCAAATGTGAATCTAAATAGCGAGATGTCAGTTTTGTGACACATTCACTGACACCAAAAGACAAAAAAGTGCAAATCGCATGGAGACTTAAACGAGCACTCGGCTGCACGCCACTTGACTTTTCCGACTCCTTCATCGCCAGAAATAGCACCGTGACCTTGTTAAATTGCAGATAATAATTAGATTTCACTGCCTGGCACCTTTTTTTCCCTGTAAAAACCACCAGACAGACTCGCAGGATCCTCCGAGGTCGGCTTTATTTAAACTCCCAAGGCATTAGCGACGCCACCTATGGAGAAACAACACACTCTGCGGCTGCAGTGCCAACCTTGAGCTGACAGGAGTGTGATTCAGAGTCTGACTGGTTTTTCTTTTCTTTTTCTTGTTTTTGTGGCGTCGTCTTGCATTAATCCCCTTTTTAATCTTCTTGAAGTGCTGATTTAATTTCTCGTATTATCCTGGCAGCTCCTGAAACCATCTCAGTATGTAAACACTGTTCAGTTCTGTGCAGTCTCCAGCCTCTTTCTGCAACAACAACAACAACTGTCAGGTTTCTAACACTCAAACACTGAAACTCTGAACATTTTCTGCCTGTCTGCATGAGAACTCATGGTGAAAGCAACCTACAGCCTTCAGACAGGCCGGACTGATGACACTCATCCTCACAAAGATGAATTCTTCAACCGAGGCTGTGGACGGAAAAGGTTGAGTCGAGGGGACGGTACATGTTGTCAACATAGCAGCTATTTGAAGCTCAAATGTCGCAGCTTGTCATGGCTTCATTTCATTTCTAAATTGAAATGAACTTTGATAAGCTTGACAGAGCTTTGGTGAAAGTTTTGAATTTTCCTTCATCGCTTTGTCCAAGCTGTTGTCTCGGTGCACCGTCTTCCTTCTAATCACCTCATGATGATACACACAGGTGTGATGCAACCAGAGAGGCATTAATGCATGCAGCCAATCCTCTCATGTTGTCGCAGTCCAAATCAGAAACTCCGCCCACTTGCCTTGATGACCCACCCACCATGTGTGTGCTCACTGGATGCTGCTTTATTGACCAAAACGTGTGCAGAAGATAAAGAGACATCTGAGGAGTGTCTGCTTCCATCCCAGGCTGCCGCCGATGCTAACAAGGGAGGAAAAAATGCTGCTGACGGAAAGTTTTCCTCCCATTACACATTAAAAAAACATGCACACACGCACATACACACACACAGCGTAAAGTATATGAGATAATATCGGCAAGTCCCCCAGTGCTCCAGCAGACACTGGAAGTTATCCTTTTCTCCTTTTACGACTTGCTGCTACAAGCTAATAACGAGCCGATCGTAACTCGGGCTGGCCCTAATTCTCCACCTCTATTTAAGATGACGGGGATTAAGTGTTATTTCCTTCCAGAGGCTCAGACGCGTTGGCATGTCTCTCTATAATAACTCTGCGCTAAGTGCTTCCGGAGCTGCCACGGCGGGGCCCCGAGGCTCGCTGTGTCCCTCAGCCGCTGGCTGATTCCCATCGCGCAGACGTGCTTTTGAAATCAGAGGATGAAAAGCAGCGCTCGCTCTGAAAGACCCTTTTTATCCCTTGGATGATGAGCTTCACATTATATAGCGACGCCGATTCTGAAGTGGTGCTTTCACCTTTTGGTGTCTATCCTTCTTTTCTGTTTTTCAGTGTAAACTAGCTGTGGGCAAAGTCAGAGGATTCAGTTTTGAACTTGACGGATGACGCAAAGGTGATTTCTGCATCGTTTAAACACAACACTCGCCGTTTCACGGACGATATAACAAACAGCCGCTCATTCTGCAAACACCGGCGTTGCATGAGAATATAGTTGGCCATGAGTGCCTTGAGTTGCTCTGACTTCACCTTCCAGACAGCTGACGGCTTTGCAGAGGTCGGACCAAGAAGGTCGCGACCTCTGTAAAGTTCCCCAGCTGAGCAGCGCCGCGACCTTGGTCTCTTTTTTTTGACAGTAATTAATTAAACAGCGTGATTCCTGACTGGTGCCTCGGCCTCCACCTGCTTTCTGTGTGTGTGTGTGTGTGTGTGGGTGTGTGTGTGTGTGTGGGCTGCAGGAAGAGGAGAAACTCGTCCTGTTAGAACCCGTGGATTCGTCTGAAAGGCGTCCACGTCTGCCCGCGTGCGAGCGCAGTTTGCGTCAGACTGGGTGATTTACGAGGACGTCAGACGACAGCGGGGCATCATCCGACACACACTCACACCCAGACACACATTCACACACACACACACACACACGCACAGAAAAACAGACATTCAGAGACACACAGATGCTGGGTCAGCAGCGAGGGGCCCGTGAAGCAGCAGCAGGTTAAAGTCTTAATGACGGACATCTCTCCGAGGAAAGTTCCTCCCATATGTTACTGAGAGATCTCCCTCACACCGGCAATCTTTTCTACTGGGTTTTTGTACCTCGTTAGAACAGCTCGGCGGCCTCAGACAGCAGGGGACGGGGAGAAGGCGCGCGGGAAGAAAATGAGGCAACACAGTCGAGTCGAGTCATACGAGCGAGGAGGAAATACTTGTTTATGATTATTGCTGCTGCAAGTGTGTTTGTGCGAGTTTATGTGAGTGTGTTTTGTTTTTTTTCTTTTTTCCACTTTTTTTGTCCCCCCCCCTGTGGTGGAGGGGAGCGGCGGTGGCGGCGGGAGGCGACAGGTGGATTGATAAAAGATGGAGGATTTTTCCATAATTCACAGCGAGTCGCAGTTTTCCCTGAGTTCCTCCCCAGAATTACTGCAGCGAATGAAAAAGTCAGAAGAGGGAAGTAAAGAAGCGGCACAATGAGTAGCGGCGATGTGAGAGCAGGGAGTGATGGGAAATCAGGGCGGCCTGTTGCACTCTCTCTAGTTTCATCTCTCTTTTTTATTTAATCTATATTTTAAGGAGCGTCACTCCTTTTTTTTATTTCTTTGTCAGGTCTCCCGAGGCATTCGGCGTTCCTCCGCAGCCTCCGACGGGATGACGCATCAGAGCGAAGCACCTGTCACCAGCGCAGCTCCTCTGAAGGAGCAGCTCCTCACCGCCGCAGGAGAAGGAGCACAAATCTTCAGCCGCTGCAGGCGGTGAGGGGGGAACACGTCTCCACTTTATCCCCCACGTGTTTGTATTAGCGTGTGGCGCCGTCGCCGCTGGAAAATTCCCCGTCTTGATGATGCAAGGTCGGCAAAAACCCCAGCAAGACGGAGTCGGCGTCGGAAAGCGAGGCGCCATTATTGTTTCGTCGTAGAGTTTCGTCAAAACTCTGCGACTCAAAAAATTAGAAATGATGATGTGTTCTCAAGCAGAAAAGTCTCATAGTTTCACGCCATTGGAAAAACCTCTGCAGAAGACAGTGTATTTAGCCCTCTGTTGACCGCCTTCCTCCAAAAAATGCTGCATTTTCACCTTCTAGCTATGAAACTGATGCTTCATTAGACGGTGGTTCAGGAGGGCGGAGCCAACACCTGCCTGGAGGTGGCATCAGCGAGGCGTCAGTGCCCATCGTGACATCACAAAGGGCCGAAGTCCAAATCTGCGAGTTTTAGTCTGCCCTTTTCTACAGTTTGGAACAAAGTTTCAGAAGCACAAGAAGGATTTTTTTCACATTTACTCTGGGAGTTCATTAACTTAGCAGGGAAACATAATATTCATAATATGCATAATATATGAATATTTTTCTTTTTTTTCTCTGAGTTTAAATTGTTGTCCAGTAATAACAGATCACAGCTGCAAAGAAAGCAACGAATGTTAAACCAACCGGTGCAAGGTCGCTGCAGCACAGACAGTTTTGGAGCAGCGAGTTCAAATATTCATCCTCCAGGTCGGCCTCCGTCTCTTCGGGTCAAATCTCCACGGTCAGGAGGTGAAACCGACTGGTGAGAAAAACAAAGGCAGACTGGAGCAGCGCGGCAAATCAGTGTCTGGTGGGTGAGGGGTGGGGGGTGGAGGTGATTCTGGGTTTTGTCCGACCAGTCAAGGAGATAGAAAGAGAGCAGGAGATTAGTTTTGATGGACTGCCGGTGTTTCATTTCAGTGTTTAGGCTTCACTGCAGTCACAGAGATTTCTGGGATAAACAGGCTTCTTAGCAGAGATAAATAATTAGATGGAAACAGAGAGTGTGTGAGTGCACCGGGCCCAGACACAACAGATATCATCTTTCTTTGGTTTAGCAAGAGAGTTTTTCTGCAGTTCTTCAACTTTTACTACATTGTCAGATTTAATCTGCAACTCTGAGCTGCGACTGAGATGCAACGATCGTGCACCCCACTCTGAGACATTATTCTCTTTCCTGACCGCCACTCAGGAATTTTTTTTTTTACATTTTAAAGTGGCTCTGTGAGATATCATGTCACCAATAGGTGTCATAGTTTTGCTCCAAAACAAACCGAGGGGCCTGCAGGGTCCTCAGCAGCCTCTGGTGTCGGCCTCAGTTGCGGAACCTTAAGAGAACGGAGCGAGTCAATATCGTTGGCCACGAGTTAGCAGGCCATGCTATCGTTAGCATCATTCGCTGCCATGAGCTGTGTGTTGAAACAGCGCAGGGATGTGCAGACAGAGGGTGTCGTGACATTGTTTCTGACGCCTGTGCGCAGAGGGCAAAAAAAACTGTTTGTGTATTTTATTTCAAACGGGATTGCAGAGGAAGAAATTAAAAAGGAAATGAAGAGAATAAAGCAGACGGGGTTGAAAGCCTCCCTGCCAGCGTGCCGCCGAGCAGGTGCAAGTCACATGAAATGAGATGTTGGGCTTGTTTTATTTGGAACTCTTTATTGCAACACAGTTTCGGAGCGTCGGATCGCCTCCGACCGACCAACGCGCTCTTCATCTCCTGGCCTCCGCTGGCCACCCGCCACTCGCCCAGCCCCCCCACCCCCCTCTCTCTCTCTCTCTCCCTCTCTCTCTCCTGCAGCACTTGCCCCCACATGAGCCGATCCATTGATCGCCAGTCATCTAATCTAAGGAGAATCTCACACACACACACACACACACACACACACACACATTAATCCCCCTGGTGTACACTGGTGATGAATGAACACAATCCTACTATTGGCACTATTGAAAATATTTGTTTTGTGTTTCTGTGTGTGTGTGTGTGTGTGTGAGAGAGAGAGAGAGAGAGAGAGAGAGAGAGAGAGAGAGAGAGAGAGAGAGAGAGAGAGAGAGAGAGAGAGAGAGAGAGAGAGAGAGAGAGAGAGAGGGAGCACTTTGATTTGCCTATAAATCAAAACTGTGTTTGGCATCACTTGAACAGGACACGTGTGTCCAGTTCAGGTATGAAGTGTTCACCGCCGCTCATGCAACAGGAAGCGTTTCAATGACTCAAGCTGCAGCCCAATTTACAACATTCTCACCTGCCATAAATCCAGTTTTTCCCGCTTCGTCTCATCACCTTCAGTCCAATAAAGAGACAAAACAAACAAACATTCTTTACCGACTGACAACAACAAGGCGATCTCGCTTCACGATATTTGTTCACTCGACTTCCCTTTTGGTCCAACTGCTCCGGGAGCAATCGATCTCCTCTTTGGCTCTCACGCCCATTAGGGGACTTTAATTCAGCCTAATTGCTCACTTGAATGGAGGATCCTTTAAATCACTGCATTATTGGAAATCATTTGCATTTTACTGCGCTCGGGAGCGGCCCGGATTTGTAGCGTTTAAGGCTCCAGGTTTTCTTCAAACGCCGAAGCACGTAGTTAGATTTTCCAGCAAAACGAATAAACAAAACCAACAACAACAACAAAAAAAACCAACGCAGATGTAGATATTTACAATATGCACAAGGGATTTTTCCTCCAATTATCGCTCAGTTGCTAATAATTCTTCTCTCCCTTAGTGCAAGCTTTGGTTTATGATTAGGAATCTAATTATGATTAGGAATCTAAAGGCCGAGAAGTTCGGAAACTCAAAGAACGAGCTGCCCTCCTCCGTAATTTGACCTCTGGGATTCGTCGGCTGAAACATTTTTCTAAATTTTCTGGCCCATTAGCCGAGGCTGGGGAGCATTCCTCTCAGATGAATCTGTTCTCATCGTCGCTTCATAAACCCCCTCCACAAAAATAGAAGCTGGAATCTGTGACGTCCGTGCTGGAGCGAGTTGCGCCCCTGCTGGTAAATATTGTGCTTAACCTTTTTCCAAAGTTACTCCTGTGAGGATACACCAGCGCTCGGACCAGCTTCCACTCATTCAGACGCAATTAAGCAAAGTGGGAGCAGCTGCCAGCAGCCAACCAGGCTGGAATCCATCAGTGAAGGTCCGTTTTTTTTTTTTTTGTTTGTTTTTTTCCTGAGGGCGGAAAAAAAACAACCAAGGTTGAGCAAACTTTCAATTTGTAACTGTGGAGTCGCTGTCAACGTGGAGGAATCAGTCTCGGCGTGTTATCGGAGTCCACATCCGCCAGCTGTTAATGCACTCGGCTCTGTCAAACACACAGGCGCAGCCAGGAAACAGAGACTCACGTTGTGATGCTTCGTCTGGAATTGGAACCCAGGCGTCTGCAGGACGGAACGTCTCGGATGGCGGAAGGAGAAGGAGAGTGATCGAAAGTTCTTGTCTCCGCTCTTTCGTGTTTTTTTTTCCTCTTCTCCTTAAAATTCATCACCCTCACGGCCTTGTGTACGATTAAATCCACCCTCCAGTTGTGGAAAATTAAATTAAGCCCCTGATTATTAGATTACTGGAATCGAATGTGAGCGGAAACATTTTTTTTTAATCATTTTTTCTTTGAATTCCTTCTGGCACATCTCGTCTAGTGACGCGTGAACAGGAAGCTGCTGCTTTAAAGGTCCTTCTGCGTATTGTTGGTGGACGTGCGAGAGAAAAATCAGACCTATCGGACGACATTGTGGCGATTTCAGGTCATGAACATAAAAGGACTCGTGTGACGTCAGATTTGGCAGCTTGAGGTTTAACTTTAATAACAAATCAGTCCAACCAGCCTATAGTAGCTCTTTTCTTGTTAAAGGTCGCATACATTATTTTCACACAAGGAAGCTACTAAAAATGTTCTCTTCCAGAAGGAAACCATCAACTTTCAAAAAAGAAGAAGCACATTTGAAGAAATCCAAAATCGGTGAAGCCCAACCCCCCCACCCCCCAAAAAAAAGGACTGCACTTTTTTTTTCCTCTCAAACCCCCCAAAAATATTTAATAAAGAAACATTGCAACATAACCCGAAAGCGTTGCAGGTAGATAAATGGCTCCCCCTGATCATTACTCACAGAAACGGTTTGAAAATAAATGTTCAGAATGAAAAAAAGAAAAAGCCCCAAGAGTAAAATTTGCAATCATGCCATTCCATTACTCAGCGTTATCACTGAGCTTTAGTCTTAACCCCGGCTTCACATCGCTGCAGCACTGTTACTGTGTGCGTGTGTGCGTGTGTGTGTGTTTTCGGCAGACTGTCAGAGCTGGAAACGTGGCAAGACAAATGGGGGGGATCGCAGGTTCGAGCCCTGGGCAGCACTCGAGCCTGATAGATGGCTGAAGACTGACTTAAAACGTCAGGGTTATTAATGATCGCCCGCCGGCGCTAAAAATACACGGCGGCGGCTGACCCGAGCGCAGAGAGCGCAGCGCTTTCGCAGGTTGTGCGTCTCGCCATCTCGCCTGTTGAACTTTTAAAATGTAAAGAGAGAGAAAAAAAAAGAAGCAATTCTTCCCTTGGGACTTTGGCTTCGTCGCTGAAATGGTTCCAGGTGTGTTTGTGAAAAAAAACAAAAACAGAGAAAAGACAAGAGTGACTCATTTCACGCCATGGGAGGCTGATATGACTCACAGGTGTTTCATGTGAACTGTCACGAGGAGCCACTTCAATGCGCAGACTGTTTCAAGGGAGCCGCCGGAAGCTTATTTTGTAAAACTGTTCACAACTGCACCGACACGTGAGGGAAACGTTGCACACGTTTCATCAGTTCATGTCTCCAAATAGATTAAAAAAAGGAAATGCAGTGTTTGACCTCTTCGGTTGACCTCCCCGTGACCTGAGTGACGCAACTCAAAGGCTTGAACAGACAGATATCTAAAAGGTGCTCTTATTTTTTTCTTTTTTGAAAAAAAAAAAAAAAAGCTTCTGCGAGGCAGAAACCTTGAGCAGAACCAGGCTGTGAGTTAGGAGGTGCAAATGAATGGGAGCCACTGGGAGGACCTTAGAAAGGCAGCGATGCATGCACTATAACTATGTGTGTGTGTGTGTGTGTGTGTGTGTGCGTCCTGAGAGAGGAGAATAATAGCCCCTCAAAGTCACCTCCTGTCCTCCCACACACACACACAGCAGGGCCAGACTTGTATTTAAACAGAAATACGCATAAGTGCAAGTGAACTCTGACACACACACACAAACACACACACACACACACACACACACACACAGGCACACACACGCAGTCTGATGAGGCAGAGGTGAGCTGCTGAAGCGTAGAAAGGGTCAGTAAACTCTGACCGTTAATAACAAGAGTCCACGTCAGATTTCATTTCCTGTGCGACTCTTTGGCCTTCCTCCGTCACATTTCTTTTCTTTTTTTTTTTTTTTCACACCGCCCGCCCCTCGCACTGCGAGCACCGGAGTCCGTCCCCTCGCTGCCTCGCTCCTCCTGATATACTTTATTATCCGCTCGGAAGGCCTCTTCTATCTGCAAGTCTTATCGAAAGGTCTGTTTTTATTAAACTCACTTCAATATGCCTCAGAAACTCTCCGCTAGAGAAACGTGCGCTCAAGATCAGGTTTATCATTTATTTATCTTGTTATTGCCAACATGTTTTCTTTTTTAAAAATGGGGGAATTGTGATGTAAATTGTTGTTTGAGAAACACAAAAGCAAACAACTGTGCTGCGAAAGCGAGGTTGTAGCACGCACACACACACACACACACACACACACACACACACGCACGCTGATCGCTGATCCTGGTGGAATAATAGGATTCTTTCCAAACCACAGGAAAGTCGAGGTGTGGATTTCTCCCACTGACTCTGTGACTTATTAAGTCATTGGTAATAAAGTGGGTCGAAGTGTCGCTGCTGAGAAAGCCAATTATCCCCCCCCCCCCACCACCACAACCTTCATCCTCCGAGACCTGTCTTTAATTATCGACTTTTTATAACTCGGGTCTTAATGATAGCCGACGGTGTCTTGCTGCCGCCGTTGTCTCTGCATCGGAACGTCTGCACTTTTGATAACTCTGTTTAATGAAAGTGCCAGCGGGGGGCCGGGTTGGTGAAGGGGGTTGGGTGATGTGGCCTCCCAAACTGACACTCTAACCCTGTTTCAAGATGTTAGCTGCAGTCAAAGAAACATATACCAGCACCGTACAGATGACTGTGAAAATGAGAAGTTTTAAAACAGAAACAATTGCAAAAAACAACAACAATGAAAATGCTGTATGTGACCAACAAAAAATGTGTTTGAGCTGGATGATGAAGAGAAATCTGTAGTTCAGACAGTGGGCACTAGGTGGCACTAGCCAAAATTCTGCATATTTTCTCGACAAATCAGTTAGCCTTATGTTTAAACATGGCTAGTATGGAACTGTTACTTCCTGTTTCTTGTCAATGGAAAACATGCTGTCCAATATGTTGGCTTGAGGTTGCCCCACCGACAAAGCGACACCTTCTTGCCGCATTTTGAATGCCTCCCTTCTCAGCAACGGCGGCTAATTAGCGCAGCAGCATAGAGCGGCGGTGTAATCAAATGCTATTTAGACATCTGGATGCGAGCTGCAGCTACGTCAACATGCAGGCAGGAAACACTCATCCGGGCTCTGATTGGACATCATCCCGCTGATGCTGCTCATCAATATTGATTTACGCCAACATCTTCTGCTTGTTTGTTGTTGGATGTCTGGGAGTCGTCTCTTCTCAAGAAAAAAATCCTCAAAACGGCTCTGGAGGGGATTGTCCTGAAAAAATGTTGTGTCTTGGAAAGAAAATATGAACAACTATCAGAGGAAGATCCGGAAATCATGCTGTGTTTTTTATTGCCTGCCTTTGCAAATACAGTATTTTCAAAACTAAGGTACATCAAATAACTGAAGCAGTGGCACAACTACTTCACTTAGCCAGTTTGTTGCTGGTTTGCAGCCAGTACTTAAAAATCACAAACACGTGCGACTAATAGAAGACAGTACAAAAGGTGCACTGCACAATAGCAACACTTCAAGAGACAATCCAAAGAGAAGTGTTAATGTTATTTCATTCATTCTTTGAAGCGACAGTCAGATCTTGTAGAGACGTGACACCGGTTAACTACGGTGCTCGTCACCCAATCACAATTCAGCCGCCGTCTCCTTTCTGGGTAAACGACGTACAGAATATTTAACAGATTTAACTCGATTTGAAAGTTTGTGCAAATGTCGAGCTATTTCACGAGTGAGTGGACTCAGTTTGGCCTCCGGTCCTGACTTTTCTCCAAATGTCTCTTCCAGGTTGTTTTTTTCCCCCCTGCTCTTTAACGGCAGACGTTCAGTCTGGTCTCCTGATTGGTGTCCTGATTTAGTGGAGTCACCGACTCTCCAACAGACACTCTCCAGCAAACTGTCCGTGCAGTCTGATGCCGCACAATGACGCGTGTCTGTCCGTCCGTCCGTCCGTCCGACCGTCCGCCTCACACCATCTCCTCGACTCGCCGCTCTAGACGCAGATTATTCCCAGCAGGATAATGACGGTGCGGCGGCGCCAAAAGGCTCTTGATCCACCGCCAACACCGAGTCGTCTGCTTCTGTTTGTTGATAATGGTTCAGCAGGCAGGATGAGGAGATGAGAGAGTGTCTCTCTCTCTCGCCGCACTTGAGCGTGATTTGGAACTTGTTCAGTCTCGGTTTTTCTTTTTTTTGTGCGTGATTGGGCGGCGAGACAGACTGCAAAAGCGAAAGAGGAGGAAGACAGAGTGACACTTTGAATGCAGAAGGAGGAGAAATAAGACAGGAGCAGGTGTTTTTTTTCTTTCAATTTTAACACACGGATGTTTTTTAATGCGCCGGCTTGAAAGGACAGGAAGTGCTTACCGGAAACAAGTGGCACAAATTCCAAGGGCGAGTGGAGATGAGATCGACCCTCCTCAACCCTCCTCAAGGCTCAGGAGGGTCGATGTTATTCACACACTTCCCACCACCACTTACTAAAAAGAGAGAGTTCTTCAATTTTTCCATCAGGTCAAACTGCATACTTTGGGAAAGTGTTGAACTGCTAATGTCCTTGTTTTTTTTTTCCAATGGTATTAAGTGAGAGCAAAAACCGTCCTTACGGTCAAAATTTTCAATATATCTCCAAGGAAGCTTCTTGCGTGAGATGCTTGGTTGCTGTTGCCTCAGTGTCACATTTGAACATCTCGTTTGAAGGCCTGATGCTGTTTAATGCTATTGAAGTGAAGGTGCTGCACAATATTGTTATCAAAGAACTCCTAAAAAATAGGCACAGGCTATTTTTTCAATACTGTTGGCATTCCAATTCAACTCCACTCTGAAAAAAGATTTCCGCACACTATCAGCAATGTGCTTTAGCGTTTCTTACAAATTATTGGGCCAAATCCTTGCGTCGCGGGTCAGTAACACAACTCTGGCTAATGTGCTTTTTTCTAATTTAGCAGTGCAACGCGGAGCATCTCATAAATTCTGCTAATAACAAAGTGACATTGGGCTCACTTTGCAGAGGACCTCGCGTTTGGAGATTCCGACCTAATGAAGTCAAACTTTAGGCCACATTAAGGTGATGGAATTCCTTTACAGACCTTTTTGGGGGAACAAATTCACAATAATGGCTCTGGTAATTTGGCTCAGCCGGCGCTGCCGTGGAGAGGTCGGGTCTGAACTCGGTAATGTGAGTTCTTTTGTAGACGCTTTGCACGGGGAATTAATTGGAAATAAATGGAATGGAATCAGAGCCAACAGGACACAGAAGTCTGGCTCCGCCTCAGTTTTCTTTATGTAGTTTTCAGTAGAGACACTCTATTAAAAAAAGAAAAAAACAATCAAAAAAAACATACAGTGCTTTGTTGATTGTACACAATCATGCACACATGTTGAAGGGCCATATCCTAGATATGTATACTGACTTTAGCTGTGACCCTTGTGATGGCACGAAGGGCATACACCCCCAGCCAGGTGTTGGGTTAGGGTTAGGGTTAGGGGTTAGGGTTAGGGTTAGGGTTAGGGTTAGGGTTAACCCTAACCCCAAAGCTGCTCCGCTGGGATTTGGAATTTAAGCGTCACCCTAACCCTAATGCCATGCAAGTCTATGAGGGTAAAAAGTCAACTTTGTCCTAGAGACATGGGGCCACTTGCTTTTTCATCAGGAGCCTCCAAGAAACACCCACGCCAAAGTTGGGGCTTCTAGCGCATGAGGAACCCCGAAACCCTAACCCTAATTCCAGCAGTAACCCTAACCCTAATTCCAGCAGTAACCCTAACCCTAACCCTAATCCCAGCCTTATCACTATCCCTAATGCCATGCAAGTCTATGGGGGTCAAAAGTCAACTTTGTCCTAGAGACATGGGGCCACTTGCTTTTTCATCAGGAGCCCCCAAGAAACACCCACGTCAAATTTGGGGCTTCTAGCGCATGAGGAACCCCGAAACCCTAACCTTAATTTTCAGCCTTAAAAAATGAAAATGCATGTTGATGTAGGACCTTTAAATCAGATTTTTTTTTCACACATGCTCAGCAGCAGGTCAAACACGTTTAAACAGGTCAGACAACCATTCGCAGGCAAAGCCGCCACCTCTATCCTAAAATCTGAAACCAGACCTTGAAGTCCGACCTTGAGTTCCGACCGAAAGGGGGAACAAAGGGTCTTCACCGCTGGGTTCCTGCCCTCCAAGCACACGAGGACACAAACATGTGGGCTGCGGCGATAAACGGCGGCAGGCACCAGAGGCAGCGAGCAGCCGCACGGCTGACCTCATTCAGAAGAAGTCAGAATGAAAAACTAATAAATAAATATATCAATAAGGATCTCAATGAATTCAAAAGGTTTTAACTCGGGGTGAAATCACTCGCTGCGAGGCACGCACACAGACACACACACACAAAGGAGTCACCTTTGTAGGTCATATTTTGAACTGTTCCTTGGTCACATGCCAAGATCTGTGAGAAATCACACACACACACACACACACACACGCACACACTCACACACACACCCTCCCTCCCTGGGAGGACGGTCAGGAGATCCACCCTGCTGCGCATGAAAAGTATAAATAATAAACGTGGAATAATGTATGATAAGCAAAACATCTGCTTCTCTCTGCTGCTTCCTGTTGTCTCTTCCCTCCTTATCTACATCCAACACTTCAACACTCCCCTCCACCTCTCTCCGCTCTGCGTTGCTGTCTTCTTATTTCTCTCCTGTCGTCTGTCTTTTTCTAGTTTTTCCTTCCCCTTCCCTTTCTCTCTTTCTCGCTCTCTCTCCGGTCGGTGCGAGGCTAGAGGGCCAGTGTAGCGACATCGTCTCCTTTGACCCTTCAGCAACCTCCCTATCTTTTCATACAACAGCCGCTGCATTATTTATGGTTCCACGCGGGCACATTGTACGTATACTCGCGGCCCGTGTACGGAGAGAGTACAACAGAGACGGCAGGCGGCAACTAGAGGAGAAGGAGCAGGAGGAAGAGGAGGAGGGGATTAAAGTGAGATGTGGCTTCTGAACATACATCAAGCGTCCACCTCTGCTGCTCCCCTTGTTATTATACTTTCATGTGCTTCCGCCGCTTCGTGACATGTAGAGCAGAGTGTGCTCTCCGCGGGCCCACAGCATTCATATTTGAAACAATGTGTGGGCAAAAATAAATAAATAAATGTCAATAGGATTTGAAGAAATGATTGTTTGCACATTTCCATGATTTAAAGTGTGCAAATGTCAGCCCTGTGGTTCCTCATTTCAAAACGCTTGTTATTAAAATAATAATATATGACACACACTCACAAATGATAATGTATTTGCGACTGAAGAAGCTTTCAAGTCTTTGAAATTGTCAGTTTTTTCAAGAGGCCAGATGCCCTGATGCTTCGACGCCTTTAAAATAATCTTAAACGAGTGATAATTATGCAACAAAATGAGGCTGGTTGCTTACGCAGAGTCTTGATGTCGGTCGTGAGACGTAATGCATCATAAGTAATGTTGCTATTTTTAGATTTGCAGGACGTCCATGCATATTTCATGGCCGGTTCACCCACATCCAACGTGAAGGAATCAGATCTTTGCGAGAAGAGGAGGAATAATAATAATAATAATAGTCATAATAATAAAAAATAAACAAAACACTGGACTTCAAATGCAAATTTGATCTCCTTCTTTGAATTTTCATTCAAAATTCAGTGCTTGTGTGTCCGCTGGGGGAAAAGGTTAGTGTTGATTTCTCAATTGTGTGATTATTATCTGTTATTTATGCTGAAGTATTTTGATTTGTTTGTGCTCTGCTTTTTGATGTCGTCCTGTCATGACCTGCTTCATAGAGACGTGTCTGTCTGCTGGATGCTAAATATGCCGCTTTTTATGGAAGCTTACTTTTAATTTAAAAATAATTGTTATGTATATATATATATATATATATACAGGGAAATTTCTCCCATTTTAGGGCTCCTTCTGCAGAAAGTGACCAGCGGTTACATCAGTGGCCACATTATTGGGCACATGGCTGAATTACGCAGCGTCGGAGGAGGAGGAGGAGGAGGAGGAGGAGGAGGAGAGAAAGAAAGGAGGGGAGAAAGAGGAGGTGGAGGAGCAGGAGGTGGAGGAGAAGGAGGAGGTGGGGGAGAAAGAGGAGGAGGAAGAGGAGGCGGCCGCTGCTGCTGCGGTCGAGGCTGCATCCACACGGGGTCACTGCTGCATGTGGAGTCCGACGCTGCTGCTGCTGCTGCCACTGCCGCTGCGCACATGAAGGCTGCCGCCAGAAGCTGCAGCCTTCATGTGCGCAGCTTTGCCACTGACTGGGAGCTGAAATCTGCTCTGCAGCTGCTTCCTGCCATCAGGAATTCAGTTTGTCCTTCCAAAACTCGCCACGAGGAAAAGGAAACAGAAAAACAAAACAACGGTTGTTGTGGGGTTTTTTTGTTTTTGCAGGGAGACACTAAAGAATCCTCTGCTGTCTCTCCCTCGGCCTGCAGTGGCAGCTTCTCTTCTCCTCAGGTGCCGTAAGAACCTGCAGATCTTCCACTTCGGGGACCAGAGAGACTCACTCACTCATCCTGCTGTTGTTTTGATATGAGACACAACTGCACACGTGTGTGTGTGTGTGTGTCCAGACGATTTTGCTGAACCTGGCAGCGGCCTCGGCCGTCAACACACCCACCCCGCTCCCCCGTGTCTTCACATGTGTGTCACGTGTGTAAAGTGATGATGAAACATGGAGAGGGTCCTCCAGTGGTCTGCTCCACTAAAAAAAGAAAAGAAAAAGGAAATCAAACAAGCCGCCCCCTCAGTGACAAGAGCCCAACACGTCGCGATCCTAATTGCCGCCTCACTCCTGCAGGGTGTGAAAATAGGCAACCCAAGGCCATCGCTGCACCACGCACGCACAGCACACACACACACACACACACACACACACACACACACACACACACACACACACACACACACACACATACACACCCGCCTCACGCATTTCCTCCCACCTCCTCCTCCTTCTTCTCCCCACCTCCTCCTCCTTCTTCTCCCCACCTCCTCCCCTTCACACCTTACTGAATTTCATTTCGTGTCGCTCTCCTCCCCTTGTCTCATTACTCGGCTCTTCAGGGTGTTGCTTTACTTCGACGTCCTCCTGCTCTGCTGTTTCTCCACTGCCGTCCAAACTGCTGCTTCACCTCCCAACCTCCTCCCGCCGCCCGACCCCCCATGCGCTGAAAATAAAAGAGTGCGAGCGGAGGAAGAGCAGGAGGAGCAGCCGAGGAGATGAAGAGCCAGACACGCCAAAAACCAACAGCTGCCCTGTGGACTGTGGAAACCGAAACATTCCATATCATCAAAGATACCTGTTGTATTAGTTTGGATTATCCATCCATCCATCCATCCATCCATCCATCCATCCATCCACTTCCTATCGCTGCTGATTGCAGTGAGGGTTGCAGGTGTGCTGGATCTGATCTCAGGAAACCCCGACAACAGGGCGTCGGCACATCAAAAGGAGCTCCTCCGGGCTAAAAAGAAGCAAAAAAAGCTCTATCATCGGCCCTTTGTGACGTCACAAGGGGCACTGAAGTCCTCAGCCAGGTGTTGGCTCCGCCCGGCTAAGTCGTCCCAGCTGTGGGAAAAAGCTGTGACAAAACTTGCGCGGAGGGAGTCCGGGGACTCGTCTTGACGTCCTTGTCAACATGCATTACTGCAAGTGGTGGAGAGGGAAATCTCACACACACACACACACACACACACACACACACACACATGCAGCATTCATGTGCAGACAGTGAATGACAGCAAATCCAAGAGAGGAGAAGGAGAAGGAGAAGGAAAAGGGTGGGGGTGGGGCGGGAGGAACAAGGTGGTGCAAAATATGAGGAAGGACTCGCTGAGTTCTGTCTGTGACTCATCAAGTGGGAGATGGGTTCTGCTGCCGCGGCACCCGGTGAGACCCTGTAGAAATAAAAAAAATAAGTACAGTTGGCAAGGAGAAAAAACACACATTCCATCATCAGTCCTTCATGGCAGCTGTCAATAGAGGAGATGAAGAGGAGGAGGAGGGCAAGGACTTGGCGAAGGCAGGGGAAGGACAGCTGGGTTGGGGACACGGTGGATCAGTGATTGTGTGGGACAGCTGTCAATAAAACAGGAGAGATGCCAGCAGCAGCAGCAGCAGCAGCAGCAGCAGCGGTGGCGGCGGCAGCAGCAGCGGCAGCAGCAGCAGCAGCAGGACGTGAAAATCAGGCCAATGACAGAAACAAACAAACTAATTAAAAAGAGATTTACAATCTGGTGAATAGAACTTTTAAAGCGTCGGTTTGCCAGATTTCCCCTCCAGGGGGCGCTGCAGTGGATTGGTTTAGCAATGGACTGGGTCTTTGCCTCGCTCTCACTGAACACATTACAATGCGTTGCGGCGCGGCTCCTCCTTGTTCCCGTCCAGCAGCCTCAGCCGCTCTAATCCCCTCCGCCGCTCCTCGCCGGCGAGAGGCTTCCTTTTAATAAAAGCTGCGAGTCGACTGAGGGCGACGACGGCTTTAGCGTGGGTCGCCGTCCAAACTGGGTCACATCCCTGGACCAAACACACACAAGTCTCTCTTCTATGGTCTGTATTTTTCTTTTCTACTTGGCAAATTTGAAGAATTTCGCTCCTATTGCCGTGTTGATAGTGAACCAGAACCACAATGCACTTCATGGATGATTTCACCTGGTGTGTCTGGGATTGAATCCACTCACAACCCGGTCTAGGAGGACTCCAGCCATCCTAGCCAATCACAGCCCACGTGTGACGGGCTTGGAGCGACAACCAATAAGAGCTGTTACAGACAAAGCTTCTAAAGAAAAGCTGCCATGTTCTTACATTTAATTCGAACAAAATGATGTTTGCAAAAGCAATGTGAAGATCACGGTTTTATTCAGAAGAACAAAAAAGAAGTGGACTGAACACTGAGTGTGTGCATCCATTTTTATTTCTAAGAAAATGTCTTAAAACTCAACCTGCACGTATCTGTGTTTACAGAATCACAGTCCATGACTGCGAGCCTTGTGCACATGTGTTGCCTCTGTGTGTGTGTGTGTGTGTGTTTACCACCCAAATTAAGTCAAGATCAAAGTAAATTGACTGCGCTGTGTTTACGGCGTCGAGTTGATCAGACTTAACGAAGTGGGACCTTGTGATTAACGCTCTGTAACATTGTTAGCGGGAAACAAGGCTCCTGCGGCCCGTGTGGTCCTCCCAAGGTGAGCGGGCACTTTCTCTGGCCGCCCCAACCAACGCTGGTGCGGCCTCACGGCGAGAGGCAGTCAGCCTCGGGAAAAATTTCAGTCAGTTTTCCCAGAGATTCCAGAGGAGACGAGGGTTGGATTGCACGAAAAAATGGAAGTCAATGAAAGGCCTCATAAAGTAGCTTTGCAAATGCAAACAGATACATTCAAGTGTCTCTATGTCATGCTTGTTTATTCTATCTATCTATCTATCTATCTATCTATCTATCTATCGCTATCAAGGAGTTTTGTCAGGTGGTACAGCAGTGGTCTGAACTGCTGTTATTGCTGCAATTTTTTTATTTATTTTTTTGCTCTTTATCTTTAGTCTCTCACATGTTTATCTCCTCATTTCCTTGAGGCTGCAGATCATATTGTGAATAAATTGGATGCTGGAAATGTCATAACATTTCTGCTAGAGTGGCTTGTTAAACGCTGTTTTTCCACGCATCCATATGTGATTATGCCAATCCACATCCCGTGATGATAACATTGACAATTGGATGCTAAAAGTAGCGAGTAAATATCCAGCCGAGACAAAAAAAAAAAAAAAAAAACAATCATGTTTTCTTTCTATTTTTTATGACTGTATTTAAAAGTTTCTCGCTCCTGTTTTGTCTCTCTGGATCTTAGTAAAAGGATGGAACTCTTTCCCTCTGTAAAATCCCCAGAATGGCTGCATGGGTTCAATTCTTTTTATTTTCTGCCTTTGTGAAGTTTCAGGATTTGGATGGTTCTTAAGAAAATAAATAAAACAATTTCTGTCAAATAAAATGTTAAATAATTCAAAATAATAGAAATCAAACTTTAAACATGAACACCTTTAAATCTGTGAATGTAGTGCTAATAAAAAGGGGTGTACCTGAACTTACATTGAACAAACAAAAGATGCACAGCATCACAACATCACCAGGTTAGCTAAGTTGTTTGGAGGCAGAGAGGAAGTCCTGCCCATGCTTGTCCCCATTTTAAATGGAGGGAAGTAGTAATTTTCAGGAAGAACTGGAACCACCTTGTGGAGCAGAGGGGAAGTGATGTTTGTAGTTTCTAACAGGGTTGGAAAATTTCCTGAGGAGCCACAGAGACAAAGCAGTGATGAATCAATGACTCAACGCTGACTTTAGCTGGAAGTGAGCAGGCTCTGTTCCATCATTTCATTTGGGCCGGATGTCTCAGGTAATAACACCCTCCATTCATTCATGATATACGAGGACTTATTTCCTGTACACAAGGATGAAAAAAAAAAAAAATCATAATTTTTTTGACAATAATTATGACTTTCCACCACTGAAATGTCACGCTGACGCGTGGAAATTCAAATTAGATTTCAGAACCGGCATGCAAGGGGACGAGACTCGGTGAAAAATGCAACCAGACAAGAACTAAATCACCTCATCTAATTTTTTTTATGTGCTCAAATGTGTGTGTGTGTGTGTGTGTGTGTGTGTGTGTGTATTTGTCAGTGCACTGTTGTATGTATGTTGTGTATCTGCAGGCTGTAATTGAACCACAACTTGCAAGAGCCGCCTGCTCTTGGAGCTCCACCAGCAGCAGCAGCAGCAGCAGCAGCAGCAGCATGGTGGCGTAATTGAAATTAAAAGGTAGCCACATTCATCATGTCGCGCTCGGCTTTAATTGAAATGTGTGTTTGTTTGAGCGCGTGTGAGGAGGGGGCGTGGCGGCTTCGAGAGGCGGAACGGCGGGATAATAGATGGAGGGGCCGTTAACAAAATGTGTTTGTGTGAGCGTGTAACGACGGCGGGACGCTAAGACTCTATAATTGTAGCTGTCGCGGTGATAAATTGTCCGCCAGACAGATGGCATTCAAAAACATGTCCTCACTCCACGTTATTTCCCTCTTTTATTAACCTTTGCAATGTTTTCCGTGCGCGCAATTTTGCAGCGAGTTGCGGCAGCTGCCGGTGTTTGTCTCTGATTTATGGCACACACACACACACATACACACACATGGAAACATACTGTTTGTCGTCGGCAGAGTGCAATGTTAAAAACAGTTGGGACATTTAAGTCACAATGTTTCTTAGTTTCAATATTTATATTTTTTTTCTTCAGCTATTGGCGTTTATCTTCTTGGTGATGCTGCAACTTTCCAAACTGCCCAAATTTCTTATAGATATTTTTGGACTAATTCCAGTTTCAACTGTCTCCTTCAAGCGACTTAAGTGCACAGAACAACATCAAACTGTTTTTGGCAGCCAATCTGATGACAACCAATCAAAGCACAGCTCAAGATGCTGTTCTTTCTTCATGGGATGTGCAAGCAGCAGCCGTTAGCACCAAAATGAAGAAGATTTTTAAAACCACAATTTTATAAATTTTATTCCACTGAAACACAAAAAAAAAAACAAGGTGCTTTTTTTTTTTTTAGAAGAAGAAGGAGGAGAAGAAGAGAAGGGAGTCATTTTTACTGTCCGATGCTGAATGAATTTAACCCGTTTACAGCCAGTTTATTCACCTCTTAGGAGGGGGAGTCGATGCTAAATAGCGGCGATAACCTCCGTAAGAGGCTCGACGTGCCGAAGATCTACCATCCCTTACTTTAATATGACAGGCGAGCGGAGACCTGCGCCATCAAAGGTTATGCTGAGGCGCGGGGAGCCCCGCAGATTTAAGGCGGCGACTCCAAGGTGCCGGCGAGGATCATACGGCGACGTTGGAACCATCACTCAGTGTCAGGATCAGATCCCCCCCATCCCCCCCGCCTCCTGACAGGACGTCGTGCTCAACTTCACTGACCTTCCCTCCACTTTGCCGAGGCCCAATCTTCTGCCAGCTGTCACTTAATTTACCGCTCCTCCTTCCATTTGGCGGCCTTGAATATTGCAGAGCGACACTTCCGCAGGCTTTTTATATGGAAAAAAATATAAAGGGGGAGGGGGTGAGTTGGGGTGTGGGGGTGGGGGGGGCATATCAAGACGGGCGCCTCTACGGGGTACCGTGGCCGTAGCCGCCGCCGCTCCGTATCACATTCAGGCGGCCTGATAACCACAACAATAACCTCCGCCGAGACGATGCATATGTGAATTTAAAGCAGGAATCAGGCGGTGATGCAGTCGTCTTTATTCAAAGCCGAGCTTCCAGGGAATATTTGGGCTCTTTATCCACTGAGAGACATTAAAACCCACTGGCGCACGGCTTTATGTTTTGCCTACTGAAGTGTTAGGATGTATTGTGCTGCACTATCGGGAGGTCGCGGGGGGGTCGGGATATTATTTGCCGTTTAGTCACTGGTTTTCTGATGCACAAAGGAAAGGGGGAGGAAGTGGGCGGAGTCTTGCACTCTAAACTTTGTGACTCAGCTCTCAAGTACGTTGTCGCGGCAGGAAGTCATCAAGGAAATTATTTCTTTTTAAAGTGACTTTTTTTGCCATATATGTTTAAGAAATTCTGCTCCAGAAGGTGGTCGTCAGGGGGCCACGTGCACACGCTGACCGTGTCTGAAGGAGGAACTGCACGGCTGCGGCATCAGGATGCATGCAAATTAGTTCACATGCACACACCTGCGCAGAGACGTTCCAAACTGGACTGAACTGTGCAGAAATGGCAACTCTTCCTCCTCTTCCTCCTCTTCTTCGTCGTTGGTTTGCAAACCCATTTAGTTGTACCGCCCCCTACAGTATTGGACTGTGAACTACACGTCCATTTGCACAATAACGACATTATTAAGGTAAATGATGATGACAGGACACGGTCATGTGATGTCAGATGTTTAGGAGGGATGTCTAATGTTTTGGCATTTGTTTTGGCAATTGTGATTCAAGTAAGTAGAAGAACACGCACTCTCAAATAAAAACAGTACAGAGGTGCAGGGCCCAGGCTATTCAACCAAAAAAATGAAAAACGGCCACCAACATTTTATTATTTTTTTTTTTTTTTGGCGTTTGTGTTTGGTCATTGACGCCTGCCAGTCAGATCGTTATTAAAAAAATGTTTTGTAATGGACACTTGAGTATTGCTCATTTTTCAATTATTTCTAAATCGTGAAAAATCCGGACTTGATGACGTCACCGTTACAAGAAATGTAGCCGACCGATCTCACTTGAAAGTTCCTGGTCTGCTTGACCATCAACAGAAATGCTTTATTGCAACATTTGGAAAATTCATATGCAACAATTCCTCTCAAATAGAAATTAACAGCAGCAATGACTGACAGTAACCCTCCAGGATGGATAAAGAGCCGGCGCTGTGCTGAGCTCACAACAAAGGCAAAGTTTTCTTTCCCTAAGTTTTCCCCCATAATGCCACGAGCAAATGAAAGCCGACTAAAAGGCTTGCAGAAGGGAAGGAAGGGATGAGCGGGTCACAGGAACGCTCTGCGCCCTCTCAGATGTCTCAACATCAACATTTCTGTGAGGGTTCAGTCGCCTCCGCGGATAAAAAGAAGTCTGAGGAGGGGGAAAAAAAACACAGCTGATGATATCTTTTACCGAGATGACATTTGGACGTGGGAGCTTTCTCCGAGATGTTTTGAAGATAGAAAAGCGAGTCAGAACGGCAGCACGGCGACGACATTCAGGCAAGAAGTTTATAAAACCAAACGTTTAGGATTGACGTCATGTCGTATCAGCTTTCAATGTTGAAGTGCACAAAATGCATTAAAAAAAAGCTGGTGGGATTTTTTTTTGCGCACTTTGTTTTGTTGTTGCCTGACAATGTGGCTGCAGCAGCTGCAACATCCATCGACGCTTTGACAACGGGCATGCAAAAATTCACCGTAAAGGGCAAAATATTTCCACTTTAACGCAAGAAAACAGAGCGTTTCCTCTGCTTTGTTGCATATTGTCATTTCTATATGGCAGTTGGAAGAGTATAATGAGATGGAGAATTGCACTTTATCAGTGTAGCAAAAGCGTCAAATTCCTGGTCGTCATGCTGCTGCTGCTGCTGCTGCAGACAGTGTCCATCACTCACGCACACATCGATTCTCTCATCCTGAACCGCACGTCCAAATCCAGCCTGGAGATGCATACGTCAAGCACCTACCCACACACACCCACCCACACACACACACACACATACACACAAAGACACACACGCTCGTAAGCAATCTGCAGAATGAGCCGCTCCATGAGGAGAAATGAACTGGTGTGAGTCAACACAATCCAATAGGAAATAAAAGCAGCAGTGACAGCTAATGCCCTGCATGCACGCGCACACACACACACACACACACACACACACACACACACACACACACACACACTTCAAAGCTGTTTGTCAATAAAGAAGCAATTACTAAAAACATAGAGGCGGCTCGCTCCGTCCTGCAGCGACGATCCGTCTGGTCTCCGAGGATTAGTTCACCTGTCAGATACAAATAAACCTGCATGAAAAACTAAACACATCAGAGAACCTCGTTCATGTGCTCACAGATGACAAATGGAAGTGCTGGTGCTACTGTAGTGCCCTTAAGCTCCATTTAAATTCGCCGCAGACGGAAAACAGTTGCGGCCTGAGGGCAGAAATCAAGGGAACAAACGCAGGCGGAAACAATTCATCAACGTCCGACTTTGCCATTGACCAGTCGGTCGATGTTGGTTTGCATTTATCTGCGGGGCTCAGCGTGTGCTGCGGAGGTTTCTCTTCATTTATTTCTTTGAAAGGACTCGTCTGCAACGTGTTTCTTTTTTCAAACCAGGACCCCAAAAAAAACTTCAATAAAAAAGGGAGGGAGAAAGAGAGAGAGATAGAGAGAGAGAGAGAGAGAGAGAGAGAGAGAGAGAGAGAGAGAGAGAGAGAGAGAGAGAGAGAGAGAGAGAGAGAGAGAGAGAGAGAGAGAGAGAGAGAGACTGCATGATGGTGAAAATCTGCTTGAAAGCAAAAAACGTTCCTCTGCATCTGCAGCTCCTCATTATAATAATTGGAGGTTGTGCTATTTAAAGGCTGTGACTGGGCTGTGACGACTTGCTGTGACATGACATGTTGTTGAGGTGTTGTTGTGCAACACACCCACTCAGGCCTTTCACCCAATGACGAGTCGAGGCGTCCGTGAATACTGCAAGTTTAACCTTTTTTTTTTTACTTTCACAGCCTCCAGCCAAGACTCATGGCTGTCTGACCTGCCGCACGTTCCGAAGGCGGTGGTCTCAGTGGGCGGAGTCAACACACCGGGGGGGTTGGGAACACTTTTTCATGACGTCACAGAGGGAGGATTTTCACGACTGGAGCAGATTTTCTCCCCAAAGGGGAGCGAGTGATTAAAGAAGAAGGAGAGAGCTTCCTGTTGTGGGACCGTCCAGTGGAACCCTCAATTCTCAGGAGTGAAAACATTACAAATATAAATGCAATGCGAGTGAGTTCAGTGTACTCAAATATTCCCAAACATTTTGTGTAGTGAGATAACCACCACGAGGTGATGGATTTTCTTTTTCTTTTTTTTTCTAAATCAAAACCCTCCGTTTTCATATTATTCCAGCTTCTTCTTATCACTCCCCACGTGTGTGATGTGCTCATCTGAGCGAAGGTGGTGAAAATCAGGAGCTCCATCTCCTGGAGATGGTGATTAATCTCCCCCCAACCCCCACTGCTCCCCCCACCCCCCAACACAGTGAGTGCAGTGTGAGGGATGCAGGTGCTGCGATACGAGTGCGAATCTACCTGCTGTGAAAGAAATAAATTGGTTCCATCCATCCAGCCGTATCATGCTTTATAGCTGCCGGCCTTAATTGAATTGTTTGTGCAACTTGACGGCTGCTTTCAAGTTTGTTTTTTTTTCCCCTCTCTCTTTTTTTGATTATTTATTTAATTGCAGAGTGCAGGATGGAGGGAAAAGAAACGGAGTAGTTGCAAATTTTTAAAAAAGAAGATTTTCTACTGCAGCTTCTCTGTTTTTGTGTCCGTACCTGCAGGAAGAGGTGATTTGTGTGTGTGTGTGTGCGCGGGCACGGCTGATTGATGTTTTCTTTGAAGGCAAACACGGCGGCTCTTCGGCTGATTGGACGAGGCAGCCTGCGGGGCCGGTGGGGGTCCTGCGGGTGATTACAGACGTACACAAACTCCACTTGATTGCGGCTTTCGCTGATGACGACTCCCCGCCATGCACACACACACACACACACACACACACACACACACACACACACACACACACACAGGATGATACAACCTGAGACGTCGGCCATCGACCTGTGTGTTGTTTGCGGCGCTCTAATTCAATCCGCCGTTGTTTTTCCACGTCTGCTTTTTTTAATTAAGCGCCGCTCGCCGTCAGCCATCGCAAAACATGGCACGACTCTGCGTTGTGTTTTGTAAAAACACCTGTTTGCAGCAACCTGCGGTGAATTTTTATTGAATTTTCAGTGGTGTTGGAGGCTGTGCTTGCAGGTGTTGAGCCGCCGCGTCATGGGACATTAGTGACATGAAAACAACTTTTTACCGTCCTGCCGGTGCTGCTGCAGTGCGCACATCTCCAAGTACACACACACACACACACGCACACACACACACACACACGGATGCAAACGCCTGGTCCTGCCTGCTAAAGAGTTGCCAGGTTGCAGGAGCCAATAAACATGTCAGAGTCTCCAGACGGTGGAATAAAACAGCTCAACAGCTGCTTTGTTAGCGCGCTGACATGTTTACTTCCGACTGCAGCGACTTTCATTCATCAGCCTGCTGGTTTTTCCTCCAGCAGCCTCGGCTCCCTCTACAGGTGTCTGTTGGTGCATTCAGCCGTGACGCCGCGCGCCGTTGGCTCCGGCCTCATATCTGATAGTGACACCGGCGCCGTACGTGTTTCAAAACGGGCTCTTGTGGATTTTTTTTTTTTTTCTTTTCCAGCCCCAGAGTCAAGCTTTGAAATAAGAACGTTAAAGTCCACCAGAGGGTGCGTCTTATTCTCCGTCATTGGGTTTCAAGCTGCTGCTGCTGGACAGTTGTGGAACTAAAGGCCGTTTGCTGGAGTGAGAGGAGGAGGCGGAGCTTCTTCTCAGTCAGCCCTCAGTCAGGCTTTCCAAAAAAGTTCCATCCCACTGATGGCTGCTGAGCAGCCAGCAGGTGCGCAGGCATGCTTGACCAATCAGGATCCTGCAGAGAGAGGCGGAGAGAGCCGAGCCAATCAGGGACCAGCAGGGACAGGGAGGGCAGTGAGCTGGTCGCCACTGGAGATATAATGATAATGGAAATGATAATATTCAGCCAAAAACCCTGAGCTTTGCACTAAAGTTCCACCTAAAAGGCTCCTTTATTCAAGCTGCATCTCCACTCAGCAGGTCCTCCAGGCACAAGCCTCTCTTTCATCCAATCGACAAGTCTGCCACTGGAGCGGTGAGGAATCAGAGAAGAGTGAAGACAAAGGGAGGGAGGATGGAGCGGCTGAAGAGGGAGGAAGCCACAGCATCATATAAATGATTAAAAGAAAGAACAAAAGAAAGAAAGAAAGAGGCAGGAATTAAACGGTTTGATCCCCTAGCGAGTGAGACGCAGGCCACACGGTGAGATAAGATCTGAGTGATTGACTGGGGGACGGACGGCCACATTGATTTTTCACCCCCCAGATCAATAACCCTGAAAGATGGGAAATGAACATTCTGTTGTGTTCCTGAGCCACTAAACAAAACCCCTGTTAAATGAATCGCCAGTGTAGCGGGTCGGGGTGAGTCACAGTGACGAACGATTCATTAGGCTCCCATTAAAAGGCTTCCTTCAGATCAGGATTTGAGGTGAATCACAGTGAGTGAGGAGCTGCTCCTCCAGGGTGACAGACCTGCAAACATGCAGAGCTGGAGATACAGACAACCCAGCCAGACCCAATATGGCAGATGAGAAGAAGCAACAACCAACCACCGGTGAAGCAGACAAGGACTATTTATACATGAAGGCAGGACAGCACAGGTGAGAACAATCAAGGGCAGGACTGACAACGAGACACAGGTGACAATCAGGAGGCAACATAAAAAAAGGTGGCAAATCAGAAACAGGAAGTAAAGTACCGAAAATAAAAGGGGAGACCAGACTTTCAAAATAAAACAGGAAAGACAATGCTTTACATATTAGAAAACAAGAAAATTAAAAGCAAACATTTTTTTTAAAACAAACGAGAAAACAATTAAAACTGGAATAAAAAAAAGAAGTAGAACAAAAAGGGAGACAGAACAACTAAAACAAGAAATTAAACATAATTAAAAATATAAATTAATAAAATAGAGTTGTAGAAGTATCAGTCACCTTTGCTACATGACAAAGGACACTGAGTTCATATTTGCATGCAACTTCTGGAAAGTCTAGCAAACAGAAAGTAGCAGATGAACTTTTTGCAACATTGCTGAAGCAAATTTTTGTATTTATTCAAAACAGTGTTGTTGTTGTATTCAGTGGTTGTTCCCAACGACCTTCACAAACTATCTGACTGCCTGAAACACAGCTCGATCAGAATTTGACCTGCCCACTCCTCTTTTGCCTGAAGCTGCGGGCGTCACATTGTCCCGGCAGATAAACAGAGGCGCGCTAACAACAACAACAACAACTACAACAACAACCGTGCACAAACACGACGGCTCAGCTATCGAGTTATCGAGCGCGAGCGCGGCCAGCTGGCCGGGCTTCACGGGCCGAGTCAGCACATTCACTTTTTGCCTTTTTGTCCCGGAACGTACAGGAAATCAATTAGCTCCAGTTTGTACACGGCGGTGATCAAAGGGCGGTTTGCAAGGTTAGCGAGGCCGTCGTCCAATCCATCAGCCACAAAACACTGCAGAGATCTGCGTCCAGTCAGACAGTGAAACACTTAAAACTCACAACTCGGTGGCGTTTAAAAACATACCGCTCGGTATGCTTGGTAGCATCTCGCGTGATGCTGTGAGATTCTCGGACCGTCGGCGCAATCCAAAATGGCGACACCCTGTCAATAGCAAACAAACTGGATTATCTGCCGGGTTACAGATATTTATAAAATAAAATAAATAAATAAATAAATAAAAAAAACCCGCTAAGAGATAAGAAGCCTGGAGGACGAGGAGAGCGTAGCCGATCTCGAAAAATACCTGGACGACATCTTCGGATCAAGAGTCATGGGGAAGACGAGCAAGACGCCGACGCCAACGCCAACGCCGTCTTCTAAGCGAAGCCGTCCGAAGACTCCCCGGAGCAATTTCCCCACCCGGTAATTCATCGATTGACGATTATTGTCGATTGAACAAAGGCTCACCAGCGTTGATGCCAGATTAAGTCTAATGGAAATACTCCACCAAGAATTCCAGGCGATGCGCGAGTCGCTGGAATTCAGCCAGCAACAGGTTGTCTCCTAGCCGCAGAAAACAAGGAGCTGCGAGGGTCGGTCAAATCTCTCACCGAGGGAATGAGCCAACTCAGTAAAGACAATAAATACCTAAAAGAAACAGTCTTAGACCTCCAGGCACGCAGCATGAGGGACAACCTGGTGTTCTCAGGGATCCCGAAAAGGCGGAGGAAGACCCGGAGAGGACGGTTGCGGACTTCCTCACGAAGAACATGAAGCTTCCTATGGAGACCGTCAAGACCATCACCTTCCACCGGGTACATCGTCTTGGAGGGAAGAAACCTGACAGCCGCCGGCCGAGACCCATTGTGGTAAAATTTGAACACTTTAAGCAAAAAGTGCTGGTAAAGAGCCGAGGACGGGAACTTCGCGGAACCGACTTTGGAGTGAACGACCAATTCCCAAGGGAGATTCTGGATCGGCGAAGAATCCTCTTCCCGATCCGAAAAAGGTTCCTCGACGAAGGCTCTAGAGCGGTTGTCGCAGTAGACAAGCTCTTCGTTAATGGTCAACTATATCGCGATCGCGAGTCCACTCCGTGGCTGTACTAACCCTCTTCTCCACAGGCTTCAAAGACAACAGGTAATATCATATTAATGCAGCTTATGCCAATATAGCTGTCAATCATAAACACGTAAGCGCCACTTCAGTTTAATAATGATTTCACCGCATCGAACTGATTCTCCCCCCCTTAATATCCCTCCCCTCGAGCTGCACTTATGTCTTTTCCTCACTTCTTCTCTCTCTGGTAACAATGTTCACCATGACAGATCGCAACGTTGTTTGTTTACATATGCAGGTGTGCAGCGCGCATCGTGCGCCACACACACACACACACACACACGCACGCACGCACGCACACACACACACATACACCTCTCTAGGTCTATATAGCAAACATGTCCTCCTTAAGTTTGTCACTTGAATGTGTGCGGGGTATAGGTACCAGGATAAAAATTAAAAATTCTCAACCATTTGAATTTTCTTGAAGCCGACATTGCCCTACTACAGGAAACTCACTCAACAAACACTACAGCACAAAATCTAAAATCGACCGATTTCCCAAACATCTACTCGGCGAGTTATAACTCGAAACAGAGAGGTGTGGCTATCCTGATCAATAAGAGACTTAATTTCATTATAAATAGTACAATATCTGACCCTAATGGAAGATATATAATAATTAACACTAACATTGACAATAAAGATTACTGTATTGCTAGTATTTATGGCCCAAATGTGGATGATCCTCTTTCTATCATGCCTTCTTCTCGTCACTCTCTGCACATGTAAACGCAACACTCATAGTAGGGGGTGATTTCAACCTAGTATTAGACTCTGATATTGACAGATCCAACACCTCAGCTAGCCAACGACACTCATTAGCTGCAGACACATTAAAACAGTATATGAGTGATTTTGGTTTATCAGACCCTTGGCGTTCAAACCACCCAACTCACAGAGAGTACACGTTTTTCTCTTCTGTTCACCACTCATACTCACGCTTGGACTACTTTATTACCAGCAATTCACTCTTGGCAGACATCCGGGAAGCCCAGATCCACTCCATCACTATTAGTGATCATGCACCTGCCTCTATCTGCATCTCTACAAAGGCACCTAGAGCACCGATCTGGAATTGGAGGCTGAATACGTCATTACTCATAGACCCAGATTTTATAAAATACTTTAATAGGGAGTGGACAATATTCCTAGAAATTAATGACTTGCAAGAAACTCCTGTACATGTTCTCTGGGAAACAGCTAAAGCAGTAATGCGGGGCAAAATAATATCTTACTCATGCTACAAGAAAAAAAAGGAACTAGCTTTGGAGCGTGAATTAATCAATAATATTAAAACTTTAGAATCTTCATATGCCACCCAACAGGAAGAAGACGTGTGGAAAGAGTTATGTAAACTAAAAACGGAATTAGCTAAACTGACAGATAAAAAAATCAAGTTCCAAATGCAAAGATTACGCCTTGAAAATTTTGAATGCAATAATAACTCTAGTAAATTCTTAGCGAACCAACTAAAGTCAAACAGAGAAAGAGCAACAATCTCCTCCATCAAAAACCTGGATGGCAAACTAACCCATAATCCAGACGAAATTAACCAATGCTTCAGAGATTTCTACAAAAAATTATATTCCTCCGATAATAACCCTTCAGAAGCCTCTATAGATAATTTTCTTAATAGTATTGTGCTACCTAAATTAAATCAGGAACAGGCTACTACAATGGACGCACGACCTCACTCAGGCGGAGTTTGAAGAAGCCTTGGCACAAATGCCATTAAATAAGGCCCCAGGTCCTGATGGCTTCCCAGTTGAATTTTATAAGGCACTTTGGCCAACTGTTGGCCCTACCTATTATAGAATGGCTAGAGAGATCCTAAATACTGGACTTCTCTCTTCAAACATGAATTCTGCTAACATTAGCCTCATACTCAAACCCGACAAAGACCCATCGCTCCCCAACTAGCTACCGACCAATATCGTTAATCAATACTGATCTTAAAATTATCTGTAAAGCAATAGCTAGACGACTAGAAAAATGTACTCCATATATAATCCATCCTGACCAAACAGGATTTATTAAAGGTAGAGACTCAACTTCCAATGTACGTAGATTTATCAATCTAATAGATTACACTAACGCCAATAACCTACAAACAACAATTGTTTCGCTAGATGCAGAAAAAGCATTTGACAGGGTCAATTGGAACTTCTTATTTGCAACGCTACAAAAATTTGGTTTCGGGAATTCATTTATATCCTGGATACGAACATTATATAGCTCTCCGTGCGCCTCAGTTAGAACGAACAGCCAGATCTCTCAAAGGTTTAATCTGCAACGAGGCACCAGACAGGGCTGCCCCTCTCCCCTTCACTATTTGCAATGTTTATTGAACCTCTGGCAGCTGCAATTCGGCAAAATGAGAATATCAAAGGAGTCCAAATTTCAACATCTGATCATAAAATAAGCCTTTATGCCGATGACGTATTATTATTTCTTCAAATACACAATCCTCACTTGCTGAAGTTATCACCCTTATGGACAATTTCTCTTGTATCTCGGACTATTCAATAAATTGGGCAAAATCCACAGTGCTTCCGCTTAATTGTAAATTTAAACGAACCTCTAGCACCTCTACAAGCCGGTAACATACAATATTTGGGTATCAGCTTTCTCCCAACCTATCAGACTTAATACAACTCAATTTCATCCGCAACTAAAAAAATAGAAAACGATCTAATTCGATGGAGAAACTTACCCATATCTCTTTTAGAGAAAGTTGCGACAGTCAAAATGATGGTTTTACCTAAATTAAACTACCTTTTTTCAATGATTCCATATCAACCACCTGCTCAGTGGTTTAAAACCCTGAACTCAAATGTCACAATGTTTCTATGGAAAACAAACCACCCGTATCAGTCTGAAGACGCTTCAAAAAGCGAAAGATGCTGGGGGACTAGATCTGCCAAACTTTTATTACTACTATATTGCCAACAGAATAAAGTATATTCATAAGTGGTTCAACCCTAGCCCACACGATG